>JAQJVL010000808.1:0-363887 GCA_035578905.1 Stictocephala bisonia
TATTAAGGCATATGTGATCACTCTCGACTCTATCAGGAATTATTTATAAAAAAAATTACAATAATACGGATATACCAGTATGCTGCGTTTTAAGGGTTAACTCACCAAGGCTTTGTAATGGCATCAGGCTTACATTGAAAAAATTAATGAACAATGTGATCGAAACCAACATTTTGACTGGAAATTTGAAAGGGGAAATCGTTTTTATCCCACGTATTCCCATGATTCCTAACAACGTGCCATTTGATTTTAAACGATTACAATTTCATAACCAACTTGTATTTGCCATGTCTATAAATAAATCACAGGGGCAATCATTATGTGTATACGGCATAAATCTTGAAAATCGATGTTTTCCACATAGGCAATTGTATGTTGCCTGTTCTTGAGTTGGAAAACCATTTCATTATTTATTTATGCCCCAGAAAGAAAAAAAAACTAAAAATGTTGTGTACAAAAAAGTATTGCAATAAAGAATTTTTATTTGAAATATTTGTTATATTTATTAAGTCTACTTTAGATTTAATACTCATGAATAAGACAGGGCAACGCCTGTCGGGTCAGCTGGTAATCAAATAATTTATTTGTACAGATAAAAGTAGCAAGTGTATATAACATGATTGTTTATAGGAAGACAAAAGAGCACAAGTTGAGAAGAAGCTGGAAGAGAATGCAAAACGTGAGAAGGAGGAGCTGAAGCGGGAGAGGCAAGAACTGTTTCAAAACAGGAAGCGGCGGCAAGCAGACATCAGGAATATAGAACTCAAGATGATTAGATTGCAAGAAGTGAGTATTGGGCGATTGTGTTTTTGGTACTCCACCCTTTTTTCAGTTATACATTCATTTTTTTTAAATGTAAATTTGATTAAAAAGGTTTGTTTGGTAATAAGATTAAAACTTAATATTTAAAGGGTACCTTGGTTTATTGTGAATATAATGATATCAAACATAATCAGGTTTAGAGTATTTTATAATTTGTTACGTATTTTATAGCAAATGTCTAAAAATTGACAAATAATTGCCTGGAATTTTAGGAAATAAGCTGTTTGAGGGTAACAAAATGCAACCTAAGGTTGATGAAAGATTTTTTTGTTTCCTAAGAAAAAAATTTATGACTATATCCTTCATTATCTAGAACTTCCCCCTTGCTTCAATGTTTTTTTTTTCATTTATTTATTTATTTCCAACGGACATCGCCAATTTTTATATGTGAATCGACTTACAACAAATAACAGTACAATAAAAATATAAACTAGACACTAATATCAAATTAAATAATCATAATGGTAGACAAACTATAGAAGCCAGGCAATAACAAGTACAATAACATTGTGTGGCCATTTAGAAACACCACCTAAAGCACAGTGGCACTTTGTAGGAACAAAGACATTTTACGCCAAAACGTTGTCTCGCCCTCCCTGAAGAAATCCACGTTCGCAGACACTTTGTTGTCTACTCTCTGGAGACGTTCCATGATGCTGTTAGCGCATAATTCGTCTGGTAATACTGCCTTGTAAAAAGTTCAGCTGAACAAGTTGAAGAAGGAACCTTCAAGGCAATCAAACTAAGGATGTCAGGGCAATCCACCTCACCATTCAGTTGTCTGCGAAGAAAGACCAGGTCAGCCATTAGCTTACACATTTCCAAATATTGAAGCCCCAATTCTTCAGCCAAACCCACAACTGGAACTTGATGATATAAGAACCCAAACTTGACACCCACCATTCTGACAAAGCGACGTTGGATATGTTCAAGTTCTTCACACAAATACTTCTGATGGGGCCTCCAGGTTAGAGAACAATACTCTAAGAGCTGAAGAACCAAAGCACGTTATAGTGTATTCATAGCACTTGTGCTTCTATGACAAACGAAACCAAAGGTTCTATTGGCTCTGCTGCAGATGTTATTTGTATGGGATTCAAGATTCAATAAGGGTGTCAGTATAATGCCAAGGTACCTTACTTTAGTCACTTTTGCAATAACGTCTCCAAGAACAGTGTTGTAGTATATTATTGGCGATATGCAACGATTGAAAGTTATGACATGAGATTTTCTCACATTGAGCTTCATCCTGTTTGTTCATACCAAATGTTAATTGCATCTAAGACGTTTCCTGAATTAATTAACAGCTCTCCTCCTTAGAGATGATTGAGAACAATTTGACATTATCTGCAAATAAGAATGTGTCCTTGTTAGAGATGGCTTCAGGAAGGTCATTTATGAGTATGGAGAACAGGAAAGGCCCAAGAACTCCAGAAGTAGAGATGAATTCAGTGGAAAGAGATTATGCAAATCTTACAAATAAAGGACGATTTTAGAAATAACTTGCAAGCCAAATCAAAGTGTTACCAAAACCCTGTGAAACCAACTTCTCAAGAAGCAATTGTGGTCCACTTAGTCGAATGCCTAGGGGAAAATATAAGTAATTGGTATCCAGTTGTTTATTTGTAGCAAAGGCTTCTTGAATGTAGTTTTGAAAAGGTACAAAGTTAGTTACAGTTGACCGCCAATTGGAGAAACCATGTTGCTTATCACAAATCAGACAAGTGATTTTGAGCCTTATGCGATCCAGGAAAAGATCTTCAAACACCTTGCAGAGGGCAGAGAGAATAGAGACAGGTCTGTAGCTGGATGCAGCATTGACAGACCTGATTTGTGGATTGGGGCAACAAAGGCTGACTTCAACACCTCGGGGAAGACACTGGTAGACAATGAAGTATTAAACAGCTTGCAAATAGGATCTGCCAAAATTCCTCTACTGTAATTTAATACACCAGGTGGAACTTCATGTGGGCGCCATCCTTTCGAAACATCCAGTTTCCTTAATTTGACCATTACTTCTTCCGGAGTACAGATCAAGGTTATGCGATCGCCAGGGAAATCATATCTGCTGGGATTTAATATTTCTGTGGGTTTAGTATATACTGAGGAAAAGTACTCCTTGAATAGTTCACAAATCTCCAATGGATCTTTAGCAAGTAAATAATAAAATGAAACTATTGTAGTAAAAGTAGAGCCTTGTTATCGGACTGAGTTATCCGATATTCCTTTTTAACTGAGGTACTCAACCCAAAAATACAGTAATAAAAATGTTCGGAATATGATGTATTATTACTCCTTAATGAAGAAAACTGTTTGTATCTGGTGAAGTTTTTTTCTCAACCAGCACTCTGTTTTGTTGCTTATTGTACTTCACTTAATGTTGAGCAGGGACTGTACCACGTGAGAAGACTACATTACTTTAGTCAATGTGTTGAGTGTGTGGTATTTTTGGACAGATAACGCTTGTAGGAAGGGGAAATATCAATGTCTTGACTCATGCAATGCATTCTTAAGATCCTCATACTATCCGACATGTTCACCGACTCATCCGATTCTGACAGGTCTGAAAGGCTCTTTCCAACTATCAGAAGGTATTTTGTAGCCTATTATTATATTCAATCATTTTGTGGACTGAACTGACCACAAATGGGGTCTGAATTACTATGAATGAAGCTGATAATACACGATGTCCCTGATCTGTCGGATATACTGATCAAAAGGTTTGTGGTAAACGTCTGACATATTGGACTTGGTTGGGGAATGCATCTGTCTCGGACATGTGGAATATTGTATGACAGGCTTTATTCAGTATTTTCCTGACCGGTCATATGTATTATTTTGTTTTATAAAAGTAGTTCATGTGTTACTTTATTTTCAAGATTTATTTTACCACATTGCTGTTAGGTTTGATAAACAAAATTGTTTTTTATGACTGTACATTACAGCAGTTCAAGTTTTTTAAAGTAATTTGAAGAGGGTAATTTTATAGGATAATTAATTTTTTAATAGTTTTCACGATAAATTAATTGTTTTAGGTATAAAAAAACTGAACAAGAGTTATTGTTTATACAGTTCTGTTGTGTTTATCTGTAATAAAATTAATTTATTAGTAATATTTGAAGTTTTATTTTCATTTTTAAGATAGTTTCTATCAAAAAATTATGATTGCCATTCACTATATATTAAACATTATCATCTATCTCCAACATGCAAAGTTCTATTGTTATTTGAATCTGTTTAAATTTCTTGTTTATTACCTTCTGAATACATCTATTTAATAAGCCAATAATAATAATATACTCACAAGTAGGAAATGATATTGCGAAATTGGAAAGTGAACCATAGATAAGCACACAGTGACAACATAAAAGACAACAGAACTACAACAAACTGTCTTTACCATAACATTTCTAAATTGTTTAGTAAGTGCCAAAAAATGTCAGTATCAACCTAACAAAATGTACATTAATACATTTTAATCACCAATTTTAAAAATAGTATATTTGTAAAAATGTACAATTATTTCTAATTAATTGATTTTAAACATTTCCTAATATTTTTAGTTAATACCCTGAAAGTAACGTTTGGACTTATAATGTGTATGTGGATTAATCCTCGTTAGTCCTCTGATAAAAGATAATATTGTGCAGATATATGTTGAGAGATAAAATCTGTTTCTGCTAATGTTGTTTTAATGAATAGTAAGTGTTAAATAATGCTAAGTATGAGTGATATGTTGACAGCAAGAAGTTTGGGAAGCAACTCAGAAACACCTGCTTAGTTTTATACAGACCAAGGCCAAACCTCACATCTTCTTCCTTCCCAAGAAACACACAGTTAAGACTGACGAGCTTCTACAGAACAGCCAGAAGTTGATTAAGAGTAAGTCAGTAGAAAACATATGTTTAGTGTCAACTATTAGATATACATTTATTTCCATTTTCATTGATAATTCCTACAGCGCTTAATTATTATTAGTACGGTACACTTTGTAGCTGTAGTAACACAAAGAGATAACTTGCTTTTGATATTCTATTGGTTAAGTCTGACTCAGTTGTCATTTATTTTATATTGGATTTTATTTTATAGAGTTTAAGAGAGGACTTATAGTCATAACTTTGCTCCTAAAGACGATTTTCATTTTATAGTGACCATTTCAGTGTAACCCTTTAAGAACCTTGTAACATTTAGGAATTTTTGAGAGGTTACTATTTTTTTAAATAAGTGATATTAGACTTTGGACTACTGATTAATACTGATACAAAATTGAGGTTTTTGAAGATTTTACAACAAAATTCATAATTCCTCTAAACGTAGAGGATATACAGAAGATTTTGTACTGTTTTGATTGCGTAACTGAGTCATTAGAAGAACAAAAAATTGAAAGTGTTTATGGACATGTAAATAATTCCATTTTGACAAAAATTTTAAAAATTTACCAAAATGTTTATTTCATGTTTACAACAGGAACACAACTATAGCCTAAATATTTTACCCATGAGAAACCTGATCTTTTTTGTTTTTTTCATGAAACAAATTAGGTAAGATTGAACTTATTTGTGAAAAAATTATGAAAAGAAGTTCTTGTTTTAACACGTCAAACGTTGGAATATGTCACTTACCTATTGCCGTACCGCATGAGTCATATGCTAACGCTGTAACAAACCAACCAAGAGTTTCCCGTCCTTCAAAATTACAGTGCTACCAACATATTTACCATCTACTCTGGTTATTGAGAATGAGTTAAAAAAAGAAGTTGAATTTGAACAAATCTGCAGCTTTTGTTGATCTTACAGTGACTTATAACACAGTATAGAACAAAGGTTTGTTGTTAAAGTTCTACAACCTCCTTACCTGTCCCTTTCTTTTGCAGCTTTTGGGATTGATTCTTAGTGCCAGGCTAATGAAAGTTAATGTAGGTTGTGAAGAAAGTCTTGATAGATGAAGAATGGTCTGCCTCAGGGGTCTGTATTGTGCTCCAATTTTGTTTAGCGTGTATACTGCTGACATCCCAAACACAAAGACTAGACATTTTATTTATGCAGATGATATTGCTTTAGCTTATCAACACAAGGACTTCACAGCTACTGAAGAACCACTCACAAGTAACCTTGCGGCCCTCGAAGAATATTGTAGAACCTGGAAGCTAAATCCTAACATCAAAAACCGAAGTGGCCTGCTTCCATCAAAGTAACCGACTAGCTAATCAAAAATTAAACTCCTTTCTAAATGGTGTAAAACTCCACTACAATGACCAGCCACAGTACTTGGGAGCAACGTTAAATCAATCGCTGACATTTAAAAGCCTTCTTCAAAAAACAGCAGTTAAAATTAAAACCAGAGCAAATGTACTACATTATATTGCTGGAACAACTTGGGAAGCCAACACACACGTCCTGCCTACATCTGCTATATCACTGGTTTATTCAGTCGCTGAATATAGTGCTCCATATGACAAAACAGCATGCATCATACTAAAGCAATTGATGTCCAACTTAATAAGGTCTTGAAAGCTCCAAGTGGCATTCTCTCTCTCTTTTTTTTTTTTTTTTTTTTTTTTTTTTAAGGGGAGGCCGATCTCCTTAACCTTACTCTGTCCATCCCTCATAGATTGTTGATCTGTGCGAGGAACTTATTCAGACAGAGTAAGGGGGCGAACCAGTACAGTAGAAGGTGAATATTACTGATAAAAAATCTTCCAGTCTAGGCCGGATTCGAACCAGCACTATCTCTGACCCAAGCTCGAAGTCCTGACGCCTTAGACCACTCGGCCACCGGCTCGCCCAGTAAGGAAGCCTTAATCTCATGGTACCTTCACTTCTTTGGCTCCTTTAGAGATAAGTGAAATTGTCAATGCCGTCTTTTTCAACAAATACATGCAGGTGATAGATCACCCGCTATGTCTTAATAGAGTCATAAGCCTTTCTCCCTATTATATTCAAATTGAAAATGTGTCAATCTTCATTTTAACAAAAATTACTTGTATACGAGTTGTTAATTAATACATTTAATCATATCATTCTGTAAGTGAGGATCATGCGAGTGAATGTGATGACTTTGATCTATGATAACTCTTTTATCTAATTGGTACATTTTTTTAAATAATAAAACAACAGTAAATAAAGTGTAAAAACTACTTTTGTATGGAAGGAAATCAAAATGAAAACTTTATTCTTAAAACTTCAGATAAATCTGCTGTTTTTCATACTTTACATAACTGCTTTGTTTTCATTTTCTTTTGTCACAAGGCTACTCAGAATTGAGTGAGAATATTTGATCCTAAAAACTAATCATATATCATTTGTTTGCACAACACCTCATGTGATAGTACAATGAATAGTAATGTTTATTTACACTTGTAATATTATTTTTACTAGTGGCCACCCCTGCACGCTTAGTGTGCCAACCCCGTTACTCGCTGCACTCGTTATACCTCAGCGTATGACTTTTGACAACAGATAATAGTAGGTTTACTGTATAACGTAAAAACACAATATTAAATTTATTTACAGTATCTTAAGCACATTACTTGCATTGTCACCATTTTATTTAGTATACACACCTAATGATATTACTTTGGCTTTCAAACGTGTTCATTTCATTTCTTTTAACAGCTGAAGTTATTCAATAAAATAACTGCATTAGATTACCATGGAAACCTTCAAGTCCAGTAGAGCAAAGCCCTAAAATCGAATGTGAATAGCAAGGACAGTGTAGCAGAAACATGGTGAATCCTGCACTACATCCGATCCGAGCGGTTTAAAACCAAAAATACTGTATATATTTTAATCAGATTTAGCCATTGTTATGAATAATTTTAAAATAGCTTGTAGTATGAGGCAAACAGAACTCAAATTTTATAACCGAAACTTGTTTAAGTTTAGGTATTAGATTTACAGTTATGTTTGTTTACAGAAATGATAGACAGAAAACGAGAGGAAGTTAAAGCAGAGGTAGCAGCAATTTTGAAGCGAGGTCACAAAGATGAGGGAGACGAGCACGAACATGAGATAGAGACAGAGGATATATGTGATGGGACGGGAGAAGATATGACAGACAAGGAGAACAAGAGAACAGAGGAGGGTAGGTGCATTAATATTTTTTTATTTAAAACAATAAATGCTGTATGGCTTTTGTGGGGAGTTATGCCCAATCGAGACACAGTTCACCACGTCTGTTTAGAAGAGCCCATTTTTGTTTTGTAGGCTCGTTGAACCACCAGCTTAACGTGACTTTCAAAGCATGCACAGAGTTGAAAACTCTTATTGTCACACCCAGACCGGCTACAAGGCAAGCCACCGTACTAGCTATAACTGTTCTCCTATTTTAATTTTAAAATATACACTAAAGCCTTCCAGGCCTCAAAAATAGCTTTAATTCTCGAAGTGACGACTACATTTAACCAAATCTCCATTTCCTCAACATGATGTCAGTTTCTGTAGAAGTTGTCTTGCTCAATGTAGGCAGTAGCCAGTTACTGCATGACTCATTTTAATTTCATCTTACCAATCTTCATCTTTTTCTTCCTCCTCTTGAAATGAAATGAAATACGTCTTTATTTTTTAAGGCGAGGTTAGGATTAGACAGTCCTACCACCTGACCTAACAAAATTAATCAAATAAATAATACAAAACATTACTAATTAATAATTAACATAAACTAATTGCAACGTATCAGTAATCAACAACAAAAAACAAAACTCTGCATATCAAACATAAAAAATAACGGTATAAGTAAACGTTACACAACACAAATTTATTACAATATAAGCACAAAATGCACAAATATATTACAAGTACAAAATGCACAAATATTATGTTGATCGATTTTGGTGAACCACACTCACCTTCCTCAGACCATAGGGATTTACAAAAGAACGGAAAATTGTGTTCAACAAGTCAATTTATAGGCTTATGAACATGTGACTTCATGGCTGGAATCGTCAAAATGGCGGCTGCTGTGATATTAATGGTTAATCCCTATTGGCTGTTACTTCTGTTCTTTTAGTCACTGAAAATACATAATTAAAAACTATTTCTGAATCAAAATT
Source organism: Stictocephala bisonia (assembly GCA_035578905.1). NCBI lineage: Eukaryota > Metazoa > Arthropoda > Insecta > Hemiptera > Membracidae > Stictocephala > Stictocephala bisonia. Next base: position 8,873 of record JAQJVL010000808.1, read on the forward strand.
AACCTGTTCATTCATTAATTTATTATGATTCTTACATTTTTCTTTAAAAATAAATAGTTCTTCCCAAGCATTCATAATACAACCCCTCTTACAAACTTTTAGAATATCTACATTTTCATCTATTTTATTCAAACTGTGGGTACAATTTAAAAGGTTTTTAACTACATTAGATCTTTCAGATTTCTTATTTTTAAAAGCAAAGGCATGGTTTTTATATCTTTTGCTACAATTTACAGTCTTACCTATGTAAAACATATTACAACCATTACAGTTAATCCTATATATTCATGAATTATTGAATTTATCTTCACTTTCAATATTCGGATGTAAAATGTTGGACATAGTATTACGAGTCTTAAAAGCTACTTATAAATTGAATTTCTTAAATCTATTACCAACCCTTTGTGTAAACGGTCCATTGTAATGTAGGGGTACATACTTCTTTTGTTCTTTATCAGTTTTTTTTTTAAGTGTTGTTCGTTTATCGCCTCGAATTTTATTTTCTATTTTCTTTTTATTCTACTTCCAATTTCATCAATTATTGATGCCTTGTATCCATTTGCAATAGCTATTGATTTTATTACATTTATTTCCTGTTTTCTATCTGCAACACTTAATGGTATTGAATACGCCCAATATAACATACTTCTGAAGCTAGCTGTTTTGTGAGACGTAACTATAATGCTAATTAAAAACTATAAAAAATAACTATATAAAATCACAAATAACAAATGAATATCAATACAAAATAATACAAATTTTGAAAAACACAATCATCCATCACTCATACATACTACCAGCAAACCATGACCACCAAATGCACCTGCCCGCTCCGTCTACAGGTCCCATAAAAAATATGCCCTTTAGCTCCGCTCCGAAGCGAGGGCCCTCGCTTATACTTTGATATTGTCAGGAAGCACATTCCATAATCAGCACCCGTATACAGTAAAAGATCTATTGTACAGGGCAGTGCGGTGAATTGGGACTGATAGTAAAAAAGGCTCCCTGACGAGTGTTTCTAATGCTCATTTCAGAAATAACTTAAAACGCTCAGACAGATAGCTTGGAGTTCTGTCTTTTAAAACTTTATGAAGAATAGTAAGTACGTGATAATCTAGAAGTTGTTTTAACTTAAAAAAGATATTTGGCGAAAAAATGGTGTAACACGATCCTTACGACGAAGGTTAAAAGTAAATTTAATGTGCCAATTGAAGTTTGTCCAAAAGCTTAGCAGTCATATCATTGATAACGTTGTCACAGTAGTTAAAATGTGGCAGAATGAGAGTGTTAACCAAAATCACTTTTACAGTGAATGGAAACAGGAAGCATACCGCTTCAAACTGTGGATACCACCAAACACTCTGCCATATGTTACAGTAACTTGGTCAGTCTAACTTAATGTTTTGTTCATAGTAAGACCAAGATTCTTAACTTTGTCACAATAGTCTAGTGTCAAGTTATTAACACTTATTTTTGGAAAAGTGTCACTGTCAATAGAAATTAATAGTCTAGGATGTCCAACTAAATTTGTTTGAGTCTTATCGTCGTTAAGTTTGAGTCCATGTTGTTTTGCCCAAGAAGTGATTGCTACAATATATCGGTTCATGTTTGATACAGTCATGTCGGATTCTGTGATAGAGAAATGTTGGTATACCTGTAAGTTGTCAGCGTATAAGAGATAGTTAGAGTGTTGTATAACAGAAGTTATATCATTAATGTAGAGAGTAAAAAGAAGAGGTCCCAAGACAGACCCCTGGGGTACACCACGTACCACAGGCCTCCAGTCTTTAGTCCTCACACACTGCCGACAGCCAAAGAGATAGGACTGAACTCTTCAACTTAATTAAAAAAAGAGGATGATAAAAACAATCGAAAGCCTTTGAAAAGTCAAAAAGTGTTAAAACTAAGTTGTTTCCTGTCCATGGCTTGACGGATGTCCTCGGTCATTTAAAAAAAAAAGGAGTAGTAGTACTATGATTAAAGTGAAAACCAGACTGATAGTTGGAAACTAATTTAATACTCTCCAAGTAATTAAAAAACTGCTGATGAACTATTCTCTCTAGACATTTAGACAGAGCAAGAACAGGGTGTCTATTGGTCACGAAAAGTCATGAAAAGTAAAGAATTTTTAAAGTCGGTCACGGATGTCACGAAAAGTCATGAAAATTGCTTCTAAACTCACGATTTTTTTTCTAGCGTTACTAGAGGGGATTTGGGAGGCATTTGGAGTGAATTGGGAAATTTGCTCAAAGCGTTCTGTGGCAAATAGTTTCGCCAAAAATATTTTTGTTTATCGTCGTTTTCATTACGATATTGTTCTAACCATAGTCTTTTCTACAATATAAATACCGTATTGAGGGTGCAGAGAACCAGCCAGCTCTTCGCCCACTCAAAATTATCGTATTTCTCTTTCCTCTATTCATGAAAAGAGAATGGTGTAATGTATTAATCAGGCAACCGTTCATCATTCCCACTCAAAATATCGTACGTTTGCTACTATTATTACCGTATGCGAAGTTATGCGTTCTTTCTGTGTACAAACTGAGTCTAAACAGTGTTTTGAATTGTCAATATTACACAATTTTTTAATGTTATACATTTATATAGTTATGCAATCTAAATTTTAAAACGTTTTAGTTAATTTTGATTTTTTTTCATGGATGAAAGTGATTAACTATGTTCTTTATAATATTTTAATTCACAATAGGCATTTAATATTTAAATGTTCTTGGTTGCCACATTCCAATTCTCCATTGCTGTACGGATGGAAATAAGAAAATACAACTCGCTATTGGTGGCATCGGACTGGATGTTCGTTGATCAATGTTTGTTTTGTTTATTGGATCGTTTTTACCGTTTGTTGGATCGTAATTGTTCAAAGTGTTGGACATCTAACTGGCGTGTTTTAGTGTTTAGTTGTGCTTTATACTTTATATTTGTAAACGGAATTTCATCAATTTTATAATTCCCTTCTGAGTCTTTAACACTGCAGTGGTCGTGCGGATTACTATTGTAATCCAGAAGTAAATATTTTGTTGGTGATTTGGGTTGGCAGTACTTATGATCTTGAGCGTTCATCTACCTGTCACGCACACATCCCCACTGCTACCAGTCAAGGAGCAGTGCTGTATGAAGATGCATTATTTTTTTGCATATTTTTTTACTGCTCGTGGATTACAATAGTAATCCACACGACCACTTCTAATACATTTTCTAGACATGAACTAGTTTTAGTATAACTGTTGATATATTTATCTGTAAACAATGTCTGAGCTTGGCCGAGAACAATTACGACGAGACCAAAATGATTTGCACGGCGACGATGGCCACTAACTCTTTTCTTCCACATCATAAATGTGGCAGGAGTAAATGCTATTACTGTGTTCAAAGCCAACGTCAACAATACAATGCTATGTCGTAGAGATTTTTTACAAACCCTGGCTCTCGAACTCATAAAACCGGAAATACAACGGCGCATCAGTGCACAGATCATACACAAAGAAATCAGGCAGCGGGGAAAGCTATTCTTGAAAGTGGAAGAAAATCATTCTGACCCACCACTGGTCCATGGATTACATGGAAGATGTCATCTTTGTGGCCGAGCAAGGAACAAGAGTGCCAGAAAAAGATGTTTTCAGTGCACAAAATGGGTCTGCCCCGAACAAACAGAAAAACAGAAGAGTGTTTACAATGAGTGTGCAGACTAAAAACTGTAAACTTCCAAGACCTAAACATATTTACTAACAAAGATAAACATGGTTATATACTGTTATACAACTATTTAAACATCTTTTTAATACATTTAAAACTATCTTCTAGAAATATAATTTTTACTTTTTATTATTTTTTACATTATGACAATTATATATATCATATTTGTGTTATATATGACACCTCAAGTTCCTACAAACCGCATTAGAAATTTTAAAATCGTTATTTATGTGATTAACTCAATTTCATAATGGATTACAATAGTAATCCACGCGACCACTTACGTTAGTAGTTTTCGCACAATGACTGCAGTGTTAAGTTACTAGGCTTATTGTTACAGTTAGTATTGTTGTAAGGTCATGAAAAGTCATGAATTTTCATTTCTATTTGGCAGTAGACACTCTGAGGAAGTATACTTATGGGCCGAAAATCTGAAGGAGATAGGGGATTAGCCTTTTTCTGTAAAGGCCGAATAACAGCTGATTTCCATATAGTAGGAAATGTACTAGATGATAAAGATAAATTAAAAATAGCAGTAATTGTAGGAAGGGTTGCTAGTAAAGTATCTTTTAGAAATCGAATTGAAATATTATCTGATCCAACAGCACTACTAATAGCCCTCAAAACCTCTCCTTCAGTTACTGGAAGGAAGTTGTACTGGTGGGCAGGTCTAGTTAGTGAGATTGAAGAGAGATGATGATTAAAAAGTCCCAAGCCCCTGACATATCAAGAGGAATGTTTACAAAATAGTCATTAACTTCATTAAGATTTATAGTAACTGGAGCTGAAGTATCTGATTTACCAAGGCCAAGCTCTTCGACTAGACCTAAGGAATTTGGTAGATTTAGAATTATTAGATAATGTTTGGTAATAGTAACGAATCTTTGAGTTACGAATCTGTTGTTGTGTTTGATTACAAAGTGTTTTTATAGGCTACCCAGTCTGCAGCAGATTTACTTTGCTTGGCTCTTCATAGGTTTCTTGATGTTTTAAAAATGATTGAACAATTTTATTATCATTTAGAACTTGATTGTCCAATTTCTTTTCACAATTATTCACTCCAAAACAATTTTTTTCACAACCTCTTTGCTGTAAGACAGTCACATCAAATTGTTTAAGGTATAGTTTGTTCGTCTGCTTTGATTTAAACGTTTGGCGTATCATTCTCATTCCCGTCATTTACAACAACATCTTCCACGTCTAGCCAAAGTTTTCCCCACAACTTGATTATCGTCCGGGGCTGTATTTCATCATAGGCCTTAGCCACCATGACAATCTCATCCTTCATGTTGAATATCTTTTAACACTCGGATAAGATCAGTTGTATCACTGCTCTCTAACTTATACAGAACTTCTGAAAGGAGCTTACACTGTGGTATTTACTTTTAGAACATTTGATGACCCCTGGGTCTATTGGCTGTTGCAGGCTTGTTACATTGGAAAGCAAAAAGTTATATTTTATCTCAGTTTCACTATCATATTCCACTTCATTTGGGTGTGGAAAGGTGCACTCTTGAGAAAAAGAAGTGCGTTTACTGGAAGTTTCAAACTCGCCAAATGATGCTTTACTTTGGGCACAAATTCACAAACAAACCACTTTTTGAACAAATAAAGAGTCCACATAAGGTGATTTCTGGTATCAGTAGTACACTGGTAGCTTTGACATGTCCGAGTTTTTAATGTTTGGGGCTTTGCTGATTTGCCGATGACAAAAGTGGCAGTTTATGGGTTCCTGAAGCAATTGAACTTAGAGCCACTGGATCCTTTCCTTGATACCTTAAAACCAGGAACAGATTGTTCTGTGGACGCAGCCAATGTTTTTCGTGGCTAAAGTTTAGAGTTTAATCCAGTTTGGTCAATGTTGTACGAATCTTTTTTTGGACTCAAGATGGCTGACGTGATTGGTTGCTTGGAAAGGTGTCTGTGATTTTTATTGTTTTACCTGTGTTTTTGGCTGCCGTAATCCACTTTACTCATCGAACATCACACTATGTCATAACTGTGAATTTCGTGTATTTATGTGTACACCCCAGCACCTTTCACATCCGTCGCTAAACGGATTCTAATAAACCAACTTTTGTGTCTAATTAACAAAACGCCTAACGAACCTGTCAACGAACATCTGTTCTGTGTATACATGCATATGACATCATCCATAGAGGAACCTACGCTGCACGACTTCTCATCCACAGCCTTCTGAATTACACAGCTTCTTCAGATTCATCACTATAAACATTGATATATTCTATTCTGTTCTTCTCGGCGGTGGACTGCAGCTGTCGAGGAAGTTCGGGATCTGCATCGTTCAGATACACACCCGTCCATTATTATTGTAATCGTCTATTTATTCTCCCAGAACAATGGCTAGTACCGCAACCGCCTGTAAAGTTTGTATGAAACAGGTTTTAGATTCGGAAGAGGGGATCGCATGCAAATCCAAATGCGGCCACTGGTTTCATCGAGCTTGCGCAAATATATCTAAGGCTGACTACACCCAACTCTCCAAAGATACGAACAAGAAATGGCTTTGTAACCGAGTGGACTGCTTGCCCCCTCTTGAGGATCCTATTGTAGTCTTGACATCTAGTATAAATAAGCTCATGAATAAGATTGAAAGTTGGTCTGATCAAATAGCAAAAATAACAGAAGTCACAGAGGGCATCGGGGAAATAAGAACCGATATTGGACTTATCAAAGAACAGATTTCTAAGCTTGAACCGCGAGTCTCAGCGAACGAAACAAAAATAGACAATTTAATATCTGCAGTGGAATCTATTAAAGGAAATAAATCAAATAATCCTGAGTCTATCATCAGTGAAGTCAATGATAGATCCCAGCAGGCCAAGAATGCTATTATACACAGAATTCCAGAGCCTAATGGCAGCAATGTAAGGGCAAGGGTTGAACGAGATAATGGATCAGTTAATTCTATCTTTCAGTCCCTTAATTTGGCCAACCTTCAAGTGACCAAAGTAATCAGGATTGGAAGCAGTCGCCAGATAAATCACGCCCAGTTAAAGTAATCTTCAAGGACGCAAAAGATGCCATCTCCTTTTTCAAATCTTTCCATCCAGATTCCTGTAAAGAAATCTTCCCAGGTTGCAAGATTGATGTTTCCCGTGATCGCACGCCAATGGAAAGGTCTTATCTGACTGAACTCAGAAGCGCTCTCGATGCTAGGTCAAAGGCTGGCGAGAGAAACCTGACCATCAAATATCAGAATGGAACCCCCAAAATTGTTCAATCCTCAAAAAACTAGCTTCGATCAATGGACATCTCTTAGCTTACTACCAAAACGCTAATGGCTTAAGAAGCAAACTGGAAGATATAAAATTATCCATAGCCACATCCAATTTCGATTTGATCATTATCACTGAAACAAATCTCTCTGATGACATACATGATGCCGAAATATCTCCTAGTAACTATACTTCTTATCGTTGCGACAGATCGCATTTAACAAGCTCCAAATCCAGTAAGAGTGGAGTCATGGTCGCTGTTAAAAACAACATTGCATCAACCCGCTTGGTATCTGGTGTGAGCAATATTGAGCATTTGCTGGTAAAGATTGAGCCCTTTAAAGGCATTTCCTGGCTCCTAGTAGCTTGCTATATCCCTCCTCAACAGCATGTGTCCAGTTACAACAGTCTTCTATCGTCTATTGAGGAGGTGTCTACTGAACATGAATTCCATGAAATTATTGTAATCGGGGATTTCAACTTACCTGGTGTAGATTGGGCAGATCCTCTAAATTGTGTTCACACTCCTGCCTCCAGAGTGATGCTGTCTCTCATGGAGCTATACGACCTTCAACAAGTTAATTCTATTTACAACGGAAGAGGAGTCCTGTTTGATCTGGTTCTATGCTCAAATAAAAACACTGCTGTCTCTCTAGACATTGATGCGCTTCTGCCAGCGGAGGAGAGGCACCACCCTCCACTGTCTATTATCTTACCCTGCAGCAACAGAAACACCAAAGGTTGCTCCACCAAACACTTCAAACCTGATTTTAAAAGATGCAATCTTTGGGAAATTTACAATTCCCTCTCAGTCGTGGACTTCACAGCCGTCCTGAGTTCTACTGATCTCAATGAAGCAACCGAAAAGTTCCTTTCTACGATTGCTGATGCAGTGAAGCTGAACTCACCATTGAGAAGAGTTGGTATTTCACCATTTCCCAGATGGTTCTCTGCCGAAACTAAAGATCTGGTAATTTCAAAAAAACTAAACAGACAGTATAAGGAGCAACCGACAGCCTGCAATTACCTTCGTTTCTCCAATTGCGAGAGCGTCTTGTAAGATATCTGCGAAGCGAGACTACCGTCAGCACTTAAGGAGAGTAGATCAGGGAGTATCCGTGAACCTTCGCTTCTTTTGGAGCCACGTGAATGCTATTAGAAACTCTTCCTCGTTGCCCTCACGCATGTCTTACAATGGCACCGAATCTAAGGAACCTCAAGGGATGTGCGAACTGTTCAGGGATTTTTTTCTCCTCAGTGTATACGAAGCCAACGGAGATATTTGTGCCTGCTAGTGGTGATCACTTTGGAAACTCCGCATTTTCAAGACTCACACACCAAGAAGTATTGAGCAAGTTGAGGAAGCTTGACGAGACCAAAGGGTGGGTGGGGCCTTGACGAAATTCCCCCTATTGTTTAAAACATTGCGGTGGTCTGTTGGCGGGGCCAATTTGTGACCCTTTCAATGCGTCGCTGTCATCTGGTGTCTTCCCAGAATCTTTAAAAACAGCTTACGGTGTTCCCCTCCACAAAAAAGGGTCCGTTGAAGATGTTGCTAATTATAGACCTATTTCGATTCTGCCTGCTATTGCTAAAGTTTTTGAGGACCTCTTCCTTGACCGTTTAAAGCTCAAACTGGCTGGCTTAATCTGCTCACAGCAGCATGGTTTCACAAGCGGGAGGTCTACTGTGTCGAACTTAACGTTATTTCAATCCAAAATACAGGAAGCCTTCACCGTCAACAATCAGTTGGATGCCATATATCTGGACTTCTCCAAGGCTTTCGACACGTTAGACCACACACTACTTTTGAGAAAATTGCTTTATCAAGGATTTGGAAACACGGAAATTAAGTGGCTGACAAGCTACCTCTCAAACCGGCGGTCATTTATTGGCCACTTCATCAGAATTTATTTCATACTCTGGAGTTCCCCAAGGATCGCTGTTGGGATCTATCTCTTTTCACTCTTTATAAATGACCTACCTGAAGCTCTCCAATGCGACTCACTTCTGTTTGCTGATGATGTGAAACTGTTTTCCATCGTATCCACTGAAGAGAACTGCCTACGAATCCAGGAAGATCTGTGTGCGATCGACCACTGGTGCGAAGAGAACAAAATGAAACTCAACACGAAGAAATGCCAAGTGATGACCTTCCACCGGAATCTCTCCCCCATTGTCTACGAGTACAATATACGCAGTGAGCCCTTAACTCGTGTACTGCAGGTAAAGGATCTCGGTGTCACATTGTTACCTTCACTGAACCCAGAGTTGCATGTTCGAAACATTTGCAGCAGAGCAAATAAAATGCTTGGATTTGTCTCCCGTTTCTCAAAAGGCTTAAGTGACACGGCCTTAAAGACTTTGTAATGTGCTTTGGTACGCCAAATCCTTGAATATGGCTCTCCAGTGTGGAACCCCTACCAGAAGTTTCTCATAGAGGAACTAGAGACTATTCAAAGAAGATTTATTCGAATGGTGGGTGTCAGGAATGGTCTTCTCTATCGTCAGGTTCCCATCGGGGAAGTGTCTCGTGATCTGGGACTCCGAACTCTTGCAGATCGCAGATTCTCCGCTGACGTACTGCTGTCAAAGATCCTTAACGGCAAGATTGACTGTCCCGATATGCTGAGCCAGATCCTGTTCAGGACCCCTTCAGCCACTCGCTCCAGAGACCTGTTCGCTAGGCAGCAACATCGCACCAACTACGCTGCAAACGAAACGATGTACCGACTTCAGAGATCTGGTAATAGCGTCGTCGACTTTTTTGTGGACAGTATACCAGCGCTCAAGAGGAGGATCGCCAGTCTGGGTGAGTTATCTGTCTAGGAGTTGCTACAGCGGAGGGAAGACAATTCGCTCTGTATTTCTCATTGCTGTTATTTATACATTGTATCTTGTTAATTCATGTTTATTATTCTATTGTTTCGTACTAATTTATTGTTGTTATTGTTGTTACTCATAGTTCAAATCATGTTGCACTTATTAATTTATTACGTTATTGTCATTCATAGTTTTATCCGTTTCGTCACTAAATAGTTATTAATCGTATACTCTATTTATCATTGTTATTGTCTTTAGATATACTCATTTTAGTTATGTATTAATTTTTCTTTATGAGGTTAAGTGTAAGAGAGGACCTAATGGTCCTAACTTTGCCTCAGAAAATAAAACATTTTTCATTTCATTCATTTCATTGTCAAGTTGTTACAATTGTTTAATATTATCATACAACATTTGTTAATGTATTTCTATGTCAACGTCATTCTGTATGTAACCCATTAGGGACCAATGTAATCCCCTTATCTGCCCTTTAATAAATATTGCTATAAAAATAAAAAAATAAAATAAAAAAATTTAAAAAAGCTAAAGAAAAGGATAGAAGGGGACCCCGCATTCTATACCTCTCGCATATTGTATTTTGGTTTATACAATTACGCATGTACGTCAGTATCTTGAGTTCACTCATTATTGTTCAAAACTGTAAAAATGGAGATGTCCGTTGAAATGTAAAATAAAATAAAAATAAAATAAAAAATAAAACGAGTTTTGTCCAATAAATAAGCGAAATGAGGCCTTTAAAACTTTACTTTGCAAACTTCAGTCTACATTGATTTTGTCTCCTTCAAAGTACTCTCCATTTGTTGCTATGCACTTATTCCATCTTCTTTTCCACTGTTTAAAACACCCTTGGAAGTCCTCAAGTTAGGCTTTATAATTTTCTTGTCGTTTCTTGCTTTATTGCATCCAAATCTTCCCAGTGATGTCCGCTCATCACAGTTTAGCATTTTGGGAATAGGAAAAAGTCACAAAGAGCAAGATCTGGCCAATAAGGAGCTGTCAACATTTCAGTAATTTTTTGATAACTTCCGCACCTCATTAAAAACTTGATGTTAATTTGTTACTCTTAGTATATTGGAGAGATATGACATCAGCAAACTTACCTTAGAAGACAAGTTCACTAACACCAGAGTAGTTGTAACATACACAAAATAAACACAATCTCACAAATTTTTGTTTTTATTTTGTGTATGTTACTACTACTGTGGTGTTAGTGAACTTGTCTTCTAAGGTAAGTTTGCTGATGTCCTATCTCTCCATTATACTAATTCCTGGCCTAGTGCCCTTTAACCTAACCTGATTTGTTACTATGTGATTTTATCAATTTCCTTTTCCTACAAACTGTAAACCAGTACAGTATGCAAAGCTCGACGATCCGCCAAGCACTGACGGCTCATTGGGTCTCAGGCAACTAGCGCCATTAGTTGGCAGGGCTATAGTCCACGTTATGGCTGCCAGATGTACCAGGTCACGTATTTATTGGGCAAACCTCGTATATTTGTTCTGGGCTTAGGTTATTGTCGGCAATTACTTTCTCTAGTTGTTTTGTAAATTCACTTCCAGCGTCTACTGATTACTTTTCACCACACTCTCTGAGAAAATGAACACTATGTCTTTGTTTCCAGTGCGAAAGCCAAGCATCACTAGCTACAGATTTTCCTTGGCCTTGAAGTTAAGCATGAAGGATAACCTTTTCTTGCATGAACCCAAAGAGAATTATCTATTAATGAGGAAGTGCAAAATGAGATACAAGATCTTTGTCCGTTGCAACTTGTGTACAAAAAGTCTCTATTGATCTTCTATTTCTAAGCCAATTGTTCACCGTGCTTTTACCAACTCCAAGATCCATACAAATACTTTTACCCAATTCACCTTTGTCTAGGCTCTCTAGTGATTTCAGTCTTTGATTCATTGACACAAAAGTACAATTACTTAGCACTCACAAAACAGCAGCACACAACGTAACAACACAACTCACATGCAAACATTCCACTCACGAAAAACATTACATATTTGATACGTCTGCACTTGTTCTATTGCCAAAAGCAACTTATGTCTTGCATCACTGCAAGACAAACATGTGACGACCTGTTGCAACGCTCAGACCAGCTATGCACTTGAGTCATGCTGGTGTCAGGAGGCCGGCCGAACAAGAGGGAGTCTACTGTACATTTTGTTTTCATAGCTTTTTTTATTTTTATATTATTTGGTTGTAATGTACTGGTAACTGACATTTTCTTACAGGTAAAAGAGTCAAGTTTTTATGGTTGTAAGAAAAGAGTATTTTCTCCAAGGAAATTTTCAAACATTCTAAGAAGGAAAAAAAATTGACTGAAAGAAATAGCAACAAAGAAATTACTATCTCAACCTATGTTTATGTTTTGTTTCAGGAGCTGAAGAGGAGAAGGAAACGCCAAGTAATTTAGACAACACAGAAAAGAGTCCAAAAGAGGAGCCAATGGTAAGTGACAGGGAAGCACTCCTGGGGTCTTCCCCAGAGGAGTCAGGTACTTAGGCAAGTGTGTAACAGAGGTAGGTATTTGACAGGCTTTCAACATCGTGCTCTTCAAACAGAGGTGAATTTACTGAATAGAATTTATCAAAAATAACTGTAACATTTTTATTGAAGGATAACTTCATTTTTAGCAGTAACAATATACAGTACAAACTAACTAAATTCATAAATTTCTGCCTGTAGTTTTATGTTTGCTATCTATTTTTGATATTTTATTTTTGACTGTTTATTTTTAGTGTGTTTTTATCATAATTTTATTCCAGAAATTAAAATACTCTGCGTTTAAGAATCTGCACCTATAACTGAAGATTTATATTATCGGTGGAATTAAATAGTGAGTTTTTTACATTTGTTGTATATGTATATAGTTTTTTTTACAATTCAGTTCAAAAACTATGAAAAAATTCAATAAATGTGTTCAATAGCTGTTTTTTATGTATTGGTTATTATTAGGTTATTTATTATTAATAGATGAAATAATAATATATTTTATTGATTTTCGTTTCTTTTTTTTAACTTATGAAATAAACAAAGTAAATGTGGTTGTATAGGTGTCTTTTAAAACATCACCACATGAAAATAACTTATTTTTTTTAGTTACCAAAAAGGAAAAATAATAATAAATTCTTTTGTCAGTATTTTTCATGAGTTTTAATTATTTTACCTGTAACTGACTTGCAGAATATGTCTGATCACACGAGCATACCAACCACAGAGAAATTTTTTAGGGGTGTGTGCTTTGTGACATTTTGTTTTGTGTCACGACAAAACAACATAATAGGTCACCTTCTGCCAAGTTCATCATTCCACGTTATATTTTTTCAAGAGATGTACTGCTATTAAGGGTGTTCGATCGAAAATTATTTTTTTGAATAAAATTGTTTTGTTACAATTAATAAGTGTGTTGAGGGAAAAAATTCGAACAAAATTTTTTACAGTGGCTAATTTGGCCCTTCTTGGTTCCTAACTCATCAACAAACTGTGCAATATATTTTATTCAAATTTTGAGGATATAGTGGACAAATGGTACTAACCAACATAGGGTAAATTAAAACTAATAATAAAAATAATAATTTTTTAAGTGTAACCTATTATTATTTGATAAATGTCGTCTATACGAATTTTGAGTTGAAATTAGTAAAACTATTTTTGGCTAGAAAGTAGATTAATAGTAAATACAATCTTTATTGATAAAGTTTACAATAAATTAGGGATTTATTCCCGGTTGTGCTCCGAACACGCAGCAAGAGTGTTGTTACTCTCTCATGCCAACAGCAAGGGATTCACCTTGCTACTCGTGGCGACAGAGGTGGCGAAACGTTGAACTAAACTTCATGCAGCGCCAAGCTGAGCTGGTCGGACGAACACTTATAATGCTCAACAAGAAATCAGAATGTACATGTCTCATTTTAGTCTCAAACAAAAAACTTTGCTTGAAAGAAAGTCTGAGTTGTGACTCGCAGTAAACTGTTGTAAGAGAATTTCCAGGGAAACAAAGGTATACTATGTATGCTGTTACAATACAAGATGTGTGCTGATAAGATATGGAGTTTTATTTTAAGAAGACTTAAGAAATAATTTATTGATTGGGTTTGGTACAGTCTAGACTATTTCACTGGCATATAACCTGTTGGGAAGATGGGCATCATACAAACAGAATATTTCACACGCATTTTAAAGAGCCATTTGATAATAAATATTTTTGCCATTATTATTATTTTTTGCTGATGTAATACACTTTTTTACAAGTACAGTATATTAAATAAGACATTACAAATTATAGTAACATCCAATTAATTAAATTTTTAAAATAAAGAATTTATAATGAAAATGTTATAAAAAAAATATTTCTTTTTCTTTTTAATAATATAAAAAAAAATCTTTTCTGCCTTGCGTATTAAGAAAATCTCTAACCCAATAATTTTAAAAATGCTTTTTGAAAAGACTGTCTAAATGGCTCTTGAACCTTAGTGCTCTTGAAGCCAGTGTTGATCAAAGTTATTGAAGAAGGTGCCAATATTAAAAATATTTATGAAATGAGAAATGTTAGTTTTTCATAAGAAATTTATCTTCTTGGCTATGTTTGTCACTTTATTTGAGGAGGATTGTGTGGACTCAGTCCGATTTAAAAAACATCAAAGGATGATGTAGACAGGGTGTTCACCTGAAAACTTGCCACATTTGTTGCTTCAATACCGAACAAGTTAGCAAAGTTTTGTTTAAGGGGACTTTTATTACTTAGTTATTGGGGAAACCAAAAAGAAAATATTTCAAAAAATGGGTTGTTTCCCCTTTACCCAAACCCATAATTTTCTAATTGCAACCTATACCTTGTAGTGCCTCTAATCAAAGACCATTAAAAATGTAGAGTTTTGGTAAACCAATTTTGAAATCGCACTAACTGTTGAGTCACTTTGTATGTAATTTGTACCATTGTAAAAATTACTATTTAAATCATAACTTCACAACCAATTTCAAAATGGTTTATGATAAATTACTCGGCTTTACTAGGTCTTTACAATGAGTAGTCACACACACCATATTGTCCCATTTGAAAATATTTAGTTAAAGTTGAAGAACCCTTAAAATAGGTGTGATATTTTTTATCATACATGACTATAAATGATTTGCATTTCACTAAAATTATCTAAGTTAGGCAGATGTTAATACTTTGACAAAGTTTTGTAGTATAACTTTATCTTTAACTTACGTTAAAAAATATTTTATTGGAAATGCAGAAAAATAGGTTTTCTATACATAGTAGCTAAACGGTTGGTGAGATTTCAAATTTTTATTTTACCAAAACTTTACATTTTTAGTGGCCTTTCATTATAGGTATAGGTTGTAATTTGAAAATTTTGAGTTTGGTGAGGGGGGTTAGGGGAACAACTCATTTTTGTAAATATTTTCTTTCTTGTTCCTCCAATAAGTAATAAAGACCCCCTTAAACAGAACTTTGCTAATTTGTTCAGTATTTAAGCAACAAATGTGGCAAGTTTTCAAATGAACACCTTGTAATATTGTCACACTCAAATTGTTGGCGCAGTGCTGTAACCAAGCTATTTGGGGACAGTGTTGAGAAGATTATAGGCGATAGGTTCTATACTCAGTTCTCTTAATACCAACATGACATTCATCAAGGGTTGTCATCGATGTCGATACTACTAGAGAAGTCTGGGGTGTCGATGTTGGGTGGTAGTCAATGTTATTGAGTGTCAGGCTTGTCAGTTAGCTCAAAATCAGACCAATACTACGTGATTCGGATTCCACGTAAAACTGTAGGTCTCTTAGTTGCCCTGGCCATTGGGCTATTTATTAATAGATATAGCTTTTTCTGAGGAACAGTCAACCTTATTTGGTAACAATGACTACACTCATTCACCCCTCATATTAGCCCGTATCTCTATGATCAGCGTCTTGCTACTGAATAATATAGATAATATGACACAAAATGAAGATAAATATTTTGTGGTATCCTTATGCTGAACTAATAGGATAATTAACTGTCCAGAATGCCTACTATCCGTAACAAAAGTTTGGAGACTCAAGTTTGGATGCTTACAAAAATTAAACTAACAAAGCTATGGTAATGGAATCTGTACCAATATTTTCATTGTTTTATTGTGTGTTGATAGGTGTCAACAAAAAACTTTTGTATTATTTTTTCATATTTATACTTAGTCCCGAACGAAAAAAGTACACGATTTTTCACTAATTCCAAACAAATCTTGACTTTTGAAAATCGCTGACTAAAAACCCGTTCATATGTCTTGATGAAAATATAATACGTGATTTGTTATGGTATTTAAAATACTATATTAAAGTTTCAAAATTTTTCTTTCATTAGAAAAAAGTTCTTGTAGATTCTATAAAACAACTTTTTCTAAGCAATGGCTGATCTGACGAGTTTGAACTTGACATTGTTGTAATAAGCTAATTTCACATATTTAACTACATACTTTGTTAACCTTTTACAGCCCATCGTGTATTTTGTAGCGATTTTTATTTGATAGCGAAGCAATGTTCACTGAAGCGAGAACGCCGTTCGCAGGGAGGCGCTCAGTCCTGAGTTATGTGTCAGGAATGCGCTGTTGCCAGGTGAACAACCCTCTTCGAGGTAAAGTCGTGACTCACTGGTAAGGCCCACCCCTGTAAAATATCTGGTAAATATGACTGTTGTCTCTGAATAACGTGCAGCTGGCTACAAAATCAGAGGTGAATTTACTCTGTGAATTGAGTAGCAGAGTTTAAATCCTCTTGTATACTGTACATTGACTTGAAATATTATGACGTGGCCCTTCTTGGGCTGAGCATTTGTAAATAATGTAAATATTGTACATAGATATTATGACAAATCCTTTTATTACAGGAATATAACCATTTTTAAACTTGCCATTGGAGGTCCACAGCCCCCATGAGAAAAGTGATGGGAAATGGTATAAAAATATTGAAAACCAAAAATATTACATTATCTTTTCTTACACAAGCCTGGATGACGGCTGATCTGGCAGCGACTTGGCAACACCGCAGTCCCACCGGACACGTTACTCACGGCTCAGTGTGCATCGGTTCGCTATCAAATAAAAATCGCTACAAAATACACGATGGGCTGTTAAAGATTAACAAAGTATGTAGTTAAATATGTGAAATTAGCTTATTACAACAATGTCAAGTTCAACCTCGTCAGATCAGCCATTGCTTAGAAAAAGTTGTTTTATAGAATCTACAAAAACTTTTTTTCTAATGAAAGAAAAATTTTGAAACTTTAATTTAGTATTTTAAATACCATAACCAATCACTTATTAAATTTTCATCAAGATATATGAACGGGTATTTAGTCAGTGATTTTCAAAAGTCAAGATTTGTTTGGAATTAGTGAAAAATTGTGTACTTTTTTCGTTTGGTACAAAGTATAAATATGAAAAAATAATACAAAAATTTTTTTGACACCTATCAACACACAATAAAACAATGAAAATATTGGTACAGGTTCCATTACCATAGCTTTGTTAGTTTAATTTTTGTAAGCATCCAAACTCGAATCTCCAAACTTTTGTTACGGATAGTAATCAATATTCCAGTACCTGCTGGGATCAGAAATAGAAGAATTTGGCTACAAACTACTAGTCCTTCGATGGCTCAATTTCTCGCATAATGAGAGAAGGAAACAAGTCTTAAATGCATAGGACTTCTCTGATGGGCCACCTACTTTCATCAAGAATTGGCACCTCTCATTTTGTGTTATGGGATAATAGTATAGACAGTAACCAAACTATACTATTATACACAAACTAGAGGATACTCCTGCACGGTTCGTGTGTCAACCCCACCTTGGCCTTTAGCACGTGACTTTTGACTACAAATATTAGTAGTAAACTGTATTATGTAAAACCCATTCCAACAGCTGTTAAAATATCATAAACATCATTATTTACATTTAAACAGCTGTTACTTTTTGACTAATTTAAATCTTTCTCCATATTATAAAAAAAAAAAAAAAACAAAACATAATTTAAGGGCTTCCCTCAAATTTATGCTCTTCAGGCTAAATACATTGAAATATGAAGACTTTATTGCTGAGGTATGAAAATTGGGCAAATTTGTTGACACCTCAATCCTTAAAACTGTTTAAGAAATAAAAGAGGAGTTGCATTGACAAAAAAGGCTCCACATATAAAGATACTTAAGTTCAATCAATATATTTTTGAATTGTTGAGTATTATCATTTTTTATACTATTTATCATAAGTTTCATGAAAGATCAGCTGGCAGTCAAGGCTTTAAATAGAATAGAATAGTTTATTGGCCACAAAATATTTCAAGCAAATACATAGGCAAGACAGTACAATTCATATTAAAATGTATTTAATAAGTATCTATTGTTAAAAGAAGTCATCTTCAGTCCATTGACTCAATAAAAACTCATTTACAGAATAAAATGCATTTTTTAACAAGAAATTGTGAAGTTTTAATTTAAAAGAACAATCACTTAGTGTTTTCATTTTGATTGGTAGCTTATTCATTAACCTAGATGCAATATACAGAGGGTTTTTTTTCACTTTTGCTTAATCTACGTTGAGGTAAATTTATAAAATGGCTATTTTTTGTATTATAGGAGTGAATTTCATTTCTGTGCACAGTTGTGTTTTCATTATTTCTAATATAACAAACACTGCTTTATATAAAGACAAGGCAGGGTGAAAATCTTAAGAAACCTAAAGATATCTCTACAGAGGTCAAGCCTTTCTGCTCCGGCAATAATACGGATAGTCTTCTTTTGCGATTATAAATACCTCTTCGGCATGGGAGGCACCACCTTATACAACAAGACCATAGGCAATATGTGCTTGAAAGATACCAAAATAAGCCGTGCGGATGCCGTCCTGATCCAATTCACCACAAAGACGTTTTAAAGCATAAATGCTTCGATTGAGTTTACTTTTGAGACCAATGGATTAGACAAATAGAATGTATCATTTTATCTAAATGATTTCCGTGGTAATTTTAACACGCGAGCACACGCACCCCTTTTGTGACATCTCAGCACGCGCGACAGCAAATTGCTCACACAGCAT
Organism: Stictocephala bisonia; assembly: GCA_035578905.1. Taxonomy (NCBI): domain Eukaryota; kingdom Metazoa; phylum Arthropoda; class Insecta; order Hemiptera; family Membracidae; genus Stictocephala; species Stictocephala bisonia. Next base: position 27,753 of record JAQJVL010000808.1, read on the forward strand.
TTAGGTTACCCTAATGCCTTGGTTTACATATTTATTTTTGTGAAAATTTGTTTGAAAAATATTTGGTTCCTTTTGAGTTTCTTAATGTGTAGCTTTCATATATATCTATGATATTAGTTGAAAGAAAAATTGAATTCAAATCGTTTGCAAATGGCATAACTCAATACCATCATGAGGACACGCACCGTTAGCAAACTGCCGTACTTTGAAACATCTCAAACATAACGCGGAAGATCGCCCTGTTAGCAAACTGCCGCTTTTATTGGGAAAAGGTTTGCAGGTAAAAAAAACTATAATTCAATATTTCACAAATAAAAAAACATTTATTTTACATAAGTACAAAAGTAATACGAAATGTTTTATCATTAGAACGTGAAAGCACACACGTTAGCAAATTGCTCACGATTCACTGCACGACACACAAACACTTTGAATTACTCACTCCAATGGTCCGTGACCAACTGGCAGACGTCAAGGGTGTGTCGAGGGAGGGGCAAGGAGGGATGAGCTGGTCGCACACCCCAACTCGCTCAGTAGCCCCAAAGATCTGCCCGCATTTCTATTGGTGCGGCAATTTGCTAACGGGTGCGTGTGCTCGCGTGTTAATGACTCAATAGCATTTGTGATTACTAAAATCAAACTGCTTATAAGGTAAAAAATATTGGTTCGATAGAAGTTAAATGTTAAAAGTTGACCTAAACAGATTTTTGTGTTTTATTTTCTAAAAAGAATAATAAAAGTTGATTTACCTTCTGGATTTAAAACAACAACCAGTTAGTATTATCAAGGTCTGATAGAAGGTTTTTAATCGTGGCCCACTGGGCCCATTTTAATCAATTGTGTTATTTCATCATCATCTGGTATTCATTTCTCCAGTTGTCTCGATGTGGTTGACAAGCCCTCTGAGAGTATATAGTTTGCTGTTCTCAACTTCTAGCCAGTATTTCTCTCTGGTGCTACTTCTTCCATCACAGACTATTCATGTCCCTGAACTTGTGTCCAAAATATCTTAATTTCATTTTCTCTATATGTTCCATTACAGATCTCCCCAACCCACAACCCTTTTTTCTATTCACCCCATTTCTTACTCGGCCTCACCTTGTCTTTTGGTTTACTGCTCTTATGAACTTCATTTCTGTCACTTAGATTCAATTTTGTTTTTTGGGGGGTGTTTAAGTATTTTACACTATGGCCGCTATATAACAGACAATAGCAGTGCCATATTTACGATTAGGACCACGAGCTGAGGAAGCTACATGCTCTAGGTGAAAGAAACATTTTATTTCTAGATTTAGAATGTACCGCACTTGGCCATGGCGGGTAAAGATGGACTTAAAGTTAGAGCCTTCTAAAGGAAGTTATAGCTTAACTGATCAACTTAAACGATTTTATATTTGAATCAATTTTGAGGGACATTTTCTTTTTTGTAGTTAGAAGACAAGGCAATGTTGCACTATTTGTGTAGAAGCTGCTACAATATAACATTATATTACTTCAATTAGTATAACTAAAGTAAATTTAATTTTCATTATGTAATAACAAATTTTTTTAAGTTCCCCAGTTTATATATTTATGTGTAAAATTTTTTTTATTTGTTCGTCTTAAGAGGTTAAAATATAATATAGGGCAATTTTGCCTCATTAAAGAAATTTTTACATTCAATGCCACAGTCGATACAGATAAATTACAAGTCCCGCACCATTACACTTGTTCTGGTTGTTAATGTGTATTTACCTTTTTATTACATTTCTCATTGTTACACCACCATTATTGTTTTTATTATCATTATTATTAAAGCCATCTTTGATTATGAGGTAATAAATTGTCCATAAAAATTCTTAATTTCCTCGACCAATTTCAACTAATCTGCTGAATCCCTTTCAGGTTAGTATGCCGTTACAGCATTGCCTTAATGTACAGTAGAGCGTCACTTATCCGACGTAATCAAGTTGTGATGATGTTGGTTAATGTTAGTAAAAATGTTAGTTAATAGGGAATGATTATTGAAACTCAAAATAGTATAAATAAATGACTTTTATTATGGATTTGCACTACGGTATTGTATAAGCAAAACGACAAATTAAAGAAATGAATAGAAAATGTTTAAAAAATTAACCCTCCTAATACATTATCCTAAATGGTTCTTTAACCTAACAGCATATACTGTAATATGATAAATATGCTTTGCACAATAAAGTAACATGTAAACAACTTTGATACAACAAACTAATACGAGTGACCAGTAGAAAACTACTGAATAAGAGTGAATAATTCACGTGATTGCTATTGCTATTGCCGCCTCTCTTCAAGGGCTGTCTGTCCTAAAAATACCATACACAATACATTGACAAAAGTGATGTAGTCTGCTCACACAGCTCAACGTGCAATAAGCAACAAAACGGCACAATATTTGGAAAAAACTTCACCAGGTACATACAGTTTTCTTCAATACGGAACACTAATAATTACAGTATTGTTTTTGGGACGAGTATGTAGATTAGAACAAAATGTCGGATAACGAGGTTCCACCTCTAAAATTTTATACTTATGAAAAACTTCTTAAAGGTGCCTTAACACAAATGTCATTTGTAAAGTATCTATACCACATTGTCATCAAATTCCAAATTGCAACTAATAACACCTGAAATGTCAAATTAGTTTCTCCCCATGTGCAAATTGTTTCTATAATATGGTTTATTTGTATGTTTGAAAAAGGACACCTCAAACACATGTTGAGTTTGACGAAATTATATATTTTCCATCTCAATATTTTTTATAAGCGACAGTCAAGTGTTCAGATTCTACAGATAAACTTTTAAATGCTACTCCTACCCAACAAAATATTCACTCATCACTAGTAAATTAAAAATCATAATTTTTAAATCATAGAACATAAGAGGGGCATCACAAATAACTTTGCCTGTGAGTCTCAAAATCTGCAAATCCAGCACTGGGCAAGAAAAACATTTCAACCCAAACCTGTTGGATTAGACATTGAATGCTCTCTCTTCTCCCTCCATTCCGATTCCTCTAAGTTGTTCTCTCCCCTTCCCCACAACCTGTTTACAAGAATATAAAACATACTGATATTTCGAAACTGTTTTAACTTCTACTATAATTTAAATTAAATAAACAAAATTATTTTCTCCACTGGTGATTTTTCCTTGATGTTCTCAGCATTATCCTTGAATTAAAAATAAATTTAAGAAGTGGACAGACTTTTATTAATGTAAAGTGACAACTTAAGAGTCCTTACCTGCCCTGTTTGTGTTATTGTCCAGGGTTCACAGACTCGGAAAGTCAGGGAATATTTTTTAAATCTATCAAAATTCAGGGAAAACACAGTTTTTTATGTAAAGCCAGGGAAATTAGAAACTTTCAGTTCAGTAGATGTATTGACAGTATAAAGAAGACTCGTCATCAAAATACTACAACTATTAGAAGTTACAATGAGGTATGTATGCTGTTTATTCTAAACATGAAAAGTGAGTTTTTAATAAGTAGAATCCAACAGATTTAATTATACTTGCAATTTGTTTTACTTAATTATTTATGGTGAAAGCAAACTGTGTAATAAAGACATTGTTTTAGTATATTGAGATTATTTTATTTATGACAGATTTTAATTTCTCTTTTTGTTTCAGATTCAATCACTTGTGAATAAAAATAATGGCATAAAAAATCTGTTTTTATTGAACAACGGCTTGAGTTTTCACTAAATACTGAGTTTTGTGGTTGGTTAAAAAGAGGACCTAACTTGTATCAGGGAATGCAGTATTTGCAAAAAACCTTTTGACTTGTTCAATATGGGCTGTCAAGCCATTGTGCCCCATCCTAGAGGTAAAGTTCATGTCTTTTTGTTTAAAACTCTGGAACTCAGTCATCTTTAAAACATTTTTTGAAAGTCAGTGTAGACCAAACTAAAAACCAAGTGACAGTGCAGAAAATCGTCCTTCTGCAATGAAGATCTTTCTTCAAAATCTAATATTAACATTAATGCTGGCATAGAAAAACAAAATCTTCATTCAAGTAGGCCTTCTAATATGAAGTCATTCCAGCTAAAGCCGATTAAGTCTTTTTGTTGTTAAAATGATAAAACCAATGCTGAAATAATTTGGGCTTTTCACCAATATTACTGGAAATTAAGCAGTATTCTGAACTATGGAAACTTATCTAGCTTGGCTTTATTTTTTCTCAAGGAAATTCAACAGTAGAAAGTGGGGTTTTCGGAGATCTCCTGTTCAAAAACATTCATAAACAAAGCCCTGTCGCACAGAGAAGAGTGAAGAATGCAATTAGATCTTTTGGAGGCATTTAACGTACGGGAGCTAGACAAAGGCATGATGAATATCTTGAACAATCAAGGAAAGATCAAAAAAAGAAGAAGAAAAGGGCCCTTTATTCCAAAACATTAAAAATAAAGGAATAGGAAGAAAAATAATAAAAATTAAAACAATATAAGAAGATGAGTAAATCCAAGCAACAATTTAAATGCTGGAGAAAAGAAAGTCAATTTAAAACATTAAACACTATGACTTTACTTTTAAGATATTTTTACTTATATTGTTTTTAGTGTCATACCCACCTATTTTTTATTATTCCTGTAATAATAAAAAACATATGCAATTGTATTTTCTGTATAAGGTAATTAATATGATATTCTGTATTCTTCATGATTAATAAATTAAATGGCGAAATATAAGTGAGGTTAGGACGATTTTTGTTGTTGTTATTTTAATCGACGATTTTTTGCTGATATCTATATTAGTGGTCAGGAGAACCCTGTCGTGTGAACCTGTCCCCTCTGTAGTAAATACTGCACTCTCTGCTTTATACTCTTCACTACTCCCATTTACTTTTCACTGAACATTTATAGTCCCCACCCATCACATAATTAAAGTCTTGATGAGATTCCAAGGAGTCAAGAACAAATTCTTAAAGGTCCTTCCACTCATTTTTAACACTACTCCTTCGGGCACTTAAACTCATACTTCACAACTGATCTTAACAACACTCGTATCGATTCTACCCAGAAATATTGAATGTAATTATACCATAAGCCTTAATAGCGCTTATTACATTTTATGATTTAATTTTTTATCTTCCTGGAAAAATTCAAAGTAAAGCTCATTTCATATATAAAAAACTGTACTTCTCTCCATTAAATTATCTTCACAAATGCTTCTCAGTGGAAAGTGCTTATATTTACAATTAAAAAGAACAGCATTTTTATTAGGACCTTTTTCTGATTAGGTTTGGAAGAGAGGAATGGTTTAAGATTCATTTAGATCTCTCCCCATCAAATAACAACTTATTTAACCAGCAGAAAATCCTGTTTATCGAGATCAAGTGTTTACATTAACCAGTCTTTGTTATTTTAAGGATGAATTAAATAGGATATAAGTGGCTATTGGGTTATTAATAAATAGTCTTTTCTGAGCTAAGGAGAACTCAGATATTAACAAAGACTACACTCATTCACTCCTCATATTTGCTCATATCTTGACAATTGGGTTCGTAGAAATGAATTAATAATAATAATAATGGTGTAAAAGTATTTTATCTATAAAAAACAGGAATGCCATTTTTCTAAACTAACAAAATTATTTCGATTACATTATTGAGATTAAAATGAAATACTACTATTCTGTCATTCTCTTCTCAAGTGAAAAAATGAGGGTTCAATCTAATCCCAAATAAAATAGAAATTCAACTCAAATTAAAAAATAATAATAAACCAAACTTTTAACCTAATATTTTAATTTATATATGGCTTAGAAATCAACAGACCTTTAAAGATGTGGAATTTAATTATTATTTTAATTTCTGCAGAAACACTGAAATAAGACAACATGCATTCATTATTTGGAATGTAAAAACCACTAGTGTGCTGAAAGCTTATACAGGAATGGCTGTATGCATGATATAACCTCTAAAACTTAAGAAAAAACATCAGCAAATAAGCTACCTCTATCTATCCACATAAAAATCCAAGGAAAAGAATCTCCGAGATTTATTATGATCAATAAATAAATTCTAAACTAAGAGAGACTGTTTTATTTTATTTTTTTTTTCAGTAGATAAAAAATCAAATAAAAGCATAATAAATAGCAACATCCAGTAGGTACAACATAAACAGAAATAAAGACACTGTTCTGTTATTCAACCCCTATTTGGGGGAGGGGCTTCTTCAAAAACACTGAGTAAACTGCTTGTAATCACATCACTGTACTAGATAAGCCAGCTGAACTATCCTCTCCTGTCGGCCATTTCCGTTTTTCATAAGAACAATGTTATTTGCAAATCCATATTTTTTTACCAACATTTGTGTAAGAGGTGTCATTTTAAACGTTATCATACTGTGCATTGGGTTTGCTTTTGATATTTTGAATACATACACCTAGTTTTGAAAAATAGGTTAAAATAAAAACTAAATATTTTTTCCATAAAACCAATTACGAATTCGCAAAGCAATTCGAGCGCTCAATTTCATTCTTGATCAAATGCAACTTGTTTGGAAAAAATCTGTTTAAAAATAACTTTAAATTGGATACGCGTGATCGTATGTCCGGTTCGAAAATAACATTGTTCTTATCGGATTAAAGCCAACATGGCCGATAGTCTCTGAAAGAGGGTACAGTTGTCTAGTGCCGACTGAGATTTTTCCAACCTGTTGGTTTATTTTGCATACCAATAACTAACGTTGTATTTTTTTTTCTGCCTCCGAGGGCACTAGTCACACTTGTACTATGAAGCTTGTTAAAATTTGACAAGCATATGATACAAAAATTTAAACTTGAAACAATATTCAACTTCATACCGCGGGTGTCAGCTACTTACATAACTGGCGCTGTCTGGTATCCAAGCGGGTAAGGAGAGTCAACTGCCATGACTTTTGGACCATAAGCCAACCACCAAACTAATAAAATAAAAAAACGATCATAATGAAATCTAAAGTACGAATCTTAAAGTTTAAATGTTGATCTCTCACATAGAGCTAAATCCAGGTTTCTTAGCCATTCAACTCTTGCTTCACCGATTGTTTAAAGACCAGCGAAATCCCCTTAGAAGGACGCAATGGGCTTATTAACTATGTGATACATAGTTCGAACTTGGACTCCGGCAAATGACTGATCATTTGCCATTGCCTACCTGTATTTCCAGTTGTGGCACCTTACCCTCATAACTCAACACGAGGACACATCGAACACAGAAAGAACGCTGTATAGCCATCCTCAATAACTTAAAAACTGTAATATAACCTCTAAGTTACGATCATATATCTTTTCTTTCATCGTTGTTTCGATTGATGGGTAGTTCAAAGAATGTAAAATGCTCAGCTGAAAAACAATAAAAATCTAAATAAGATAATTTTTATTCTACTTATTATTTTTAATTGTTATAAAGTATAAGATTGTAGTCAACATTTGATTGATGAGCAATACCAAGTTTAGTCATAACATAAATCCACACATACATACACTATAGTTCTGGTAATATACTTCAGAAAAGTCCTTCATGAAAATAATATTTACGTCCTTATATTCCAAGAAATATACTTTTAGGTGCTAGAAAGAAGTTTAATAGGCAATGTCTATATCTATATACTATAAAGCTCGATGTAGTAACTCACTGACTGACACTAAATGTTGAGGCACTTCCCGACGTCCTACCCCCACCACGAGGCCGCAGGCCGAGCCTTTTTCACGAGCGTAGCGAGTGACGACGCAGTTGGCAGGCGAAGCGTGCAGGGGTGTCCCCTAGTCCCTGAACATAGCCTGGTAGACGCTTTTGTACAAAGATCTTGTGATGTAGCAATGTACTTGAAGCTAGCGCGGCTTAAACCTTGTTGTATAAAAGCTGTGTTGACAATAACTATATTGGCAGTAAGGTTGTCTGTGTTTTACTCTATGCTCAGACGCAGTACTTCAAGTCTTGTATGTCGGGGACTTTGATATTCATCACTCATCAGCTGGCGACAGTGGCAGAAGTTAAACCGACTGGGCTGAAACTAATAACTTATTCCTTGTATTTTATGCTAAATTCAGCCCAGTTCATAGTCTTCGTGTCAACAATGCATTAGACATGTAGAAATAACTACGTATGTTTTTGATGCCTTTCCCCATTCCAACATACGCCTTTATTGTTATTAAGGTAATAAATATAATGTGAATACAACAGTTGAGCCGCACAAGTAGAAGGATGGCGGAGTTATCAGTCGGGGTCAGGTTATCTGTTATCGGCTAATTGAGCCCATAAACATCAACACTTCTCAGCCGTAACTTACGCCTCGTGACTTGAGTCATTGTGCAACACTTCTTTTAACTTTAATTATTATTATTAAATATGACATGACATATTTAACGAAGACTATATGTTATTTTGTGATGTAAATTTTGATGTTGAAATATTTTACCGAAGCGGTATGTGCACTGGTCCTTATTATGTACTATTGTATTCCTGATCGCTAAAGATTTCGTTGACAGTATATTGTGTGTTTATCATTATTGTACACTCACTATCGCATTACTGATGTTTAATATTTTGGTTGATACAGTGTTGTTTGTGCACATCACATCCCTGGTTTATACATGTGTACAAGTTACTTCTCGTTTATTTTCAACGTAGATAGAACAAATAAGCTTAAAGCTTAAACAAATAAGCTTAATGTAAATACGTTATATGGTGTGGTTATATTGTTAGTGGTTAACTTTTCGTATTCTTCGTGCTTTCGCCTCAATCAGTCTAGCATGTAAAGACGTCATATGGTGTGTTTATATTGTTAGTGGTTAACTTTTCGTATTCTTCGAGCTTCCGCCTCAATCAGTCTCGCATGTAAAGACGTCATATGGTGTGTTTATATTGTTAGTAATTTACTTTTCGTATTCTTCGAGCTTCCGCCTCAATCAGTCTCGCATGTAAAGACGTCATATGGTGTGTTTATATTGTTAGTGGTTAACTTTTGGTATTCTTCGTGCTTCCGCCTCAATTAGTCTCGCATGTAAAGACGTCATATGGTGTGTTTATATTGTTAGTGGTTAACTTTTCGTATTCTTCGTGCTTTCGCCTCAATCAGTCTCGCATGTAAAGACGTCATATGGTGTGTTTATATTGTTAGTGGTTAACTTTTGGCATTCTTCGTGCTTCCGCCTCAATTAGTCTCGCATGTAAAGACGTCATATGGTGTGTTTATATTGTTAGTGGTTAACTTTTCGTATTCTTCGAGCTTCCGCCTCAATTAGTCTCGCATGTAAAGACGTCATATGGTGTGTTTATATTGTTAGTGGTTAACTTTTGGTATTCTTCGTGCTTCCGCCTCAATTAGCCTCGCATGTAAAGACGACATATGGTGTGTTTATATTGTTAGTGGTTAACTTTTCGTATTCTTCGTGCTTCCGCCTCAATCAGTCTCGCATGTAAAGACGACATATGGTGTGTTTATATTGTTAGTGGTTAACTGTTGGTATTCTTCGTGCTTCCGCCTCAATCAGTCTCGCATGTAAAGACGACATATGGTGTGTTTATATTGTTAGTGGTTAACTTTTCGTATTCTTCGTGCTTCCGCCTCAATCAGTCTCGCATGTAAAGACGTCATATGGTGTGTTTATATTGTTAGTGGTTAACTTTTGGTATTCTTCGTGCTTCCGCCTCAATCAGTCTCGCATGTAAAGACGTCATATGGTGTGTTTAACTGTTGGTATTCTTCGTGCTTCCGCCTCAATCAGTCTCGCATGTAAAGACGACATATGGTGTGTTTATATTGTTAGTGGTTAACTTTTGGTATTCTTCGTGCTTCCGCCTCAATCAGTCTCGCATGTAAAGACGTCATATGGTGTGTTTAACTGTTGGTATTCTTCGTGCTTCCGCCTCAATCAGTCTCGCATGTAAAGACGACATATGGTGTGTTTATATTGTTAGTGGTTAACTTTTGGTATTCTTCGTGCTTCCGCCTCAATCAGTCTCGCATGTAAAGACGTCATATGGTGTGTTTAACTGTTGGTATTCTTCGTGCTTCCGCCTCAATCAGTCTCGCATGTAAAGACGACATATGGTGTGTTTATATTGTTAGTGGTTAACTTTTGGTATTCTTCGTGCTTCCGCCTCAATCAGTCTCGCATGTAAAGACGTCATATGGTGTGTTTAACTGTTGGTATTCTTCGTGCTTCCGCCTCCATCAGTCTCGCATGTAAAGACGACATATGGTGTGTTTATATTGTTAGTGGTTAACTTTTGGTATTCTTCGTGCTTCCGCCTCAATTAGTCTCGCATGTAAAGACGACATATGGTGTGTTTATATTGTTAGTGGTTAACTTTTGGTATTCTTCGTGCTTCCGCCTCAATTAGTCTCGCATGTAAAGACGACATATGGTGTGTTTATATTGTTAGTGGTTAACTTTTCGTATTCTTCGTGCTTCCGCCTCAATTAGCCTCGCATGTAAAGACGACATATGGTGTGTTTATATTGTTAGTGGTTAACTTTTCGTATTCTTCGTGCTTCCGCCTCAATCAGTCTCGCATGTAAAGACGTCATATGGTGTGTTTAACTGTTGGTAATCTTCGTGCTTCCGCCTCCATCAGTCTCGCATGTAAAGACGACATATGGTGTGTTTATATTGTTAGTGGGTAACTTGTCGTATTCTTCGTGCTTCCGCCTCAATCAGTCTCGCATGTAAAGACGACATATGGTGTGTTTATATTGTTAGTGGTTAACTGTTGGTATTCTTCGTGCTTCCGCCTCAATCAGTCTCGCATGTAAAGACGACATATGGTGTGTTTATATTGTTAGTGGTTAACTGTTGGTATTCTTCGTGCTTCCGCCTCAATCAGTCTCGCATGTAAAGACGACATATGGTGTGTTTATATTGTTAGTGGTTAACTGTTGGTATTCTTCGTGCTTCCGCCTCAATCAGTCTCGCATGTAAAGACGACATATGGTGTGTTTATATTGTTAGTGGTTAACTGTTGGTATTCTTCGTGCTTCCGCCTCAATCAGTCTCGCATGTAAAGACGACATATGGTGTGTTTATATTGTTAGTGGTTAACTTTTGGTATTCTTCGTGCTTCCGCCTCAATCAGTCTCGCATGTAAAGACGTCATATGGTGTGTTTAACTGTTGGTATTCTTCGTGCTTCCGCCTCCATCAGTCTCGCATGTAAAGACGACATATGGTGTGTTTATATTGTTAGTGGTTAACTGTTGGTATTCTTCGTGCTTCCGCCTCAATCAGTCTCGCATGTAAAGACGTCATATGGTGTGTTTAACTGTTGGTATTCTTCGTGCTTCCGCCTCAATCAGTCTCGCATGTAAAGACGACATATGGTGTGTTTATATTGTTAGTGGTTAACTTTTCGTATTCTTCGTGCTTCCGCCTCAATCAGTCTCGCATGTAAAGACGACATATGGTGTGTTTATATTGTTAGTGGTTAACTGTTGGTATTCTTCGTGCTTCCGCCTCAATCAGTCTCGCATGTAAAGACGACATATGGTGTGTTTATATTGTTAGTGGTTAACTGTTGGTATTCTTCGTGCTTCCGCCTCAATCAGTCTCGCATGTAAAGACGACATATGGTGTGTTTATATTGTTAGTGGTTAACTTTTCGTATTCTTCGTGCTTCCGCCTCAATCAGTCTCGCATGTAAAGACGTCATATGGTGTGTTTATATTGTTAGTGGTTAACTTTTGGTATTCTTCGTGCTTCCGCCTCAATCAGTCTCGCATGTAAAGACGTCATATGGTGTGTTTAACTGTTGGTATTCTTCGTGCTTCCGCCTCCATCAGTCTCGCATGTAAAGACGACATATGGTGTGTTTATATTGTTAGTGGTTAACTGTTGGTATTCTTCGTGCTTCCGCCTCAATCAGTCTCGCATGTAAAGACGACATATGGTGTGTTTATATTGTTAGTGGTTAACTTTTCGTATTCTTCGTGCTTCCGCCTCAATCAGTCTCGCATGTAAAGACGACATATGGTGTGTTTATATTGTTAGTGGTTAACTTTTCGTATTCTTCGTGCTTCCGCCTCAATCAGTCTCGCATGTAAAGACGTCATATGGTGTGTTTAACTGTTGGTATTCTTCGTGCTTCTGCCTCCATCAGTCTCGCATGTAAAGACGACATATGGTGTGTTTATATTGTTAGTGGTTAACTGTTGGTATTCTTCGTGCTTCCGCCTCAATCAGTCTCGCATGTAAAGACGACATATGGTGTGTTTATATTGTTAGTGGTTAACTGTTGGTATTCTTCGTGCTTCCGCCTCCATCAGTCTCGCATGTAAAGACGACATATGGTGTGTTTATATTGTTAGTGGTTAACTGTTGGTATTCTTCGTGCTTCCGCCTCAATCAGTCTCGCATGTAAAGACGACATATGGTGTGTTTATATTGTTAGTGGTTAACTGTTGGTATTCTTCGTGCTTCCGCCTCCATCAGTCTCGCATGTAAAGACGACATATGGTGTGTTTATATTGTTAGTGGTTAACTGTTGGTATTCTTCGTGCTTCCGCCTCAATCAGTCTCGCATGTAAAGACGACATATGGTGTGTTTATATTGTTAGTGGTTAACTTTTCGTATTCTTCGTGCTTCCGCCTCAATTAGCCTCGCATGTAAAGACGACATATGGTGTGTTTATATTGTTAGTGGTTAACTTTTCGTATTCTTCGTGCTTCCGCCTCAATCAGTCTCGCATGTAAAGACGTCATATGGTGTGTTTAACTGTTGGTATTCTTCGTGCTTCCGCCTCCATCAGTCTCGCATGTAAAGACGACATATGGTGTGTTTATATTGTTAGTGGTTAACTTTTGGTATTCTTCGTGCTTCCGCCTCAATCAGTCTCGCATGTAAAGACGTCATATGGTGTGTTTAACTGTTGGTATTCTTCGTGCTTCCGCCTCCATCAGTCTCGCATGTAAAGACGACATATGGTGTGTTTATATTGTTAGTGGTTAACTTTTCGTATTCTTCGTGCTTCCGCCTCAATCAGTCTCGCATGTAAAGACGACATATGGTGTGTTTATATTGTTAGTGGTTAACTGTTGGTATTCTTCGTGCTTCCGCCTCCATCAGTCTCGCATGTAAAGACGTCATATGGTGTGCTTAACTGTTGGTATTCTTCGTGCTTCCGCCTCAATCAGTCTCGCATGTAAAGACGTCATATGGTGTGTTTAACTGTTGGTATTCTTCGTGCTTCCGCCTCCATCAGTCTCGCATGTAAAGACGACATATGGTGTGTTTATATTGTTAGTGGTTAACTGTTGGTATTCTTCGTGCTTCCGCCTCCATCAGTCTCGCATGTAAAGACGTCATATGGTGTGGTTAACTGTTGGTATTCTTCGTGCTTCCGCCTCCATCAGTCTCGCATGTAAAGACGTCATATGGTGTGTTTAACTGTTGGTATTCTTCGTGCTTCCGCCTCAATCAGTCTCGCATGTAAAGACGACATATGGTGTGTTTATATTGTTAGTGGTTAACTGTTGGTATTCTTCGTGCTTCCGCCTCCATCAGTCTCGCATGTAAAGACGTCATATGGTGTGGTTAACTGTTGGTATTCTTCGTGCTTCCGCCTCCATCAGTCTCGCATGTAAAGACGTCATATGGTGTGTTTAACTGTTGGTATTCTTCGTGCTTCCGCCTCCATCAGTCTCGCATGTAAAGACGACATATGGTGTGTTTATATTGTTAGTGGTTAACTGTTGGTATTCTTCGTGCTTCCGCCTCCATCAGTCTCGCATGTAAAGACGACATATGGTGTGTTTATATTGTTAGTGGTTAACTGTTGGTATTCTTCGTGCTTCCGCCTCCATCAGTCTCGCATGTAAAGACGACATATGGTGTGTTTATATTGTTAGTGGTTAACTGTTGGTATTCTTCGTGCTTCCGCCTCAATCAGTCTCGCATGTAAAGACGTCATATGGTGTGGTTAACTGTTGGTATTCTTCGTGCTTCCGCCTCCATCAGTCTCGCATGTAAAGACGTCATATGGTGTGGTTAACTGTTGGTATTCTTCGTGCTTCCGCCTCCATCAGTCTCGCATGTAAAGACGTCATATGGTGTGTTTAACTGTTGGTATTCTTCGTGCTTCCGCCTCCATCAGTCTCGCATGTAAAGACGACATATGGTGTGTTTATATTGTTAGTGGTTAACTGTTGGTATTCTTCGTGCTTCCGCCTCCATCAGTCTCGCATGTAAAGACGACATATGGTGTGTTTATATTGTTAGTGGTTAACTGTTGGTATTCTTCGTGCTTCCGCCTCCATCAGTCTCGCATGTAAAGACGACATATGGTGTGTTTATATTGTTAGTGGTTAACTGTTGGTATTCTTCGTGCTTCCGCCTCAATCAGTCTCGCATGTAAAGACGTCATATGGTGTGGTTAACTGTTGGTATTCTTCGTGCTTCCGCCTCCATCAGTCTCGCATGTAAAATCTATTGCATAAAAAAAATTACTCTCTCATTGATAAACAAACAATTTGTCAATTATGAGTTATATCCTTGTCATTATTTATTTTTTGCTACATGATAATATTTTTAGTGATTTATAAAACGTGCCTTCAAAATATCATCTTCTAAATACATTATAACTGGTATTGGTTTTGCCACTCCAACTTATATAGAAGAAGTGCTATTAAATGTCGGTTCACTAACATTTGTGACAGCAATACGAGATAAACAATAAAACCAGTTTCATTAGACCAAATTAGGCTACAGTAAATGGACCATAGAAGAAAGAGTACGATTCCAAGCAGTCTGTCTTCTGTCGGATAAAAAACGAATTATCCACAGTTAGTTGACCGGAGATGGTGGGTTATCGTAAACTCCCTCATTAGAGCCGCAAGTATGCCAAATACCGTACATAAATATGGAATACGTAGGGGGAATACAGGGGACTAGTTTTATTTTAATATTAAACAGTAAGAGTTTTAAGTCAGATACCCTATAACATGTTCCCACAGTTTATAAAATATTTGCTTTGTAATATGCCATTAAATGAATAATAACCCAAAATTCGTTATTAGTCATCGCTTGTTTACTTTCCTTATTAATATTGATTTGTCTTGGCTAAAATAAAAACACTATAGTAAAGTCTTATTTAAGTCATGATATATAAATGATGACCAATGAAATAAAATAACAAAATAATGACAAACTAAAGAAGGACACACAGTTTTTAGATTCTGATCGCTCAATCGTTTTTCAGCTTGAAATGACTGTGTTAAATGACATATATTATAACCACGTTTCCATTTAAAATGTTGAAGTTGACTCCTAGATCTTGGACCCCAAGTGATCCTCAATTACATTGAAACTCTAAATGTGTTGTGGGTTAAAATAGTTGAATGGCATATGCAAAAAGCAAATAAAACTGTGGAAACAAGTTAGGAGTTAATTGACTGCTTAAAAGAACAAAGCATTTTTAATAATTAGGAAAATGCATAGGCGATGACTAATTTAATAACAAAATTATTAAGATTAAAGAGAGGCACATCAATTTAAATTCTGATTGCACTATCGTTGTCAGTTTGACAGTCCAGGAGAACATAACCACGTTCCTATTTAAAATTTCTAATTTGACTCCTAGATCCCTAATAACATCGAAACGCTCTAAATGGTGTATCAGTTAGTATTAGTTCAAATAGCATATAAAAAAATAAAAGTAAAATATTTTATAAAGCAAATATTTTAACTGACTTAAAAGTCACCTTGTATGAATAAATTAAAAAAAATATTTGTGGTGTAATTAAAGCAATATGACATATGTAATAAACATGTTTACTGGAAATATTTGTAATTTCTTACATTCTTTTTAGATGAGAAACGTTCTAATGCCATACTTCTCTACTTGAATTTCTTGTCTGAGAACATTAAGAGTTCTATAATTGTACAGAGACATTTATAAAACATTCATCATGAAATCGCAGTTGTATATATTGAAAATAAGAACAGTTTGTTTTCTATTGGAAACATTTATTAATTATTTTGATAAGAACATTTCATTGAATGATACATTATGAAATACGCGCCTTCCTTGAGTTTACATCCGCAATGGACGAAGTCTACGTTGGGAAGGTCAGTGTTATTTAACTGTGATTTCAATTCGGCCACAATCAGAACACTAATATTACAAATTAGGTGATGGTACCACTTTTTTCATTTAATTACACTTTATATGGACAGTTCGGCGTTAAATTGTAACTAAGGCTACATTCGATCACCCACACTAATCACATATTTTCAGGTCTTTACGACGTCTTAGGAATAAATAAGGTTTTGGTTAATGGGTTAAATTTTCAAACTAAAACTCTTCGCATAAACCAAGTTTACATTATTTTTTAACTGTTTACCCGTGTTTTGCTACGAGTAAAACGTGTAAACAGAAATATTTTATTTTAAATGTTTAATGTCAATAAGCAATACTTGTTTTATTTCTAAGTTTACTTATGATTTTACATGTGTTTTTACTTACGTGTATCAATCTATCCACAACACAGAGCAAAGCTTGACTACACTTAAGTATAGTTGACGAATCATGTGAGAAGTCCTCTGAACTGCATGCCTCTTTGATATTGAAGGCGCTGATTTCCATTGAAACAGCACAAGTCATGTAGTGTACATATCATAATTATACAGTACACGACTAGTGCTGTTTCATTGGAAATCAGCGCCTTTAATATCACAGAGGCATTCAGTTCAGACGACTTCTCGTGACTCCCTGACAGTAATTAATTGTTGATCGTCTCTCCGGGGCTATAATGACTTATGTTAATAATTTATCTTTACTTAACAGCTGATTAAATTAAAAATGTTTCATTAAATTACCATTCAAATTTTAAAGGCTAGTGCAGTAAAGCGGGGGACCCCCTTCAGGTGCCAAGCTTAAAATGGTTGCCAGTTCTAGTAGTAGGCCTACTTATTTTTTCTTGAGAAAGTATATATTTTCCTGATTGTATCATAATTAGATTATTGTACTGATGTATGGAACGTAGTCAATATGTATTAAATCTGTAAGGTGGCCGTTCCCCACACCAACGAGTCACCGCTGGAAAGTCGATAACGCTTTTAGTAGGGAACCTTCTTACCGACGCAGGCCGTAAGTCTATTTCCGGTGCAATGAGGAGAGACAATTAGGACCAGGCGAATCGAAATGCCGTCCTCTTTGGGCCGATCGTGGTCAGTGCTAGTTTTACCAATGAACTATAAGAAGCGAAAAGAGATAGGCAAATATTTAGACTTCCTGAAGAAGGAAAACAAACTTAGTGCGGCTGCCAAAACGCAGCGCTGGCTTGCTTTCTCTCTCTCATTTTCATAGAAAGTTGCGATCTTCCCTCTCACTCTAGCCTGCCGCGCAAGAAGCTCAACCTAGCGGCAGCCGCGTCAAGATAGCAAAATTACAAAAAGTAGACTGTCATTTTATCATTGGCTTTTCGATCATTGGTTTTACAGAGAAAGGATTCGTTCTTGCCTCTATACATACGCATATCTCAAAAATGTAAAGAGATTGTATCAAAAAAAGGTAGGTGATAGAATTAGTTGCAGCAAAACCATTGCAACAGTATGGTGGTAAAAAAATAACTATTATCATGACCCAGTCCTGGATAACGTATATTGTACTAATTATACACAATCAAAGGTATGTAGGTCACTATATGTAGTGTTAAAAAACTAATCTATGCAAAATATATACTGTACCAAAAAAACAACAAATTTAAATTTAACAAAACTGTTCGTTTATTTTTAATTATTTAACTACAATGTAACTAACAATATATTTGTTGTGTTCAAACTTCTTTCGTACAAATATTTTTCTAATTACAATAATTTATAAAACCTCAAGAGCAGGTGACATAACTGAAAAAAATGAATGTACAGTAAATGCTGCTATCTAAAATAATACGATAAGGGGCCTTGTCGACTTTTTGCTGGTTTTTTTTCATTGTAGATATAGATGGGTTTTTTCTCAGCTGAAAAGCCAGACAAATTACGATAGTGAGAAAAAACGGAAAAATATTTTTTACGTAAGTTACGTAAGCGATGTCGGTACTCAAATTGTGCGGGATTGCGCTCTGATCACTAATATGGCAATCGAACCATTATTAAGCACGTTAGTGCCGGAAATGTGCCGATTTCAGTGGGTTACGTTCTGTTGGATATTGATATGTTAGGTTTAGGTATGGACCTAGTCAGTGACGGCTGCATCACATCTGGCAGCACGATATGAGGACATTCACTCGCTTACCTCCCACAAATGTTGTAAGCCTTACACATATTGTTTGAGTTGTACGGGCGTTTTATTCCAATCCCACTGTCATCATTATGACCGTCGGTGCTGCTAACCAAGACCGCTCTTGCTCTCCACTTAATATGACCAGTCCGCTGAGTTTTATTTTTCTGACCAACGCCTGAAAATACCCTTCGATGTCTCTACATGCATATATAGTTAAGAACGATATTGTAAGTTAATCTATGGATGATTTATAAATCATAAAAATACGCCATTTTTACTATACAGGTTAGGTCTATTCTTTTTTAATTTACAATTCCTAAATACAGCCTACTTGTAATACATTAAAACCGGAACTTACATTACAATTAAAAACTAATTCAACTTGTTTAATACTAAAGGCTGGTGATATCACTCTTATATTTTAGAATATATTTCAATGTAAAGCGTATTCTAATATGATAAAAAAAAAGTAAAAATCGTGTAGTGTGAAAACCAATCAACAACGGAAAAAAACTCGTACGAAACAAAATCGTTCTACGTGAAAGAAGCCTTCGTATGAGCTATTCTGTAGCCCTATTAAATCGTATCAAAGATACTTAGGAAATTGGCATATCCTAAAAATAACTTGTCGGTATTATTATGAATTATGCCTCTCACTCAAGCACGTGCAAGGCCACCTCATGGACAGACAGACAAAATACACATACATTGTAACAATTGTTAAGTTTTATTAATTTGTTGTTCTTATTAAATATTATTTTCCCTTGAAATTACGTTCAATTCTGCAATATATTACAGAAGTGTATCCTACATGTGAAATTATTCGTATATCAGACAATTCTCACGATTCAGCTCATTTTTTGACGGTGTTCTTAAGAGTAGGTTTAAATTATTATGTAATTTCCTTTCTACAAAAATTACAAACTACAAAAAGTTTGAATTTGGGTTAACTAACAATCAGGTGAATGTATGTATTCTGAAATTATTCTTTGGAACTCAGCTTGTTTCATTATTTTTAATTTAGTACTAAATTAACCAATAATAAAAAGTGAAAAATGAAATATGAAATGGAATGTGAAATGTGGTAATAAGTGATTTAAATATCGGCCAGCAGAACAAGAAGTAAGCCATGGTTAGTGCCCATAAGCATTGGAAGGTGGTTTTGGTTTGTTTAAAAAGAGGTCCCGTTTTGTAATCTACATTTATGTTTTTAGGGTACTCTTTAAACATATATGAGTCCAATAATTGATTTTATACACATGTATATAATGAAGGGTCTAAGTAAGTCACGAGGGTGGTAAGGTGTCATGGATATATAGGAAAGAAACAAACGAAAACTTATTTTGTGTTGATTTAAACTGAATAATAAGTATCTAATTTTATTTTGCTATTTTTCAAACGCCATGTATCCATTCCTGCAATGCTGAATTGACTTAATGTAAAGAAATTAACTATTAAGATGGATATTTATGGATTAAACAAAAGTTATGTGGTTTGTGTGCTTTTTACATACTCTGAAACCTTGGGTGTTTTAACCACAAGTCTCATTTTTCATGTGGACCCCCTTCTGCAATTTCTGTTCTTATTATGTAAAACAAGGTTAGATTCGTTAATTTACGTATTGATAAGTGTAGTGCTGTTCTTTGTTTTGGCTAATAATAGAAACCTCTTGGTAATAATTGCAAATACTGTTTGTAAATAGCAAGTGTTGTATAAAGACGAAAGTGAGGTTGTAGTTCTAGTTATTTTTAACTATGTCACAAAATGGTAATTTTTAGTTTGGTAACAATTTAAAAAATAAAGTTAAGCCAACATTATTTTGTAAGTTATGTAAGTATTTTAATACAGTATCACATTTATTTGAACAGTTGTTTTATTTATTTATTTATTTTTTTTTTTTTTATTCTTGAATCATAATTTTTCGAATATGAATATACAGTAATATGAAAATAAATATATTTAATTCTAAATTTGTAACTCTTTATATAAACATAGAGGTGAAAAAATTAAAAAATGTTTAAGTACTTGCTTGTTTTGTATGAAAAAGTTTAAAAACCAAAACAAAAAAATTGTTACATAAAAAGTTTTTTCTAATATAAAATAAGTTCAAAAGTGTGTTTTTTAGATCTTTTCTTTGGTTATTTTGATACAGTACAAAACAAATATTAGCAAGCTATTCTTTCTAAACTGTCACACATAAATATAAAAGCTCATCCTGCTGCCGTTCTCCTAGAAAACACTTTTTTATAGTCTAGACCCCCTATAAGTATATTTTAGGGGGATGCAAAGTAGTGCAAACATATGAGAGTTAGTAGAAGCACAGTTTTATAGTCTAGATCCCCTATAAGTATATTTTAGGGGGATGCAAAGTAGTGCAAACATATGAGAGTTAGTAGAAGCACAGTTTTATAGTCTAGACCCCCTATAAGTATATTTTAGGGGGATGCAAAGTAGTGCAAACATATGAGAGTTAGTAGAAGCACAGTTTTATAGTCTAGATCCCCTATAAGTATATTTTAGGGGGATGCAAAGTAGTGCAAACATATGAGAGTTAGTAGAAGCACAGTTTTATAGTCTAGACCCCCTATAAGTATATTTTAGGGGGATGCAAAGAAGTGCAAACATATGAGAGTTAGTAGAAGCACTGTTTTATAGTCTAGATCCCCTATAAGTATATTTTAGGGGGATGCAAAGTAGTGCAAACATATGAGAGTTAGTAGAAGCACAGTTTTATAGTCTAGACCCCCTATAAGTATATTTTAGGGGGATGCAAAGTAGTGCAAACATATGAGAGTTAGTAGAAGCACAGTTTTATAGTCTAGACCCCCTATAAGTATATTTTAGGGGGATGCAAAGTAGTGCAAACATATGAGAGTTAGTAGAAGCACAGTTTTATAGTCTAGATCCCCTATAAGTATATTTTAGGGGGATGCAAAGTAGTGCAAACATATGAGAGTTAGTAGAAGCACAGTTTTATAGTCTAGACCCCCTATAAGTATATTTTAGGGGGATGCAAAGTAGTGCAAACATATGAGAGTTAGTAGAAGCACAGTTTTATAGTCTAGATCCCCTATAAGTATATTTTAGGGGGATGCAAAGTAGTGCAAACATATGAGAGTTAGTAGAAGCACAGTTTTATAGTCTAGACCCCCTATAAGTATATTTTAGGGGGATGCAAAGTAGTGCAAACATATGAGAGTTAGTAGAAGCACAGTTTTATAGTCTAGACCCCCTATAAGTATATTTTAGGGGGATGCAAAGTAGTGCAAACATATGAGAGTTAGTAGAAGCACAGTTTTATAGTCTAGACCCCCTATAAGTATATTTTAGGGGGATGCAAAGTAGTGCAAACATATGAGAGTTAGTAGAAGCACAGTTTTATAGTCTAGACCCCCTATAAGAATATTTTAGGTGGATGCAAAGTAGTGCAAACATATGAGAGTTAGTAGAAGCACAGTTTTATAGTCTAGACCCCCTATAAGTATATTTTAGGGGGATGCAAAGTAGTGCAAACATATGAGAGTTAGTAGAAGCACAGTTTTATATTCTAGACCCCCTATAAGTATATTTTAGGGGGATGCAAAGTAGTGCAAACATATGAGAGTTAGTAGAAGCACAGTTTTATAGTCTAGACCCCCTATAAGTATATTTTAGGGGGATGCAAAGTAGTGCAAACATATGAGAGTTAGTAGAAGCACAGTTTTATAGTCTAGAACCCATATAAGTATATTTTGCGGGGATGCAAAGTAGTGCAAACATGTGAGAGTTAGTAGAAGCACAGTTTTATAGTCTAGAACCCATATAAGTATATTTTGCGGGGATGCAAAGTAGTGCAAACATGTAAGAGTTAGTAGAAGCACAGTTTTATAGTCTAGAACCCATATAAGTATATTTTGCGGGGATGCAAAGTAGTGCAAACATATGAGAGTTAGTAGAAGCACAGTTTTATAGTCTAGAACCCATATAAGTATATTTTGCGAGGATGCAAAGTAGTGCAAACATGTGAGAGTTAGTAGAAGCACAGTTTTATAGTCTAGACCCCCTATAAGTATATTTTAGGGGGATGCAAAGTAGTACAAACATATGAGAGTTAGTAGAAGCACATACACATAATTTCTCGTCCAATGTTAAATATTGTGTCTCAAATTATCAGCTATTTTGGGATGCAGTTGGGGAGAGCTACTGTAGTCCCATATAAATGTAATGCGGTTTAAACCATCTATCTATATAACACAACTCTTATATTATAGATCGTTGGTTTAAATCAGCTGTAGAAGCAGACCTCACTAACTAACATAATTATTGTCACATACCTATTATGAGATATCTGCAGTATACAATCAAGAGTAGAAATTACTTCAACATTTCATAATGAAAACCCAATTAACAAGCTTTTTGTCGCATGGTTATGTTTTTTAATCAGCTTTTTGAAATAAATAATTAAATTAATTCCAATAATACTCTTATGGAAAAAAGGAAAAGTTTATCTGCTATTTCTACCATTTAGGAATGTAATGTAAAGAAATCCTTCCTTAGCGGTTCTCTGTGATACAAAAGCTAACTTCCCTCCAAATTTCATCAAAATCTGTTCAGTAGTTCCGAATGTTTCGTCATCGGTGAATACGTTGGTTTTGGATTTTATACAGTACTAGGGGACAACCCTGCACGCTTCGCGTGCCAACCCCGACGCTCGCTACGCTCGATACACCTCGGCCTTCGGCCTCGGCATGTAACTATTCAATACAAAAATCGGTATATTAACTATATAACGTAAATACAATATTACATTTCGGAACAGTATCTCACTCACACTAATTGCTTTGCTACCTATTTAGCCTATTTCAAGAGTGTTCATTTCATTTATTTTTGTTTAACAGCTGAAGATTAAACTCATAGTAAAATATTAAATAGTATAATGTCAAACATTCAAAATAGACATGTTTATTTATTTACAAAACAGCTGTTATTAATTTACTAAAATCAACCCAATGTTATCCTTATGGACCAATCTTTTAAGGGTGCTTTATACCCCTTAAGAGTACTTTATCAAGATGAAAATACTTTAGTTGTCCTATTTAAGTTCTAAAGAAACAGTGTACAAAATTTCAGCTCTCTACCTACATGGGAAGTTGGAGAATTAGTGATGAGTGAGTCAATCAGTGAGGGCTTTGCCTTTTATATATAGATACAGTATTAAGAATGTCAGAATTATAAACAATAAAAAACTTAACATATGATCAAATAGAAAATTTAAAATCTACAGATGTAAAAAAAATTTTCAACTTTAGTTCAAATAAAAGTCTGAACAAGTATCATTCTGTCAATGAACAAATAACAGTAAAGGACAGGTCACCTTCCGGTACCGACTGTGATCTGTCTGACATCAGAGTCTTGTTTTTTCTTTCTTTTTCATTTGATAAAATAGTGAGAAAGAATTGCACACTATCTTTATAGATAGTGGATTCTTAGAAAATAAACAACGAGTTTATTTATGTCCACAAGATGTCCTCGTTTGCACATATACGACTGATGTTTGAACCTTATTACAAACACCAACAAAATATGTTGAAATTAAATTTTAAAACTTCACATATATTTTAAAACACTAGTTCTTCCCCTTGTGTATTGTTAGTTCTGCTGCTCAGCCGTCGAGCGGGACAAATTAAAAACAACGTAATGCACTATTTTACTATGAACTCTTTGTACAGGTTCATTTAAGCATATATAGGGTTGGGCAAAAGTCTGGAATATATTTATTAATTTCAAAACCATTTAAAGAAATGCAATGAAACTTTGCAGTTATGTACATGTCCCTATATGAAACATTTAGACATTTTTTACTTGTTTTTCACATAGCCAGGTGATGGCCGATGATGGAAGTCTTAAAATTTTTAAATGTAAGCCTACCTCGAGTTATAACTTATTTTAAAGGTATTTTTTTGCAAAACACAAGAGTCCAAACCTGAGGTCAAAGGGAGATTTCCAATTGCACCGGGGTCAGGGATCGGCCCCAAACTGATGTGTCCAGATGCACCGGAGCCCCTTTTGGGGGGTGTTCCAATTGCACCAGAGGCCCTTGTTTATGACATGAGCCGGGAAAGTCCAACCAGCCCGGATTCCTAGTACAGTAACCCCAAGCTGACCATGCCAAATTCCACACCCTTTGTTATGACATGAGTCATGAGTCGGTTAGGATAGGTTAGGTTAGGTTAGGTTAGGTTAGGTTAGGTTAGGTTAGATGTTAGTGTTGCCACGGATAAACACAAAATTAAACATTAAATACATAGTTACCATATTTATTAGTTAGAACCTGCTATGGTCTACCATTAGTATGTGCCACGAAACATCGGCAAGTGTTTGATAGAATATTCCATTGCGAAATTGTTAAACACTTATAAACTATGTTTGAAGAAATGTAGTGGGGTGGGGAAGGAAGGGGCCTTCCAATTGCACCGGCTCCGGCGGTCGAAGGAATTTGCAGCGGGGATAAGTGAGGTGGGTAGATTTTGACCACCGGTGCATCTGGACACTTTTCGGACGGAGGAATGTTTTGACCCGTGGAAATTCCTTTGACCGCCGGTGCAACTGGATATCAGCCAGGTCAAAAGGATGACCCAGCCAGAAAATACAGCCTCTCAAATAATTTAATGTCAGGGTTGGGCAAAAGTCTGGAATGTATTTATTAATTTTAAAACTATTAAAAGAAAAGTAATGAAACTTTGTAGTTATGTACATGTCCCTATACCAAACACATGGATATATTTTCTTGTTTTTTCATATCCAGGGGATGGCCTATGAAGGAAGTCCTAAACATTTTAAATGTAAGCCTACCTCGAGTTAAACCTCATTTTAAAGGTCATTGTTTGTGCAAACCTGAGGTAAAAAGGATGATCCATTCACAAAATACAGCGATTCAAAGAATTTAATGTCATATTACTAAGTCTCCTCAGTTATACGGCTATTTATTGAACAGTTTCAGGTTCCTGCTGCTGATTATGTTGTTGATTGTTAACAATCGTAACAAACGACTGCACTATAAAAATAGATATGCTATTTAATTAAAAAATAGTTTAAGAATATTATTATAATAATTTGTTACTTATTTTTTGTGAAATTTAATTTCTCATATTCAGTTAGATAAATTATAGCTCTACGCAGCAATAGATAATAACTATCTTACCTTTGTCTTATGCAGTGTTAGTACTGTAATATGACATTAAATTCTTTAAGAGGCTATATTTTTTGACTAGGTAATCCTTTAGACCTTAGGTTTAGCCTCTTGTGTTTTAACAACAAAGACCTTTAAAATGAGTTATAACTCGAGGTAGGCTTACATTTAAAATTTTTAAGACTTCCTTCATCGGCCATCACCTGGCTATGCGAAAAACAAGTAAAATATGTCTAAATGTTTGGTATAGGGACAAGACATAATTGCAAAGTTTCATTAAATTTCTTTCAGTGGTTTTGAAATTAATAAATATATTCCAGACTTTTGCACAACCCTATATAATCTACTTCAGAAGGTTGATTTGTAGGCCTACTACGTCAACTTCAACTTTTAATTTTCAAGTTAGGCTACACCTTCTTTTTTGTGTTTATCCAAAAGTGAACTCAACGCAATAGTTTTGTCCCGCTAATAGTGTTAATACTATTGATACTATTTTATTACTATTTTAATTTGCCTCTGTTAGTATCTGTTCAATAAGGTCATAGTTCTTCAAAATTTCCACCCAACATGGTATAGGAATTTGTCAAACCACGTTTTTCGGCTATAAGAATAACATGGCAAAAGATTTAAATGAATCGAAAAGTAACATCTATTCAAATGTAAATAATGTATTCAATCTTAACAGCTGTTGAAATATAAAAATAGTTATTGTAATATTGAGAATGTTAGATCACATACATTGTATAAACCAAAGAAGGTTGTAAGCACGGGTTTACCTGACTGTAGGGCTCCGCCCCAACGGACTTGAATGTTTCAATGGTAATCTAAAGCCCTTATTTTATTTTTTTAAATTAATCTTCAACTGTTAAAAAATGAATGGACTCGTTTGAAATAGGCTAAGTAATACCGTCGGGTGTTTACACTAATAAATATGTATCGACGCAATTAATGTGAGTGAGACACTGTAAATAAATTTAATATTATAATTTTGCGCGACACAGTTTACCTACTAATATTTGTGGTTAAAAGTCACAGGCCGGGTTGTGATGAGCGCAGCGAGTGTCGGGGTTAGCAGGTGAAAGGGCGCAGGGGTGTCCCCTAGTATAAGTTTATCTATAATCTATGTCACCTGTGTTTTTCTTGTTCAATGGATAGTCCTAAGTTTTACTAAAAAAATGTACTCAATAATTTTAACAATTTAATATTCCGTTTATCCTGACAGTCAATCGTTTGTTAGCCAGTCGATTAGCCCAAATTCCTAGATCATGTACGAGGTATGGATTCTTGTATTGATTAAATGCAGTATGAATAATAATACTGCATTTAAAGTTTATTATTCCCTACTTTATAAGGATCCAGGATATAAAACGGTAGTACTATTATCTTACAAAAATAAGTAGATTAACCATTACCACAGACCAAATTATTTATTAGATATTCTTTTCTTACATATGAGACGCCGACCCAACGTTGTTGGTATTTTAAGGCGAATATGAATGGTTATATGAGTGTAGGATGAGTGTAGTCTGGTTACTAACTGAGTTCAACTGTTCCTCAGATAGGGCAATTTATTAATAACCCAACAGCCAGGGCAACTAATGGACCTACAGCTTTACGTGGAATCCGAACCACGTAGTTCTGGTCTGATTTTCAGCTAATTGACAAGCCTGATACTCAGTTATCACCCCCACACAACATCCGCACAATGATTACCACCCAACATGGACACCCCAGACTTCTCTAGTAGTGTCTACGCCGATAGCAACCATCAAGCGGATGCCATGTCGGTATTAAGAGGACCGAGCATCCAACCTATCGCCTACAATCTCCCAAACACTTTGTCTCCCCATGTAGCTGGGTTACAGTATATCTGCCAGTACAAAGGGGGTGGTGGAAAACGCTATTATTGTCAATAATTTTTGGAGGGAAATATTATTTTAAGTATTTTAGTCTCTAACAAGAAATTCGACATACTAATTCAAAAATGCCTTGGCTCTTTGCTTGAAATTGCATTGTTTTACGGCATATAATTTACTAATAAAGTATAAACCAAATTTAAAAGGAAGAGCTTTGTTTATTGACCCTTAAAACTCATACGATGGAAATGCTTCTTTTTCCATTTGGCGGAAATTTCGCAGAATCGTTTGGTTGTAGTCGTTCCTGCTGCGGGGCGGACGGGCGTCGGGTTTCAAAGCGCCTCCCGGCTGTAGTTCATTAGGCCCAGATGGTCCTTACCAGCCACCCTATTACCGCGAGCAGATTACACGACCACACTAGTGCTGTCATTGAGGGCCGGACAGAGCTCAGCTTTGTCGAGACCACTCCCAACCGACTCATCTGACCAATGACATGCAGCGCCAACAGTTCAATTAATGTTAGAAATGTACAGTCTGACCACGTCAGGAATGAGCGTGGAAAAAGTACACTAGATTGCCTGTTATGTTGGACTTGTTCTGTGTCAGTATAATTATATGTATATTGTTTACAATTATGTTTGTGTGTCAGTCATAATGTGACAATCCAGTGTTTAAATGTTTTTTTAATTACATGTAAACAAGTGCTATTTTTAAGTTTGTGAATTATTTTGAGCATTTTTTTGTTTAGTGTGGATATTTATATACTTATTTATTTATATTTTTTTGTTAACACCGAAATCAATTACGCAGTACGCCTCTTAATCGCCATAATGACATTCTGACATAGTTATACGTTTATAACCTAACCCATAAACAAACAGGTCCAACCTCACAGGCAATCTGGTGTATTTTGCCACCTTCATTCTTAACGCGGTCTGTATTGAGTAATGAACAAATATTTGGTTCTAATATTTTAAACAATTTTAAGCAATTTTAAACAATTTTCGTTATGGCTTAATACGAATACAACCTTCTAATCCTTATTCAGAAGGGTTATGATGGTTTCGCTCCGCTTATGGATGTTCCGTTCTGATTACACAAAAAACAGTATAATACAATTTGATAAGTTAATTATTTTTGTAATTGAGTTTTCTTTAGTTTTTATAGTCAAATATGTGAAATTTTACTTGTAATTTTTGGAGTATTTTAAATTTAAAAACTCATTATATCAACTTATGGTCCACTATATTAGTTCTATAATAATCATACAGTCTTCACTATAACTCTTTATAATAATAAACACGAACCGGATATAATATACAGTTATACTACAGAGTTAAAAAGTGAGGCTAGTAGATTTAACAGTTATGTTTTGCCTTAACTAAAACAGCCGCCTTTTCTAACTTACAAATGTAGTCTATTTACTGTATTTGATAAATGAAATGCTCAATAACAACTGTCAATGTGAGGTTGAACTTCAGTTGGCTACGCTGCACAATTTACTAGCCGATAGCGAAGCAGCGAACCACCCATTCCGAAAACTGTCCAAGTACGGTCGGCGCATAAATTGACTCTTATCGTAAATGGAACAAAAAAGTACCAGGATTATAATAATTCTCACTTTGCATCAACTTTGCACTTTTATTACTTAAAATCCTGTTAATTTATCGCACTTATATTTTAGTAGACCTTTGTGGTTAACAGGAATGTTTGAAGAACAAAAGTTGTAATAAATTTCTAGAAACAACGTTTTCTTGGCTTCTAGAGGTCATACATTAATTACTTGGTCATGTTGTCGGCTATACTAACGATACATTATTTTTTTATTCGTAAATAAATGTAGTGATTTTATATTTATTTAAATTGATCAATTATGAAAGTGCTTTTTTTGTTCCAACTAAAATACAATGTACTAAACTCATAAATACATTTTAAAATTCATATGGCATAACGATCAATTTAACGTGAAAAACAATGGTATGATTGTATTTTTCACAGGCCTCTTAGTTTCTTAGTAAACAACCTTGAAACTCGGGTACGCTTAATGTCCGCGCCGACAGTGGGCCAACAAATAGGAAATTAAAAGGGTATTTTGATAGATTCAGTATGGGTTGTAGTGTACCTTTAAAGCTTAAACACTCTACAAAAGAGGAGCTTTTTTGTAGATTATTCTAGAAACTTGTTTAAAGTTTTATGCAACTTGATAAACTGTTATTTTAGGGAGAACTATATAAATATCAGTCAGAACAATAAGTGAATAATTATTAATATAATACACACACACACACACACACACACACACACACACACACACACACACACACACACACACACACACACACACACACACACACACACACACACACACACACACACACACACACACACACACACACACACACACCACACATGGACACATTATTTTAACGGTTTAAACAGCATTTGAGGTTCTAAGCATGATTTTGATCTTTTTTAGCACCAAAAATATTTACAAACAATACTTACCAGCAGGGAGAGAAAAATGAGTTTCACAGATGAGTTTTTAATGTGAAGCATTATAGTGAGTTTCAGTTCAAATAGTACTCCAAGAAAGTTTAACTGTAAGTTGGGGCCAAGTTTGTATATTTATACTAACAGTTCTAAATATTTAGCTCCACCTAACTTGGACCTTGAACATTTTTTAGTGAGATCATTACCTCAATAACGGATTGCATATGTATTGTAATTAAATGTTCTTTATTGCTAATTCGTTTATTATTTTATTATTACTAATCAATAATAGTGCAGTCGGTATGAAGATAATAATTGTTATAATTATTGTACATTTTTTGTATATATCCAGTATATTTTCAATTTGGAGTTGTAATAATTTAAAAAATAACAATATTCTGGATCCATTTTTTTTCTCCGGTCACTGACCTTGCCCTTTATGGCGAAAGTCAATAGCTAAATGTCGTTTTTGTGTAAAACGTATTTATTTAAACTTATTGTTTAACTTTATCAAAATTATATTAATTCTTAATCCTTTTATCAGATCTATTTGTAATTTCGAATATCTGTAAAATAGGCCTATATTAAAATTATGTACTACTTTTTTTTATACTAAGGAGTATTTGCTTTGTGAGTTTTGTATGTATTTTGATTTTCTAGATCCTCTTTTAGAAGAAGCTAAATTGATAAGTACTTTTATGTACTTCTTGACATGTTTTAAATACTGTATTATGTTCGACGTTACTCCGAGTGATCTGGTTGGGCGACACCCCAACTAGCTCACTGCCGAGCGGCGAACGGGAGATAGAAGTGAGATTCCGAGTAATTGGGAGCCACGGGTCAGAGTGGAACAAAGGGATCAAGTGATAACAGTTGATAACGGACAGCTGTTTTTATTCACCGGGAGCTAAACGTCAAAGTTAACTGGCTTGAGTAGTGTGTTAAAACATCAATAACCTTTGTCATGAGGCTGTTTGTAGACAATAAAGGAACATCTGGTGTCAAGTTATATAGATATTCATAAGAAATATTATCAAGATAATTCATGGGTGTTGCTTCAAACAATATATATTTCCGACATTGGCAGTAAGGTGGTCCACGTCAGAAGCCTAGGATTATTCCATTTAGGAAGCCTAAGAATCCTTGAGGACGCTAGAATTGATTTATCAATAATTTATTATTTTGTGTGATGTAATATTGGAACATTTATTAACAGTCTATAGGCTATACATAAAAGCCAAATACCACTGACTCACTCACTGATCACTGTTTCTCAAAAACCACTAAAACTTCGAGGTTGAAATTTTATAAGATGATTGGTCCTATATTGTAGGCGTGCAATAAGAGGGGATTAAGGCCAACATTTCTTGGCCTAAATATCGACAACATTTGAATTTTAACATCTATGTAGATTTTGTTTGTAAAAAAATGTCTTCCGGTATTTTTGCTTTGTATTGCTTGTCTAAATTCTCGAATTCAGATGTTTTACTTACAGCATAATATGGTTTGATTTATACATTCCTAACTTATGCTGGTCATGAATCTACAAGGACTCAATTTTTGTTCTGACTACAAAAAAAGTAATTAGACTTAGATCCATTTTTAAGAAACAAAATCGTTATCATTGTAAAAATCTTTTTAAATCTAATAAAATAACAACATTTCTATCTATATACATTCTGTACACTCTACTTTTTGTAAAACACCATACTTTTTAACAACTCAACTGCAACACCATACAATTGTAACAGAAATATTCTTCCGATTCCAAAACACAAAACAAGTTTTTTCACCGAACATCTCTTGCACTAATTAGTATTAATAATTTGTTTAATGCCATTATATTTGTATGTTATTATTTTGCAATAGTTTTATGATTATTTTGATAGTTAATATTGTCTTGCTTTGTTAAGACTTTTAATTTTTTTTTTATGTAATAAAAAATTCTTTTTTGGGTTAAGTGCAAGAGAGGACTTTATTATAGTCCTAACTTCACCCCTAATAAAGACGATTTTCACTTCCTTTTATTTCATACAATGCTATCAGATTCTACAACGCACTGGCGGACGAGCTTATGACTGGTATTGGTTGTAGGTCTTTTGGTAATGCCTTGAAGAACTACTTGATAGATAAGCATTACTACAGCGTTACGGATTATCTCTCATGCTAAGCTTATGCTTATACTAATGTTAAGCATTAGTGTATATAATAAGTATTATGGAATTATTGTATTGTTTGCTTATTTTCTTAAATCCATTTTTTGTAGTCTACTAAATAAAAAAGAAAATTGTGACGCTATTATGCAGTTGTGGAACTGTTTTTCTAAATAAAGATGTTTTTGATTTGGTTAGGTTATGTTAGGTTGGGGTCGTTTTGTTAGATTAATTTTGTTAACAATAGAACAACAAATTGCTGGGGTTTAAGCTTAAAAGCTAACCTAACCAAGATATCAAAACTAACGTAACCTCACAAAACCAAACCTAACTAAACCTAACCATTTAATAATTTTCTGTCTTACTAACAGTATGTTAAGGTCCTCTGAAGAGTTCTAATTTGTACATATCAAGGTGCTCATCACTTTAGACTAGTACTCTGTTGGATTATGTCTGTTACGTTTGAATTACTTGCAGTGGGTCAGAGTCCGTTATGTGCCCCCCAAATAGGTACTATGTTTTACAGCTGTAATTATGTAACCTAACCTACCTACACTGCCGCCGGGGGGGGCATATACGATATCTGACCGCAGTGCCCCCCAGCTGCAGTCCATATGTCTAGATAAGTTTCAAGATAGTCAATAATTTTTATTATCGACAATTTAAATGTTGTCTCTTGGATCATATGTGAAATTTACAAGTTAGTCTTTTAATTTACTACTTTTTTAAAATTAGTTGTAAATAATAACTTCACACTCGTATCACAATTTAATATAAACAGACTAGCGAAGTTTACTCTTGAGAAAAATTCCAACTGCCCGACGCTAGCGATCCCAGTGGTCGTAATGCAGAGTTACGACATCTCTCCACTTATCGCGTCGGTTGTTTGCTAAACCCCCGCTAGGATCGCTAGCAACGCTTGATTGGGAAGTAAAACGACTGAGCTTCGCTATTGTGTGTTTATGTTATACTGTGAAAATCATACAGATTCGTGATTTTTGTCGTAGTATTTTTTTCACTCAAAACAAGTTTACTTAATGACAACCTGTTAGATACATAAAAAGTCATGTTTAAAAAATACAGTGCTATAAATAATACGTGAATTGTAAATACTAAATGTATAAATGAAATAGTGATATTAATGCGTCGGTTACTGTCCAGACAAATACATAATACTTACATCTCAAAATTTGTAAGGATGGTTATTTTCATTTTATTTTATTTTATTTTTATTATTATCATTTTTTTTAGCAAGAAAAACATATTAAGCAATAATTTATTTCGGAACCAAACTAGTTACAGTATTATTTATTTACAAACTACGCAATTCAATATCATCCCCAACCTACAGAATAATCTATACATTAAACAAATGTATTTTATTGTATTTTTACTATTAAAAATAAAATTTTAAGATAAATGTAGGCTCATTTTCCTCTTTATCTCCTTAATGACACAGGAACTACCATTGTTTATCGATTCAATACAGAGAGATTACGAGATGAAGTTCTCTGTCCGTTATGTAGACAGTTGAAACTGGAAGCTGAGTTATTCATAGCGATAGTCCTCTGTAATGAGAAGATTAGGTTAGGTTACTGACACGGGAATAAAGTAATGTTTATTGATTCATTACAATGAGAGTACGGGATGAAGTTTCTGCCCGTTATGTAGACAGTTGGAGCTGGAAGCTGAGTTATTCATAGCGATAGTCCTCTGTAATGATAAGGTTAGGTTAGGTTACTGACACAGGAATAAAGTAATGTTTATTGATTCATTACAATGAGAGTACGGGATGAAGTTTCTATCCGTTATGTAGACAGTTGGAGCTTGAAGCTGAGTTATTCATAGCGATAGTCCTCTGTAATGAGAAGATTAGGTTAGGTTACTGACACAGGAATAAAGTAATGTTTATTGATTCATTACAATGAGAGTACGGGATGAAGTTTCTGTCCGTTATGTAGACAGTTGGAGCTTGAAGCTGAGTTATTCATAGCGATAGTCCTCTGTAATGAGAAGATTAGGTTAGGTTACTGACACAGGAATAAAGTAATGTTTATTGATTCAGTACAATGAGAGTACGGGATGAAGTTTCTGCCCGTTATGTAGACAGTTGGAGCTTGAAGCTGAGTTATTCATAGCGATAGTCCTCTGTAATGAGAAAATTAGGTTAGGTTACTGACACAGGAATAAATAATGTTTATTGATTCAGTACAGTGAGAGTACGGGATGAAGTTTCTGCCCGTTATGTAGACAGTTGGATCTGGAAGCTGAGTTATTCATAGCGATAGTCCTCTGTAATGAGAAAATTAGGTTAGGTTACTGACACAGGAATAAATAATGTTTATTGATTCAGTACAGTGAGAGTACGGGATGAAGTTTCTGCCCGTTATGTAGACAGTTGGATCTGGAAGCTGAGTTATTCATAGCGATAGTCCTCTGTAATGAGAAGATTAGGTTAGGTTACTGACACAGGAATAAAGTAATGTTTATTGATTCAGTGCAGTGAGAGTACGGGATGAAGTTTCTGCCCGTTATGTAGACAGTTGGAGCTGGAAGCTGAGTTATTCATAACGATAGTCCTCTGTAATGAGAAGATTAGGTTAGGTTACTGACACAGGAATAAAGTAATGTTTATTGATTCAGTACAATGAGAGTACGGGATGAAGTTTCTGCCCGTTATGTAGACAGTTGGAGCTGGAAGCTGAGTTATTCATAACGATAGTTCTCTGTAATGAGAAGATTAGGTTAGGTTACTGACACAGGAATAAAGTAATGTTTATTGATTCAGTGCAGTGAGAGTACGGGATGAAGTTTCTGTCCGTTATGTAGACAGTTGGAGCTGGAAGCTGAGTTATTCATAGCGATAGTTCTCTGTAATGAGAAGATTAGGTTAGGTTACTGACACAGGAATAAAGTAATGTTTATTGATTCAGTGCAGTGAGAGTACGGGATGAAGTTTCTGCCCGTTATGTAGACAGTTGGAGCTGGAAGCTGAGTTATTCATAACGATAGTCCTCTGTAATGAGAGGGTTAGGTTAGGTTACTGACACAGGAATAAATAATGTTTATTGATTCAGTACAATGAGAGTACGGGATGAAGTTTCTGCCCGTTATGTAGACAGTTGGAGCTGGAAGCTGAGTTATTCATAACGATAGTCCTCTGTAATGAGAAGATTAGGTTAGGTTACTGACACAGGAATAAGTAATGTTTATTGATTCAGTACAATGAGAGTACGGGATGAAGTTTCTGCCCGTTATGTAGACAGTTGGAGCTGGAAGCTGAGTTATTCATAACGATAGTCCTCTGTAATGAGAAGGTTAGGTTAGGTTACTGACACAGGAATAAATAATGTTTATTGATTCAGTACAATGAGAGTACGGGATGAAGTTTCTGCCCGTTATGTAGACAGTTGGAGCTGGAAGCTGAGTTATTCATAGCGATAGTCCTCTGTAATGAGAAGGTTAGGTTAGGTTACTGACACAGGAATAAGTAATGTTTATTGATTCAGTACAATGAGAGTACGGGATGAAGTTTCTGTCCGTTATGTAGACAGTTGGAGCTGGAAGCTGAGTTATTCATAGCGATAGTCCTCTGTAATGAGAAGGTTAGGTTAGGTTACTGACACAGGAATAAATAATGTTTATTGATTCAGTACAATGAGAGTACGGGATGACGTTTCTGTCCGTTATGTAGACAGTTGGAGCTGGAAGCTGAGTTATTCATAGCGATAGTCCTCTGTAATGAGAAGGTTAGGTTAGGTTACTGACACAGGAATAAGTAATGTTTATTGATTCAGTACAATGAGAGTACGGGATGACGTTTCTGTCCGTTATGTAGACAGTTGGAGCTGGAAGCTGAGTTATTCATAGCGATAGTTCTCTGTAATGAGAAGATAAGGTTAGGTTACTGACACAGGAATAAGTAATGTTTATTGATTCAGTACAATGAGAGTACGGGATGAAGTTTCTGTCCGTTATGTAGACAGTTGGAGCTGGAAGCTGAGTTATTCATAGCGATAGTCCTCTGTAATGAGAAGATTAGGTTAGGTTACTGACACGGGAATAAAGTAATGTTTATTGATTCAGTACAATGAGAGTACGGGATGAAGTTTCTGTCCGTTATGTAGACAGTTGGAGCTGGAAGCTGAGTTATTCATAACGATAGTCCTCTTTAATGAGAAGATTAGGTTAGGTTACTGACACAGGAATAAGTAATGTTTATTGATTCAGTACAATGAGAGTACGGGATGACGTTTCTGTCCGTTATGTAGACAGTTGGAGCTGGAAGCTGAGATTCATAGCGATAGTCCTCTGTAATGAGAAGATTAGGTTAGGTTACTGACACAGGAATAAGTAGTGTTTATTGATTCAGTACAATGAGAGTACGGGATGAAGTTTCTGTCCGTTATGTAGACAGTTGGAGTTGAAAGCTGAGTTATTCATAGCGATAGTCCTCTGTAATGAGAAGGGGTTTGGCTGACGCTTATCTAATAGACCGTTTATTGCTCGGGACAGCTGTACTTGTCTGTCCAACACAACTTCCCTTCTGGCACTGCACACCTCGCCTTCTCTCAGATGGCGATTTATTTTTGTAAGTACCGCACTAGATTGTTTCGTTTTGAAACATTTGTTTAATTTATTTTCATTTGTGTTCATTTAGTTTATTTATACTTTCATCTTGGAAAGTCAAATTTGTTGTGTATTGTTTATTTGCTTGTTATTGTTTCGGTTTTTATTTTCTATAAAGCACCTTTCTTTTGTTTAGACTTTATTTATCGTTGTAAATTGTAAATCTAGAGCATACTCTTCAATTAATTATGATTTTATGTTTAAAGCAATTAAACGGTTGTTTAGTCTGAAATTATATTTTTAAATTGTTTGAGAAGTTTTGTACCACCCAGCTATTATTTCAACAGTTTTTACTTTTTTCTATATGCGTTAGCATAGAGGAAGTATTGTGATCGTCCAATTTTTTTTACAAATTCGTCTAAAAATCCATTTTAGTGTCTCCTGAACCCAAAAAAGTGGTTTTTTGAAAAACAAATTTTTGGGTGTCTGTCCGTATGTGCGTCTGTCTGTCTGTGTGTATGTGCACTTCGCTGGAAATGGGTGGATAAATTTTTAGAAAATTTGGTATGAAGGTTTATTTAGACAATATATCGAGACCGTTTTTCCACTTTTTTAAAATTTTAGTTTTCTTTTTTGTTTTATGGGCAAACAACATACAAAATTGGAATTTTCTCAAAAACTGCTCTAAAGATTTTGATTCAATTTTTAGAAAATATGTGAATTACAACTCAAAATATTTTAGTAAAACCCGCATGTTCCTAACTTGACTATTTGGCCAAAAAACCATATTTGGGAATCAAACTGGTAATTTTCAAAGTTTTGATTTTTTTTAATGGGGGAAAGTTTGTGCCAGTTCTTTGGAATCATTTATTTTCATTCTTACCAGTAGCATTTCCTCACAACTGGAAAAAGGATTATTTGTGAGAGCACATGATATTTTACCTTCAGAAATAGACTGCCTTGAAGATCGTTATGGCGTGGTTCTCTTTTTAATTGGCTTTAGTCTTACGTCTTCATATGGCATCAGCATGTCTATCAAGACATATATTTAATATATAGTATAAGGAAAAAGTATATATTATTTTGTATGTATTCATAGTTTTTTGACGGTAGCACATATTAACTGAATATTCAAAAACATACGGCGAGAAAACCCTAGAACTGATCGATTTCTGAGTCTAAGTAAAAGGTATTGAAAACTGCATTAACTTTAGAAGTGTTTGTATTTAGTAACATTTTTTACAATATATTTACAATTAGTTATTTACATCTTAATTATGTAAAGTGTACAAAAATATTCAATGTTTAGTGTAGTTTGAAAATACATTATTTAATAAGGCACACTTTGACCTGCGAATTGCTCCAGCTTTCGTGACCCATTTCAGCTTCTCTCCGCAAGTTTTACATTGCGCTACAATGCATTATAGTTACAAATGTCACATGTACATAATTCAAATGATGTTTTATTTATTAACTGCCACATTTGGATCAACTAAAGGTTGGTTATTCAAGTGAATCATCTCTACTTCCTGGCACCAGCAACCAACCCACTATATTACCTGGCAGCTGGGGAAACACCTGTTTCACATTTGTTGTTATTAATATGATGTAAAGCGCATTTATTTTAAATATAATATCAGTATATTTTGTTTTTATTGTTATTGTAACTGAGTTATCTTTCTCTATACCTATAAAAGGCAAAGCCCTCACTGACTGACTGACTCACTCACTCATCACTAATTCTCCAACTTCCCATGTAGGTAGAGAGCTGAAATTTTGTACACTGTTTCTTTAGAACTTAAATAGGACAACTAAAGTATTTTCATCTTGATCAAGAACTCCTAAGGGGTAGAAACCACCCCTAAAAGATTACTCCATAAGAATAACATTGGGTTGATTTTAGTAAATTAATAACAGCTGTTTTAAAAATAAAATAAACATGTTTATTTTGTATGTTTGACATTATACTATTGATTCCACAGAACAAAGCTGCTCTTTGATAGATGCATTTTTAATACTATACTATGAGTTTAATCTTTAGCTGTTAAACAAATAAAATGAACACGTTTGAAACATGCTAAGTAATTCATTGCGTATTTATACTAAAATAGGTAGCAAAGCAAGTAATGTGAGTGAGATACTGTAAATAAATTTAATATTGTGATTTTACGTTACACAGTTGATCAATCTGCTATTATTTATAATCAAAAGTCACATGCCGAGGCTGAAGGCCGAGGTGTATATCGAGCGCATCGAGCGTTGGGGTTGGCACGCGAAGCGTGCAGGGGTGTCCCCTAGTCTTTGTATAAAATTTGTTCAACATATATTTTTGATTTACAATATGTTCAAGAATAAACAGAACATTAAATAAATAATATAAGAATGTTAATAAGACATTAGTTGATCTTTATAAAATTTGTTATACACTCAATATGAAATAGGAAATAATGTTCTTTCACTCGGAAACACGTGACATGCAGTATCTATTTGTTATGTTTAATTCTGAATTACGTTTTTCTTATAGCTAATATTTTAGTTTAAAACAGCCATAACTCTCACAATAAAAAACAATAAACCTTCCGTCAACTCACTGTTCATTACATTTTAGAATAACAAAAGACAGCATAAAATGTGTATTTATAGCATAGTCTAATAACATATAAGATTGTAGTATTAGCATGATTTTATTCACATACATAGAGATTTCTCATCCAATGGTAAGTTTTGTGTCTCTAATTATCAGCTGTTTTTGGTTGATGTGAGGAGCGCTAGTGTAGTCCCATGTAAATACAATGCAGTTTAAATCAGCTGTGGTGGTAGACTTCAGTAACTAATCAAAGTAATAGTGGACACAAATATTTCTATTAGACGAGATATCTATTATTGCAGTTATACAATTGAGGATATTAGGAAACTATAGAAGTAAACAAATAGTTTTTTATATATACATTCTTATGTGCTATTTTATATACATATCATTTCTGTACACAGTTGCTCATTCTTACTGTAGAGTACTGGATATTGGTTTTTGGCTAAACAAGACTTGATATTGTATTATTTCTCTTATCAGATCAATGAAACTGTACAATAATACATTCCTCATCTCTCTACTTTAATGAAATGTTACATAAATCTAATTCTAATGTTTACAGTACAAATTAATCATACAATATGTGCAAGTTTCGGTTATATACAGGGACGGTGACTAGTGCCTAGACAATTACAATTAATGAATAGACAATATAATTAAATTAAAATTTCACATAAAAGTAAACTTATTTTGTGCAGTGCCAGAACAAAAACATTCCAGGTTTCAGTTGGTGGACTTGAATGAAGTATAGAACTTGAGTATAGGATGAGTATGGATGACCGGTGTAGTCTTGTTACTAACTGAGTATGACTTAGCTAAGAAAGTATTATGTATTAATATCCCAATAAAACTCCATAAAATAAAATTCCAAATATGTCGCAACTTTAAAAATATAGACATTGAAGATTTGATTTTTAAATGATTAAGCCTAATAGGCTATGTAAAAATAATCAAAATGTTGACCAAACATTTGGATGCATATTTATTAGAGATTTAAAAGGGAGTTATCGGTCAAAATAATACGGGAAACAAAAATGGTGCGAAGTGGAATGACATTGTTCTTATTGGTTCAGTTTAAGGTACCGTCTTTTTTTTTTTTTTTATTTATTTTATATATACTCTTTGACAAGTATAGAACTTTCGGTGAAACCAAACTGTCATTTTTAATAGAAAATAAGTAATAATATCTACTGTCAGGTAGCTGGCGCAGACATGTTTTGCGTCTCAACCTGTATTTATTTATTAGTTAAAATAAAGAATGGGCTAAAACATATGTACGGAAAATAGTATTTAGACACGTTTACTTTGAACTTAAAACATTAGATTATTTATATTTCAAAAATGAAGTAATAATGGGAACACTATGGGGTTTTTATTTTAATACAGGCATTTTTTGTAAAAACTCGAAAATTGTGGTGAGTGTGAGTAAGCGAGAGATATTGAAAGTTTTAAAATTATATTGTATGTTAGCTTAAAGTACACGCAGTTCGTCACTAACTTCTATTATTTGTATTATCTCAGATTAAACTAAAACAAAACAGAAAATTGTTGTAATTTTCAAAAACAAATTTCCTTCATAAAGATCGTTTCCCCAACTAAAACTTTAGTGTGACCTAACAAAGAGTGTGAAAATGGAGTTTTACACAATGTAAAGTGGCCTCACCAATCAGTCATAGAGGGAGCAATATGTTAAACGTAACAGCGATAAGTGAAGTGGGTGTTTAGACCGAGAGGCACGGACTGGTCCGCCTCGACACGTAGTAAACCGGAGTCGATGAAAAAACAAAGCAGCACAAAATACAACATTTTCAATAAATACCACGACAGAGTAGTTACAGTAATTAAAATATATATTCTAGATACTTACATTAGTGGTTAGACATACAAATTTACCGAACTGTCCCATGGTGAGCTTCAGTCAGTAGGTCAACTTTAATTGTCATAAGGATTTTTTAAATGTAAATAAAAAATAGTTCAAAACAAACAATAATACGAAACAGAACTTTAAATATTATTATCTGGCTCAACTTAAGTCAATCCTTATCGTTAAAATAAAAAAAATCGGGATTTATATCTGTATAATATTTTTAATTTTTCGTGTTAAAGGTTTCAACCACATTCGACAGTTCCTTCAGCTCAAGACAATCCTTATAGATAAAATATGTTTTTTATACGCTTTTTACAAAAAAATCCATAACGCTAAATAGCTGTAAGAATTTTTATCTGATTTATCCTCAAATTTGATAGTTCTCTTATGACTGTCAATGTCATATTGTGAATTGATTATTACTTATTTATTAATACGACGCCGATCGTCAAGATATGAGCAATATAGTAGATGAGTGAATCTAGTCTTATTACAAACTAAAGAAAACTATTCCTTAACAAGGCAGTATTAATTAGTGAAATGAGTTTTAATAAGGCATGAATTTTCCTGTAAACTCCTAGATTTATTACAGTATATAAAAGTGCCACAGAATGTTTCACTGTTCATAAAGTGTTAAGTGTAAACTGTATAGAAAACCGTCCAGAAAGTGTTCAATGTAAACTGTATAGAAAACCGTCCAGAAAGTGTTCAGTGTAAACTGTTCATAAAGTGTTCAATGTAAACTGTATAGAAAACCGTTCAGAAAGTGTTCAATGTAAACTGTATAGAAAACCGTTCAGAAAGTGTTCAATGTAAACTGTATAGAAAACCATTCAGAAAGTGTTCAATGTAAACTGTATAGAAAACCGTCCAGAAAGTGTTCAGTGTAAACTGTTCAGAAAGTGATCAGTGTATACTGTTCATAAAGTGTTAAGTGTAAACTGTATAGAAAACCGTCCAGAAAGTGTTCAATGTAAACTGTATAGAAAACCGTCCAGAAAGTGTTCAGTGTAAACTGTTCATAAAGTGTTAAGTGTAAACTGTATAGAAAACCGTCCAGAAAGTGTTCAATGTAAACTGTATGGAAAACCGTCCAGAAAGTGTTCAGTGTAAACTGTTCAGAAAGTGATCAGTGTATACTGTTCATAAAGTGTTAAGTGTAAACTGTATAGAAAACCGTCCAGAAAGTGTTCAATGTAAACTGTATAGAAAACCGTCCAGAAAGTGTTCAGTGTAAACTGTTCAGAAAGTGATCAGTGTATACTGTTCATAAAGTGTTAAGTGTAAACTGTATAGAAAACCGTCCAGAAAGTGTTCAGTGTAAACCGTCCAGAAAGTGTTCAGTGTAAACTGTTCATAAAGTGTTAAGTGTAAACTGTATAGAAAACCGTCCAGAAAGTGTTCAGTGTAAACTGTTCATAAAGTGTTAAGTGTAAACTGTATAGAAAACCGTCCAGAAAGTGTTCAATGTAAACTGTATAGAAAACCGTCCAGAAAGTGTTCAATGTAAACTGTATAGAAAACCGTCCAGAAAGTGTTCAATGTAAACTGTATAGAAAACCGTCCAGAAAGTGTTCAATGTAAACTGTATAGAAAACCGTCCAGAAAGTGTTCAATGTAAACTGTATAGAAAACCGTCCAGAAAGTGTTCAATGTAAACTGTATAGAAAACCGTCCAGAAAGTGTTCAATGTAAACTGTATAGAAAACCGTCCAGAAAGTGTTCAATGTAAACTGTATAGAAAACCGTCCAGAAAGTGTTCAATGTAAACTGTATAGAAAACCGTCCAGAAAGTGTTCAATGTAAACTGTATAGAAAACCGTCCAGAAAGTGTTCAATGTAAACTGTATAGAAAACCGTCCAGAAAGTGTTCAATGTAAACTGTATAGAAAACCGTCCAGAAAGTGTTCAATGTAAACTGTATAGAAAACCGTCCAGAAAGTGTTCAGTGTAAACTGTTCAGAAAGTGATCAGTGTATACTGTTCAGAAAGTGTTCAGTGTAAACTGTTCAGAAAGTGATCAGTGTATACTGTTCAGAAAGTGATCAGTGTATACTGTTCAGAAAGTGATCAGTGTATACTGTTCAGAAAGTGTTCAGTGTACGCTGTTCAGAGAACCACCAAGAGAGTGTTCAGTGTAAACGGTTTTGAAAATTGTCAGTGTATACTGTTCAGAAAATCTATCAGCAAGTGTTTAATGTTCAGAAAACCCTTCAAAAAGTGTTCAGAGTATTACTGTTCAGAGAGTGTTCAGTGCATACTATTCAAAAAACCGTTCAGAAAGTGTTCAGTGTATACTGTTCAGAAACCGTTCAAAAAGTGTTCAGTGTATACTGTTCAGAGAGTGTTCAGTGTTTACTATTCAAAAAACCGTTCAGAAAGTGTTCAGTGTATACTGTTCAGAAACCATTCAGAAAGTGTTCAGTGTATACTGTTCAGAAACCGTTCAGAAAATGTTCAGTGTTTACTGTTCAGAGAGTGTTCAGTGTTTACTGTTCAGAGAGTGTTCAGTGTTTACTGTTCAGAGAGTGTTCAGTGTTTACTGTTCAGAGAGTGTTCAGTGTTTACTGTTCAGAAAGTGTTCAGTGTATACTGTTCAGAGAGTGTTCAGTGTTTACTGTTCAGAGAGTGTTCAGTGTTTACTATTCAAAAAGCCGTTCAGAAAGTGTTCAGTGTATACTGTTCAGACAACCGTTCTGAATGTGTTATCAAACTTACTCATGGTTGACTACAACGTAATGTAGGGCACACGCGGATTTTGGCAACTCACTGAGATTGGATCGTGTGGGTGGACAAAATTAATGGGAGAATAAGTCACCAGAGACTTGGTAAGTTGTGGATCAGTGAACTCAGTTCGCGTGTTCTTGCTGATGACCAGTTCTGTAGCATTTACGTACAATGAAATTACTTATTGTTGAACTAGATTCAAGCCACTGATTTAAAAGACTCTTTCTATTATTTTTTAATTTTTTCTTTTGGTAATTGTTATTTTAAGTATACAATACATAGTGATCTATTATAATTGTGTATGTTTTGTTATTTTATATTGATTTTAAGTTTGTATTTTACAATCTATAATTATTTACTTTTATAT
This sequence comes from Stictocephala bisonia, assembly GCA_035578905.1. NCBI lineage: Eukaryota > Metazoa > Arthropoda > Insecta > Hemiptera > Membracidae > Stictocephala > Stictocephala bisonia. The sequence goes on from JAQJVL010000808.1 coordinate 71,756, forward strand.
TCAATTTATTCTTGTTCTGTTTATCAAACAAAGGCTTTTTAGTTATTTATTACATTATTACATATTTTTCGTTCTTGCCATATGAAAAACCTGGCCACCAATGTAAAAATAAAATGAATAAATAGACAAACAAATTGCTGTGCTTTACTATCGCAAAGAACTTGAAATCTAATCAAATCATTGTGTTGAAACTGCAATGCAAAAAAGAGTATAAAAGAACAAAGAATATAATAAAAATTTTGTTAAAAATATGCATAGATAAAAATTAAGTATTAGGCCTAAGTAAAAACCTCATACATGCATTTCAGTACCGGTACATGTAATTTTTACAGCTGGGGTAAGCTAAGCTAGTTGATATACTATATAAGTGATTTTGAATGTTCTTACATTCTATGTTTTTATAGCTGAAACTGTAATTTTGACACTTACTATTGATTCTAGTTATAAGTATTTACAAAGAATAAATATTCCTCATAAAACGTAGACAAAACATTGCCACAAACTACTTGGGGCAACACTGTGATGATTTTATGTTACAGTAATTCTAAAATACACACTCTTTCTTTTATACATCAGCATATTTCAAACAATTTAAATTAACCAATTACAGTGGTATGAATTGTTTTAAATATATCTTATAATTGAAGTCAATCTTAGCCAAAGGCTACTTTTTAAACAAGTCATATACGTTGTAGCATGGCACTTACCTACAATACAACTGAATGCCTTTGGTAAGATTTGTTTAAGTTCACTAGTATTTCACAGGAGGTAAAAATGTTTTACCTTTTTCGAGCTATGGTTCTCGAGCCATAACTATACTTGTTTAATGTCTGGTCCTTCAGACTGGATATGTTAAGATTTTAAATTAATCTCTAGGTTAAATAACAAACATATAGTAGCATTTAAGATCACATTTGATGTGCGTATATAGCAATAATTAGTTTAAACTCAGTTATTTATACAGAACATGTGTTCTTTGTCGGTAGTGACCGTTTGTGACCAGGCGGGCTGGCAGGTGACGGCGGACGGCACGGGCACGTTGTTGAGGTACATGTGGTAGTAGTTGTACTGCGTGGCGGGGTCGGTCGTGGCGGAGCCCCCCTGGCGCAGGTTGGCGGCAGCAGCCCCCAGGATGTCGGACATGGTGTGAGCGCTAGGCCAGCAGTGAGTGGGGGCGGTGGACACTGTCACCGGCGCCTGGCCGTGGCTGTGTGCCGAGGGATACGGGTACGGCGAGTAGTAGAGGTGGGGGTGGGGCGCTGAAGGTACCTGGATCAGGCTGCCCACCTTACTCCTCAGGATCCGACTGATGCTGCTCACAGAAGGGACGTTGAACCTGTCGCAGATCCCGTCTGCCAACAGCCGCTCGCGGATCTCCCAGGCGAACGTGCCCGGGTCCTTCTGCTTCAGCTTCTTGATGTAGGCAACCACCTGCAATCACAAGGAAGGTATACTTTCAATGAAATGTTACACTTTTACATTACCTTCAACTACATTTCTGTCCATAATGTGTTCAGTTGTCACTTCTATTTATAAATGTCCACGAGTTCTCTCCTGTTTTTTAAATCTCGTGTTCCAAAAGGTCAATGAGGCACTGATAATTGAAGAATTGCGTCAATCGTATAAGAAAATCAGTGTTAATGTGGAGAGCCGGTGGCCGAGCGGTCCAAGACGTCAAGGCTTGGTACTTGAGATAGTAGGGATAACGCAGGTTCGAATCCTGGCCGTTACTGTTAGTATTGATAAGATATATTTACCTTGTACTGTACTGCCCCCCCTCCCTTACTCTGAGTGATAAGTTCCCCTCATTGATCAATAGTCTATGGGGAATGGATAAGGTAAAATTAATGAAGAGATCGGTCTCTCCTTACAAAAATATATATCATCAATAGCAGATCGTAAAGCTATGGATTGAGAATAAGTAGTATGAGTGGAGATGAGCGAATAATCTTTTATACAAAGCAACGCTAACCTTTCTTTAGAAAATTCAATTAATTATATAAATAGCCTAATAACAAGAGGATGAACATCCAGAGTTGTTGGTCTTGATTAAACAAGAACTGCCTTTAGATTACAACTAACTGTGTGGGTGGTGTCCAGTCGTACCTTAGGAGTGGTGACGCGGGGCTTGCTGCCACCGATAGCTCCTGGCTGGATGGACCCGGTATCATGGTAGCGAGTGAGGATCTTGCTGACGCACCCGTGGCTGACGCGCAGCTGCCTGCTGATGTCACACGGCCTGATGCCCAGATTGGCCAGCTCTACGATGCGCATACGTACATGCGCCGGTAGAGGTCGTCCGTTGACAAACACTCCTCCCAACTGATTGACTTCCCCATACGGCTGGCCTTGCACCTCGGAACCTACGACAAAAACATTACTATCATGACAAACAAGCCAATAGCTCACTTTGGCTGTTCGGGATAAAAATAACATATCAGGTGGAATACAAATGTTAACAATTATAAATAATTTTCAGTTTAAATACCTTTATTAGTGCACTAAAAGGTTTAATAAGATTGTGTTTCAAACTATTATGTTATGATTGGTTTATGATACCCACCCCTAAATGTGCAGTGATATTAACCTACCCCTACACGTACAGTGGATGTTACCCACCCACTCCTAAACGTACAGTGACATTAACCCACCGACCCACCCCTATACGTACAGTAGTAATGACCCACTCGCCTATCCCTACACGTACAGTGAAAGTTACCCACCCACCCCTAAACGTACAGTGGAAGTTGAAGTTTATAGACATTACCACTTTATGTGTGTGTGGGGGGTGTAGGGTCAATTCAACTGTACGTGTATGGTTGAGTGGCTGGGTGCATACCACTACGTGTGTGTGTAGGTGGGTGAGCCAATTTTTCTGTACGTGTATGAGTGCCTTATAATTTTAAAAGCAGCGGTATCATATTGGTGCTTAGTATTAAAGTGAACTTACGCCACATACAGTGGCGAAAACCCATGTAACCATGTGTCACATGGGGCAGACAATGTTGCCATCAAGCCAGTCACAACATTATTATCTATTGTTATTATAAAACTATTTATCTATTAATATCTTCCCCAACTATCTGTGATGTTTGGTTTTCACAGGTAAATTAAAGACATAATTTAAGTCTTCATATGAAGTTAATACTTTTAAAAATTACTCATAACATTATAGTCTTCATTATTATAACATACAACACTAGCACATAACTTAGTGTAGTCAAGTCTTAATTGATTACGTTGTTTTTACATACTTTCGTCGATTATGTATACACATGTATCATAAGGAAGAGTGAGGGCGAGTGCTGGAAGAACTCAGGCGAGTGGAGACGAAATTAAGTTGGCAGTGGTTCACAATAAATGTAGGGGCGGACAGAAACTGACTTCATAATCTCCCAGGTGTCATTATCAGTTTTCGCGTCGATTCATCTCTGACCACCATCATAGACAAACGCGCTGTCTCAGACTCCCCGATTTGTTTACGGCGATGACAAACTGAACGAGTGTTCCTTCTTCCTTGCCCGCAGGATCAACTGCGAGTGGCAAGACAACAAGAATTAAACGTTAATTATCAGACGTGTTTGTCAACACTAACGTTGATCAAGGTTCAGAAAAATGTTTACAAAAATATTTGTGCTTATACAGTATAGTTCTTACCAAGAATACACCGCAATAATTTAATCAACACAGCTATATCTAGAATCTGGAGATGCCATTGAGGATGCCACATCACAGCAAGGGCGAAACGTCTAGTTATCTTGTAAATAGTGTAGATAGCACATTGACGCGGTTGTCACAGAAACAAATATACTCTAGTTATGACACAACACAGCTTAAATTTGTATAACTTGTAAAAATCATTCGTATTTAGTAAAAGTGTATGTTTTGATTTTTATTTTTAAACATAAAATTATGTTGTTTCCAATTAAAAAAACTACGCTAATATATAAAAACTTAAAAGATATATAAAAATATTACATCCCAAACAGTATACTTATATTAAAAGTAATTTTTTAACAGTATCAAATATTTAAAGGAAATTTGAGATGAGAAAAGGTGAAACCGAATAATTATATGAATCGTATAGTCCACCGTTCTAAATTCCGCTTAAATTTTTTTTTAAAGGGTTATTGTAATGTTTTTTTTAATCTTGTAAAAAAATAACTGCCCTCTTATAATGATCTAGTACTTTTCATTTGATCAAACTGGGAATATAAAGTTTCGTACAGATTCTTAAAAAGAAGCAGACAAAACAATAAGTAACATTATATTTTATGCTTTATATAATATATTTCTTTCCACCTTTCCATTTGGGCACAAAAAGTTCAAAAGTTATTTGCATAATGTATAGTTTAACCTATAGCCGAACTAATCACCCGGACATTTCTAATAACCTTCTTGATCGGCTATAATGTTTTTTTTTTTTTTTTTTTTTTTTTTTTTTTTTTTTTTCTACTGTAGCTGATGTGTCGTCTAAGTACGCATGATTCGTCAACTTTGAGCGTGTGTCACATAAATTTTTTTGTAAGTACTAGCTTGAGTATTTTTTTCTTATAATTTATACTTTTATTTGTCGAGATATTTGATTGTTTTTCTTATAAAATAATTATAAATATAATAACAATCAATTAATTAACCATCCGTAACCATTTTGGGTCGACACTCAGGTGTACTAGTGGACACAGAGTGGGAGAATTCGGTCTATTTAGTCTGTACATCTGTTTGGGAGTGTTTAAAAATTCAGAAGATGTTTATTTTCTATGTAGACATATTTTTTATACAAATAAATGCAGCTAACGAAATCGACAAAAACATAGGTTGTCTATTTTAAATGGCTACTATCAATTTAGGTTTGCTGTTTGTGAAAATTAGTAGTACGTAAAACAGTTTGTAACAGCTTCTATGTAAAAACCGTTTCTGTAAGTTATTTTTATTGTATATCATTCTGTGACGTTACAAATAAAAAAACGCATTTCTTACTTGTACTGAGTCTATATTTATTTATCACTCCCAGTAATAAAAATAACAGTGAAAATGAAACTGCACCATAGGCCTAGTATTATGTATGTATAGAAGTATGTTAAACAAATAATTTATCATATTTACTATCTGAATACATACAAACAGTTTAAGGGTCCAAATGTACCCAAAATGAACCACATCTCAAAAGTGAATCTTAACTTTAACTTAACTTAACTTAACATGCACATAATTGATTTAATTTGTTTTTGTTTTTATTTATTTGTTTGTTGAATTGTTCATAGTCTATATAGTATTTAATGTTACTTATTTACTGCCGGTTTATTGTATATTTATATTATATAGTTATGTATATTGTTTATTTATTTGTTTCCATTGTGTTAGTGTTTAGTGCTTTGAGGCTTATTTGTAGTTAGGAATGCCAGTCGTTATCCAGGAGGAAGTTTTAAACAATCAAACAATCTATTGCTATGAATTCCAAAATAAAATGAACATTAAGACTACTGATATTAAAAAATTTACATTTTTGAAAAAAATTGGTATTTATAGTAAATAACGAATGTTATTCGATTTCCTTTGATTATGTTTCCTTGGTGCGTATTGATTTGTTTATTTATTTTTGTTTTGTTTGTTTTTACTTTAAGATTATCTATATATTAAAGATATTTTATTATGAACAAATTAGTTGATCTCTCAAATAGCTATATGCTAGAGAGATTAAAAAAGACACTGCAATGTAAAAAATAAATTTAAGAAATAATAAATGATTTTGAATTGAATTGAATTGAACTACAACGAAAGATGGAACCACTACCACAACTGAGCTCTGTGACTAAACGAGTACACGGTATTTTTCTGTTATAAAAAAATTTGGAATGAGATTTGTTTGTACAATATTTATATTTTTGTCATACCTGTAAGAAATTAAAGTATGGACAGTTTTCAAAACTTTGATAAAAACCGTCCCTGAAGAAGTTAACAAAGCAATAAATAAAACTACTTCAAAATTTTGTTTAGGTTTATGAAACACATTAATAATACTACAATTTATAGTTGTTTACAAATACAGCACGACTAATATTACCTTATATTCTTACATTATTACATATGAGACGCCGACACAGCGTTGTTGGTATTTTAAGGCGAATATGAATGATTATATGAGTGTAGGATGAGTGTAGTCTGGTTAATAACTGAGTTCAACTGTTCCTCAGAAAGAGCAATTTATTAATAGCCCAACAGCCAGGGCAACGAAGAGATCTACAGCTTTACGTGGAATCCGAACCACGTAGTGCTGGTCTGATTTTCAGCTAATTGACAAGCCTCAGCTATCTCCCCCACACAACATCCTTACAATTATTACCACCCAACATGGACACCCCAGACTTCTCTAGTAGTGTCCACGCCGATAGCAACCATTGAGCGGACGCCTTGTTATTCTAAGGGCTAAATCTGCCTTGTTCTATTTTAGTGCTCCACCATTTTTAGTTTCACTTCAATGAAGAAGTTGTAACTTATGCAAAAGATGCTAAAATGTTGGGGATGATCTAGATCTTCCACCAACCAGAGTCTAATCAACTGGGTCGAAAATATCAACTTGTTTATTATAGGGGAGGCATATATGAAAAAAATTTTGTTCAGATTGTAGGCTTTGGTTGTTGTTCACGTAGACGAGTCCTGGAGTGTTCATAATGTGCCCCATTCACAATCGAGGCGTGTGTTGACATCTGCGGGGAGTCAAGGTCTTGTTGCTAAACCTTTTCGCCGGTCTAGATTGCTCTTCAACACAGCTTATATCAAGGATTAACAGTTGCAAAAGATTTATTCCATTCTTAGTAAAGAGTTATAATAACTGTTTGCGGAGGCGTGTGTTGCGAGAAGCTTAAAAAATAATACACACCAGGATATAGCCGAGAATGTAACGATCTATAAAGGAGTTGAGCCGTTGGAATACCCAGAAAAGTATATTGAAGACAACTATAAATGAGAAAAGAAAGCACTGTTTCAAGATCCAATGGTAGGTGTAAGGGAAAATAAGATAAGGAAGGAAAAGATTTGAAATTAGTTGTATAAAATATTGACGTAAATGTGTAAATATATTGAAATGAGGAAAAGGACAGCGGAGAAGATAATAAAGAACATTGTAAGTTCATCCATGTTAAAACCTGCCTTTAAAGATATAAAACTCAAATAGTAATAACAAACAGGTACTGTAATTAAAAACAGATTTTTAGTACGTATTCTTTTCTTGATATCCGAACAGAGACAAACTGTTAAACAACCCCCGGAGTAGGATTATCTTCCGTTGCGTAGTTGATATTCTAGTAGCATTTCTCATTTCACCGTGTAATCCTGCTGCACTCCCGACTGTAAGGGGTTGCCCTCATTAGTGACCCCAGGATGTATCTGTACTCCCTTCCACAACTGACACACCACTTCCGCATCTGGTTATTTCTGTAGGACGATACTAGCCACCGCAGGCAGGTTTAACACGTTTGTTATTAGAGAAGGCATTCATCTGTGCAACTTTCACCTTTCCTTGAGTCTGCAAATAAGTTATTCATTTCTTTGTTCATGTAGAGCTACTGTAGATTGAACTCTATTGAACTCCATGGAGACGATTGAACTGACGTTTAGTAAAAAGAAATTGGTTGTAAATTTATATTAAGTTGTACAGTAATTATTAAAATGTAAAAAATCAACTGTAAAGTGGAACTTTGATTTGATAAAGTCTTAAATTATGTAAGACATAGTTCGTAGAATATCGTTTTGGTCTTTCTGATGTGTATTTGGGGGCTAACTTCATGTTGGTATGTGTTATGTAAATTTGGATATTTAAGGTTACTTTTTGGTCTTAAAACGTACTATTATTGTCCAAAAAGTAGTCTTAGAATAAAACATGAGCACAATGTGTATTTTTTGACTTTGAAATAAATGAGTAGGTACACCAACTCTATAAATAGATTTGTGAATGAATAACTTGTTAATTGGTATATTGTAAACAATATGGAAGGAATAGTTTTGCAGGTGTGTTAAAATTACGTAGGATTCTGCTATTTTAAAAAGCTTTATTTGTATTTACTTCTTTGCCACGCATAAGATCTTGTTGAAGCATTCTTCTTCATTTCTCGTCGTTTAATAATTTTGATGTATTAACTTTTTTTTATTTTTTATTTTTTTAGTTAGTTTGAAAAATAACTTGTGCGTATATTAGAGTTTTGTCCATGCAAATATTACTTATATATAGCAGCACATTTTTAAACGGCCTCTTCTCGAGGCCGCAGACCGAGTTCCAGAAAGGGGTTGAAGGTAAACGCGGAAGACCTCCGAAACGAAATGTTATTAGTAACCTACAAGGTAGAGCAACAACAAACGATCCTTAGGATTCTCTGGGAGATATGGATGCTACCTCTTCAGTTTCCAAAATTCAACTGAGCGAAGCTCGGTCTCTCGCTACTAATTAAATTAAATCTGCCAACTCAAACTAAATAAATTATTCAGACCTTGATATTGCAGTAAACGATTTTAAACTAAGTTAATTTTTTCAAAGAAGTCTATACTGTACAATGCAGTTCAACTGTCATCATATACTGTAACAGGCAGCTAGTTGATAGACACGACTATCAAGGTACTGCAGGACAATGTCTCCTTCATTTCGATAAACGCAATTTGAATACTGTATCCTTTTTGCGTGAATCATTTTGAAGGGGTTGTAACTGATCAGAGTACTTGATGCATGCCATTACGATGTGGGGGTATTATTATTGTTACTTCATTATTAGTATTAATATTGTTCATTATGGATTGATTTTTGAGTATTTTACAACAAAATAATCACCGATAACTTTTTCAACACTAAAAAAGGTAGTATGATATTTACCGGCAGCATTATTTGAAATTCTTAATTACACCGCTTATAGAAAAAAACTCAAATTTGTGCAAGCCATTATTTATATTTTTAACCAAATGATATAATTACACCTCGACCTCTAACTTTTGACTACAAATAGTAGTAGGTTAACTGTATAACGTAAAATCACAACATTACATTTATTTACAATATCTCACTCACACTACTTGCGTTGCTTGCTATTTACTAAAATAAACACCCATTAGTATTTTACTTAGCCTATTTCAAACGTGTTTATTTAATTTGTTCTTGTTTAAACACGATGACACAATTATTTGATATTAAAGGACTGATTATTTCAATCATATTTATGATTAATATCATCAGTACTTTTATATCAAATAATTGTTTATCATGTTCTTGAGAGTTAATCGTTATATTGCCTTTAGAAACTTAAGGTATTTCTTCTTTAAAACTGTTAATACTAATGCTGTACTGACTGAAACAATTTCTAGGCCATAATCGTGTAAAAAATAGAACTGTTGTATGCACTGGATAGTGTTAACGCACGAAGAGACATCGGTGCAACGGCGGAGACGGCTGGCGTAAAAATAAAGCGGCGAGGAAAGAATCCAATTAAAAGAGCAGAACACACGTTGGAAGAACGGCACTAATTTGGTTTGTCGTTGCCGCGAACAAATCGAGATCATGTCCGGTGACAAACGATGTTTTGATGTTCCAGGATTACAACACGACGTAAGGGATTATGAAGAGTGATCTCTCCGCCTCCAAGATGGTTTTAAAGAGGCCAAAGTCAATTCAATTTCACTTTAAATTCGTTTCACTTTTTCAGAAAAATGGCAATGCTACCACAGAGAAAAATTTACCGAGGTCGCTTTCTTATGGCTGCAGCGAACACCTCGGTGACAATTATTAGTAGTTTACAATTGATAATTGTCACCGATACATCTATAGTACAATTGATAATTGTCACCGATACATCGATAGTACAATTGATAATTGTCACCGATACATCGATAGTACAATTGATAATTGTCACCGATACATTTATAGTACAATTGATAATTGTCACCGATACATCGATAGTACAATTGATGACTGTCACCGATACATCGATAGTACAATTGATAATTGTCACCGATACATCTATAGTACAATTGGTAATTGTCACCGATACATCTATAGTACAATTGATAATTGTCACCGATACATCTATAGTACAATTGATAATTGTCACCGATACATCGATAGTACAATTGATAATTGTCACCGATACATCTATAGTACAATTGATAATTGTCACCGATACATCGATAGTACAATTGATAATTGTCACCGATACATCTATAGTACAATTGATAAGTGTCACCGATACATCTATAGTACAATTGATAATTGTCACCGATACATCTATAGTACAATTGATAATTGTCACCGATACATCGATAGTACAATTGATGACTGTCACCGATACATCGATAGTACAATTGATAATTGTCACCGATACATCTATAGTACAATTGGTAATTGTCACCGATACATCTATAGTACAATTGATAATTGTCACCGATACATCTATAGTACAATTGATAATTGTCACCGATACATCGATAGTACAATTGATAATTGTCACCGATACATCTATAGTACAATTGATAATTGTCACCGATACATCGATAGTACAATTGATAATTGTCACCGATACATCTATAGTACAATTGATAAGTGTCACCGATACATCTATAGTACAATTGATAATTGTCACCGATACATCTATAGTACAATTGATAACTGTCACCGATACATCTATAGTACAATTGATAATTGTCACCAATACATCGATAGTACAATTGATAATTGTCACCGATACATCTATAGTACAATTGATAATTGTCACCGATACATCGATAGTACAATTGATAATTGTCACCGATACATCGATAGTACAATTGATAACTGTCACCGATACATCGATAGTACAATTGATAATTGTCACCGATACATCGATAGTACAATTGATAATTTGTCACCGATACATCGATAGTACAATTGATAATAATACATCTATAGTAGTAAAACTAATACCCTTGAGTATATACACCGCAATATACATTCCATCTAATAGGAATATTTGCGCCTGTAATGTGGTTAATTAGTGAGGCCCCCAACCACAGCTGGTTTAAACTGCATTACATTTACATGGGACTACACTAGCGCTCCACAATGGATCACAAAAACAGCTGATATTTTGAGACTCAAAATTTAAAATTGGATAAAAACATCTATTTGTGTATAAAATCAATGCTACTACGTTAATCCTTGAGGATTTGGAGGTAAAAAAGGAGGGACTGTTAAGGTGTTGACCGTCATCACATGTCAAAGTGTAGAAACAACTACTCGACACACATTTAGTGCCTTATTGGGTGCGACCTCTGATTAGTTCTTCTCTGTGATGCTACTGTTTCTGTTGTTGTCGGACATTGAATATATGCTATCTCAGAGGTTCCTTCAAATACTACTTGTAAGGAAAACCAATAAAGATTCCCAGTACATATTGGAGATATGAACGGCTTTTCTAAAACTATTTTGATAATGTTTAGGATGTTTTCAACAATTCTATAAACGGAAGGAGTGAGTTGATATTTTTAACATGAGATTCATGTACAGTTATAAGGAACGGTCGTTTTAGATATGTGTCAGTCTGTACAAAATTAGTGAAGTAGTATAAGACGGAAATGTCGAAATTCTTTAAGGTTTCACTCCCACTTGACCCGGCTGGCGAGAGGATCATGAGAGGACCTCCCATTGATAGAATAGAATATATATTTTTTTAAATACATTTTCTTAATTTAAACACGATTATTTAATCAAGATGAAAAAATTAGGTACTCTCCCTAGGCTAGCCTGTTTTGAGTGAGACTACCATCACTTTAATTTCATATAGTCTTTTTGAGTACAGACAAGCAAATCAGTACAACTTTTTACTATATAATTAAACAAATATTTCTTTCTTGAGAGCACCTACACTAAAACTAAAAAATAAGTTATGGATAACGATATTTTGAAAAAATGTACCATGATAAGAAATTAAATTTTTTTAAAATATATTATAATTCCAACTAAAATAAAATGAAATAAACTAAATTAAGGTACTAGAAATAATTATGAACAAAAATAATTAAATCTATTCAGGTATATCAAAAACAAATATCGCTCGTAATTCTTAATAATAAAAAATAATAAAATTGCATTTTCTTTGTTGAATAATTTCTTCTATATCAAACTAATTTAAGCTAAACAAAATAAATAATCAAGTAACATCAGCTGAAAGTAACCACGATTTCAATTTTTTTGAAAGGTCAAATTCATTTTTCCTTTTTTAATTGTGTCTGGTAAATTAATAAAAAGATTTGGAGCAAAAAATGACAAGGATTTACTTAACGCAGTAATGTTTGGCTTTGGCACCACAAAATGAGATCCAGAACGTAAGTTTGGTTTGTTTAGTCTAACGGGAATGTTTTCACATCTTATAAAGCAAATAGACATAACTTTATATATACAAGTCCCTGAATGTTAGTATATTCGATGATAAGAATTTCTAAGGTTCTCGTTTACTTTTTTTAAATAACTCTTATAAAATCCTTTTGTGAAACATATGCTAAACAGCTAAGTTTGTATCATAGGCAGCTCCCCAACACACAACATCATATTCTAATGTACTTTGAACCAGAGACAAAATATAATTTCCGGATTACTTCCAATGGTAATAAATAATTACAAAAATAAAATATCCGTAATTTAGAATTTAATTTCTTTTTACTTTATCACATATGCGCTAGCATAGAGAAAGTATTGTGATCGTCCAAAAACAACCTTTTTTATAAGATGGACTAAAAATCCATTTTATCCTGAACACAAAAAAGTGGTTTTTATTTCGAAAATAATTGTTGGTGTCTGTCCGTATGTGTGTGTGTATGTGCAGTTCGCTGGAGATCAAACGGATGGATCAATTTTTATGAAATTTGGTATTCAGGTGTATTTAGCCAATATCTCCAGAATTTTTTTTCTCTTTTTTGAAATTTTAGTTTTTTTGTTTTTATGGGAAAAACATACAAAAATGGAATTTTCTCTAAAGCGGTTCTAACAATTTTTATTAAATTTTCACGAAAGATGTGAATTACAATTTAAAATATTTTAGTAAAAATCGCATGTCTCTAGCTTGAATAGTTTTTGAGTTACGGCAAAAACCCATATTTGGGAATCAAACTGGTAATTTTCAGTTTTAATTTTTTTTTTTTAGTGTTTAATACGGGAGGAATGTTTATGCCGATTCTTTGGAACCATTTATTTAACTCGTCAATATATAATTTTCATGATAATTATTCATCTAGATAGACTTCTAAATATTTTAATTGGGCAGTTTTAAGTCATTCTGAACACTTCTGGCAAGTCCTGTATACAGTCAAAGTCGTAGGGTGTTTGGGTCTGAATCGATGCCAAGGCTTGGGTATAAACTGACAGATAAACTACACTAGTTGTTGCCGACCAATGTCGTTTATAAGTTATCAAACGGTTCAGAGGATTTTATACAAATTCCTCTTATCTAAAAGAGCTTCTGAGAAACGCCCCGTGGATCCAAAGGTCGGGGACATTAAAGCCAAACCAAGCCACCTATACTGTATGAGAGTCATTTATTTTGTCTATTAAAAAATCAGCAGTGTATTAAACATATTCATAAGTACTGAATAAAATCGTGGATAGTTTACCCTGTAAAAGTCGTACAGTTGATTTATCATTACATCAAAGAGAAACGTGAGTATGAATAATTAATCTTAGACAGATTTTGTTAGACAGATGTTTGATTATTTTAAGTAAACAAGAAAAATATTATGTTAAAAATTATTATTTTCAGATTTATTCAAAGTTTTAAAAGACCATTTTTCAATATTAATAATATCGCAGAAGACTTACCTAAGTAGTTAAATTTTTGGTTGATGTTTAAGGTATTAAAAACATAATGAATAATATTTGTATTACTTAGATTTTGGCGTAATATTGCAGTATAATTGTTAATAATAATTATGACAATCGTTATTAATTTAAATTAAGTTGTTTATTTAATTGAAAGATAGTAACTCTATTTAAAAAATACTTATAACTATTTATTTAGCTAATAAATTGATATTGACATTAATTTTTTTAAGTCACTCGAAATTAATCAAAGTCTTATCGCTATTTTAAATTAGTGTTTCACTTACTACACAAAACCTTTGAACAATTTTTCAACTCCAGGAAGATAAGACTGGTACACAATTAACGAGTTTTGGCGACATTTGCTAGCAAACTGTTGTAGCCTTGTCTTGATGCTAATGAGGGCCAAGCCAAGGGTGGTGTCAGTGTCACGGGCTTCCAGTTTCCATTCATCACAAGGATCACTGCCGCTTTGGCATGCTTGAGGGAGTCTAGGCTAGGGGTTAGTGCTCATCCTTCACAACCAGGACCTTACGATCACTGTCGCTTTGGCATGCTTGAGGGAGTCTAGGCTAGGGGTTAGTGCTCATCCTTCACAACCAGGACCTTACGATCACTGCCGCTTTGGCATGCTTGAGGGAGTCTAGGCTAGGGGTTAGTGCTCATCCTTCACAACCAGGACCTTACGATCAAAGCAACCTTAGCAAAATATATATATATATCGATGCAAACTAATTAATGTTAAGTTTTAATTAAAATAATAATTGGAAATTAATACAAATAAAATGTCAATTTGTTAGGGCTTCCTTCATCACGGATAATACCATCAGACGAGACTCGGCTGATACAAAAAATAGATAACAGACTATGAATGCTACTTCGATAGCAAAGATATGTAGTCACTTTACAGTCACATTGTCCCCAGGCATTTCGTCATCATACAAGTGAAATGTTGAGTCAATTCTAAGTCCGAGGGATTTATGATCACTAATGTCAACAACGACGTCAAGTTTTTGTCAGTTTTGACACAGAGAAAAAAGAAACAGAGGCCACTTTCTTATGGCTGCAGTGAACGACTCAGTGGCAGTTATAAATAGACCACAACTAATGTTGCAATAATTACTACTTAAATCCTTAAAGATTTGAGGGAATAAGAGAGGGACAAGTTGCTGGACCTGCCATCCAAACCACCTGCATAGCAAACTGGAGAAATGCTACTCGGACTCACATTTAGTGCTCAGTTGGATGCGACCTCTGTTTATTTATTCTCTGTAATTTTGATCACCGATGAAAACATTATTATTTCATTTGTAAGCTCCATTTTAAAACTGATGGTTGAACATGGTTGGTCAATTAATTGTTAATCGACAATGAAATATAACTAATTAATATATGTAAAATATAAATATATGAATTTTAACTAGTCACAATTAGTTAAACACCTATCCCTAAACATCATAACTAATGTAATGACAGCCGATATTTGATTGAAAGTTTGGTTAATGTAACGTAACGTCCATTATATGTTATGCCATCGTATGCACACTTAGCATACATAAGACTCATGTGTACATAAGTCTCATCGAGGCACTAGGCCAAACCAGATGTTAATGACACGTACCTCCGACCTGTAACAGCGAACAAGTGTGGGGGAGGGGGCGGTGACCCAAAGGACAGCTGACCTCTAACCCTCACGGCCGACAGACAAAAACTAACCCCAAACATTAGTTTCTGCACCAGACATCGTCCCAGATTTACGGCCTCTGTGATCTTTTCCCTTGACCGCTCGGTCAGAGCCTTGCCGATTTCGCCTCGACGCCTATTGATAGTCTTTTTTGGTCTGGCGACAGAAAATAAAACCTTGAACACTTCGAAAAAGGTATTTCTGCACATTTTTCATAGTCCAGTTTTCTTTTCTTGTTTACAGTTTTTATTTTAGACATTAAAATTGGTGATACGTTCACGATTCTGGGTTCAAAATAAAAATCAATTCTTATAAAAGTTCTAATATGTAATGGTGATTAAGATTGTTTGTGAATATTTTGTTGTGAATAAAAACAATTATATTAATATTAATTTCCTAAATACTCTGACCCAAAGAGTCACTGTTTAAAGTAAAGCTAACACATCTTAATTAATGCGGTAAATAAAATCTAAAAACGATGTACTCACGCATCACGGAATCTCCGCAACCACTGAAAAGGTTTTTGTGAAATTTTGAGGGAAATCAACTTTAATCATCAGGTAGAGAACACCTAAGAAAGAATTTCTCTAAATTCCGTTCTTGAGGGGTAGAAACAACCCCTCAACTTTTTTCCCATAAGAGTAGCATTGGCTATAATTTAATTTAATAATTTATTTCAAACGTCTGATAAAAAAACACAACACAACACCCGCACAATGATTACCACCCAACATGGGCACCCCAGACTTCTCTAGTAGTGTCCACGCCGATAGCAACCATTAAGCGGACTTCATGTTGGTATTAAGAGGACCTAGCATCCAACCTATCGCCTATAATCTCCACATTTTGTACTACAGAGTCATAGTCCGGGTAGGACCGAGCCAGGGGTTTGGGGCGAGCGCTTCAATGTGCTCGGCAGGGGACGCGACAAAGTGTCCCAACGACAAACTGAGCCAGTTTATTTGGGACAGATTGTTGTTGGAACACTTTGTCCGCACCTTGCAAAATTCCAAGATGGCCCAGGTTGTCCTTTCGTAAACAGACAAACTGGACCACATTCCTGAGTGGTACAGGTTGTCGTTGGGTCACTTTGTTCTCTTGCGCTAAAATCAGAAATGGTCCATACGCGCAAGGACAAACTGAGCTACTCCCTTGGCTGTATTGTAATAACACTAAATCTGGGGTAGGTTTTTGAAGCTTAAAACCTTTTAATCACTTTAATGCCATTCATACAGTTTACACTCTAATGTTTTTAGTACACATTTATGTAACATTCATTATGACAAATCACAAGCTACATAATGAACTTTTATTTAAATACGAGTACATTAATCTATAACTGACTATTAATAGTTTTTTGAACTAAAGCAGCAAGCGTTTGCTTATCGTAAATTATACACTCATATATTTATTTTGGTAACATCTCTAATAGGAATACATTTGTTTAGTTGTATTAATAATATTATTTTTAATAACATATTAATGTTTTAATACTAAAGATTTTTTTTATATTTACATTCATCTCGGTTCCTGACTGACTACTGGTAACAAGGTTACTACAAACAGCAATCCACGTTACATGTTATCAATATTAAGTAGTAGCCTAGTGAGTTTTCTCTCTAATAAATAAGTTACTTAAAAACTGTATCGTCATGTATTGTAAAAATGGTTTAAATTTATTAACCGATATACATGTGTCTACTAAGCAAACTTTACTAAAAATAGTAAAAGTAGTTTAATTTGATGTAAAACAAGGATATCTATTGTTAAAAGGGAAAACAGATTATCCTCGTATTTTCCTATTTACAACAGATGAATTTAAGATAGGTGATATAATTATAAAAATCCCTAATGTCCAACATTGAACATGTTAATACAATTTACGTTTAATTTAACATAAACAACAAACATGTTGCAGCTTGTTTGTACGTAAGTGTATTTACGTACCTAAAATGGTTCAGTTTGTCTTTTCCTAACAGAGACAACCTGGACCACATTGCGGAGTGGTTCACTTTGTCTTTTTGGCTCACTTAGTCCTCGTTGGATTTTAGAAGATGGTCCAGATTGTCGTTGGGACATTTTGTTCGCGTCCCGCTCGTCATTTTGTACAATTTTTACATAGTAACCTGGCACGATCCTACTTGGACTACAGAGCCGTAGTTCGAGTAGGACCGTGACAGGTTACTATGTGGGATCAGTTCTACACAGTGCTCGGAATCTTGTACAATTTGTATTTCGTAATCTGGCACAATCCTACTTGGACTACATAGCCGTAGTTGGGGTAGGACCGAGTCAGGTTACTATGTGAGATGAGTGCTGCCATATGCTCGACATCTTGTACAAGTTATACATAGTAACCCCGCACCGTTCTACCCGGACTACGGAGGCTGTGGAGACCTTGCCCAGCAGGTGTTGTGTCTGGCGAGGGCGTGCTCAGTCACGCGTGTCCCGCTGCCCAAATGCACCCAATCGTAAACACTTTGTTTCTCGCCAGCTTCAATGTTGCACGAGATTTATCACATCGTTTCTGCACCAATTTCGTTAAATAAAACACTGCTGCCACGCTGCCAAGGTCAAGCCTCCGACTGGAGAGAATGGGAGAGATCAATTTGAAGAGTGATGAGTACCATGGTCGATTGGGGAAACAATGTTGATTGGCGTTGGCCAACAACAACATAATCGCGGTGTTGATTGTTCCATTAGTCAAAGTGGATCGTATTGTGTGGGTATGGACGTGTAAACATTGAATTGATCAATGATTGATATGTCGCACACTTGAATTGACTTCACACTAGTTTGACATATGACAGATGTGTAGGGTTATTTATGAAATACTTAAGCATTATCTCACATCAAGCTTGGTTTTTTTTATTATTTATTATCATTTTTTTTTTTTATTGTTGTGTTTCAGTACTATTGTTATTTTCTTCCTTTGCACATTAGTATAATATTCGTGTACTGAAGTTATGGAAGAGTTGTGAACGGACTTCCTGTGTTGCCAAGTTGTATACCAACACAACTTTATTTATTTATTTTTATTTTATTTATTTATAAGACGCCGATCGTCAAGATATGGGCGAATATGGATTTCGAATGAGTGTGATGAGTGTAGATGAGCGAATGTAGTCATTGTTACAAACTAAGGCCGACTATACCTTAGAAAGTGTCATTAATTAATAGCCCAATGACAAATGAACAGCCGGGGGTTATCAGCTGATCCTTCTCAAAATGTATTATAACTCTGATTGGGATCGAACTGAGAACCTTTAGCTTATGAAGCTGGGATCGAACCAACTACGCTACCAACAACAGTATGCTTTGATATTTGCCTATTGCAAGTTTGTCTCATTTAGCTGGACCCATGTAGAAATCTAACAACTGGTTAGGTGGTTAGACCAGCGAGGCTGATACAAATGATAATTGGAATTGAATGAGTGCCTGAAGATGCTTCGACCTAACAAATTAGTGGTGGATAAATAGATCTTGGAGAGTGAATGGCCCAACATTTTAGTCACAAATCAACAGGGAGGTGACTGAACTAATACGAAGTGGATGGTGGAGGGTTGTCAATGATTAATAATTACGACAACACGTAAGTTAGTACCAATTTACATGAATTTAAATCACTGGCCCCTTTACAGAGGTTAGACTAAGCAAACACACACCTGACCTTGACCTGTTTGTATTTCTTTTTCTTCTTGAGTGTTTTAGTACTAAACTGACACATTAGTACCTATTTTACTATTGGGAGAGTACAGTACTAGCTGTGGCTAATTCTCAGATGTTATTTAATCGTCCGTGTGTAACCCTGATGCCAGCGAACCGTGTTATAAATCGCGGTGTTGATTGTTCCATTAGCGAAAGTGGATCGTATTGTGTGGTTATAGACGTATAAACATTACATGAACAGACGATAGACATGTCTGCACATGTAACGAATACATATGTCTATATGGAATTCTGTAATATGTCAATAATATACACGTAAGTATGTATATCAGTCATTAAAATAAATTAATATTGCTAAATACGTTTTACAAAAACTAACTTTTATTTTTACACTTTTTAAAGAATTATAAAATAAATCAAAATATTTTAGAGTTTATACGTGTTAAAACCATGGTCGTAGACTATAAGTATATAATGAAAAATTTCGTTGAATTCGGATAGTAATTTAATTCATGAAGTGAATAAGTTGGTTAATAAGTGGGTTCTTGCTGAATTACGCTATTAAATTATGTGCGGTAAGCTTTTTGGAAACCAATAATTAAACGTAACTTATTTACTTAGAATCAATTAAAAGTTTATTAGCAAGGCATAACAACTATTTTAACATCGCTGACACTAATTTAATAATTTTTGGTAAATTTATTAATTTTACAAAAGTATGTCGTGTGACCTTTTCAAATAAGTAGATGATGAATTTATTTCACTGAATTTTCTCAAGCAAGTATTTTCCAAAGTACATAGCCTACTTAGGTTGAACAAGATCGTTTAAATTATCCACGTTTTATTTTTTCCAGTACATGAATTATAAATATCGTATATTACATATCACTTTTATTAGTTAATACTCAAAATTAGCTAATACTAAGACATGACATCTTGGGCTCTAAGATAGTGTAAGCCATGACATCTTGGGCTTTAAGGCGACGTAAGCCATTATATATTGGGCCCTAAGATAGTGTAAGACATGACATCTTGGGCTTTAAGGCGGCGTAAGCCATTATATATTGGGCCCTAAGATAGTGTAAGACATGACATCTTGGGCTTTAAGGCGGCGTAAGCCATTATATATTGGGCCCTAAGATAGTGTAAGACATGACATCTTGGGCTTTAAGGCGGCGTAAGCCATTATATATTGGGCCCTAAGATAGTGTAAGACATGACATCTTGGGTTTTACGGCGACGTAAGCCATTATATATTGGGCCCTAAGATAGTGTAAGACATGACATCTTGGGCTTTAAGGCGGCGTAAGCCATTATATATTGGGCCCTAAGATAGTGTAAGACATGACATCTTGGGTTCTACAGCAGCGTAAGACATGACATTTTGGGCGTAAGACATGGCTCTAAGACGGTGTAAGCCATGACATCTTGGGCTCTAAGGCGGCGTAAGACATGACATTTTGGGCTCTAAGACGGTGTAAGCCATCGCATCTTGGGCTCTAAGGCGGCGTAAGCCATGACATCTTGGGCTCTAAGGTGGCGTAAGACATGACATTTTGGGCTCTAAGACGGTGTAAGCAATGACATCTTCAGCTCTAAGGCGGCGTAAGCCATGACATCTAGGGCTCTAAGACGGTGTAAGACATGACATATTGGGCTCTACGGCGGCGTAAGCCATGATATATTGGGCTCTAAGATAGTGTAAGACATGATATCTTGGGATCTAAGTTGGCGTAAGGCAAAACATATTGGGCTCTAAGGCGGTGGAAGGCAAGACATCTTGGACTCTCAGGCGGTGTAAGACATGACATGTTGGGCTCTAAGACGGTGTAGACATGACATATTGGCCTATAAGATGGTGTAAGGGATGACATCTCGGGCTCTAAGGTGGCGTAAGACATGACATTTTGGGCTCTAAGACGGTTTAAGCAATGACATCTTCAGTTCTAAGGCGGCGTAAGCCATGACATCTAGGGCTCTAAGACGGTGTAGACATGACATATTGGGCTTTAAGGCGGCGTAAGCTATGATATATTGGGCTCTAAGATAGTAAGACATGACATCTTGGGTTCTACGGTGGCGTAAGCCATTATATATTGGGCCCTAAGATAGTGTAAGACATGACATCTTGGGTTCTACGGTGGCGTAAGCCATTATATATTGGGCTCTAAGATAGTAAGACATGACATCTTGGGTTCTACGGTGGCGTAAGCCATTATATATTGGGCCCTAAGATAGTGTAAGACATGACATCTTGGGTTCTACGGTGGCGTAAGCCATTATATATTGGGCCCTAAGATAGTTTAAGACATGACATCTTGGGTTCTACGGTGGCGTAAGCCATAACATTTTGGGCTCTAAGACGGCGTAAGACATGACATTTTGGGCTCTAAGACGGTGTATGACATCTTGGGCTCTACGGCGGCGTAAGCCATGACATCTCGGGCTCTAAGGTGGCGTAAGATATGACATTTTGGGCTCTAAGACGGTTTAAGCAATGACATCTTCAGTTCTAAGGCGGCGTAAGCCATGACATCTAGGGCTCTAAGACGGTGTAGACATGACATATTGGGCTCTACGGCGGCGTAAGCCATGATATATTGGGCTCTAAGATAGTGTAAGACATGATATCTTGGGATCTAAGTTGGCGTAAGGCAAGACATATTGGGCTCTAAGGCGGTGTAAGGCAAGACATCTTGGACTCTCAGGCGGTGTAAGACATGACATGTTGGGTTGTAAGGCAGTGTAATCCATGATATCTTGGCCTATAAGACGGTGTAAGGGATGACATCTCGGGCTCTAAGGTGGCGTATGGCATGACATATTGGGCTCTAAGGCGTTGTAAGCCATGACATCTTGGGCTATAAGACGGTGTAAGGCAGACCAGCTTGGGATCTAAGGCGGTGTAAGGCATGACATATTGGGCTCTAAGGTGGTGTAAGGCATGACATCTTGGGCTCTCAGCTGGTGTCAGGCATGACATCTTGGGCTCTAAGCCGGTGTTAGGCATGAAATCTTGGGCTCTAAGCCGGTATTAGGCATGACATATTGGGCTCTAAGGCGGTGTAAGCTATGACATCTTGGGCTATAAGACGGTGTAAGGCAGACCAGCTTGGGCTCTAAGGCGATGTAAGCCATGACATCTTGATCTATAAGATAGTGTAAGGTAGACCAGCTTGGGTTCTAAGGTGGTATAAGGCATGACATCTTGGACTCTTAGGCGGTGTAAGCCATGACATCTTGGACTATAAGACGGTGTAAGGCAGACCAGCTTGGGCTCTAAGGTGGTGTAAGCTATGACATCTTGGGCTATAAGACGGTGTAAGGCAGACCAGCTTGGGCTCTAAGGTGGTGTAAGGTATGATAAGAGCCTTACAATCAATACCAATGTTCGTGTATGGGCGGGCGGGTGGGTCAACACCAATGTTTGTGTGTGGGTGGCACTGTAATGTATTACTGGTGTCCATGTTTGACTTATTGCTAAACTTTGATCCTCATCCACACTAATTTCAGTCATTCAGAAGGTATGTAAGGGCTCTACGGCAGTGTAAGGCAAGACATCTTGGGCTCTAAAGCGATGTATACCGTGACATCTTGAGCTCTAAAGCTGTGTGAACCATGACATCTTTGGCTCTAAGGCGGCGTAAGCTATAACATCTTGGGCTCTATGGTGGTGTAGGGTATAACACCTATGGCTCT
This sequence comes from Stictocephala bisonia, assembly GCA_035578905.1. Classification (NCBI taxonomy): domain Eukaryota; kingdom Metazoa; phylum Arthropoda; class Insecta; order Hemiptera; family Membracidae; genus Stictocephala; species Stictocephala bisonia. The sequence goes on from JAQJVL010000808.1 coordinate 94,630, forward strand.
AAGGCGGCGTAAGGCATAACATGTTGGGCTCTAAAGCGATGTAAACCGTGACATCTTGAGCTCTAAAGCTGTGTAAGCCATGCGAGGAACCTGGATTTGGCTCTATGGTGGTGATCAAAATTTAAACTCTAAGACAATAGTTATTTGTACTATATATTTTATTTAATTCAAACATTCTTTATTGGTATGTTTTTAAAATCTTAATTAGTTAAGTGGCTGGCTTTAAAAGGCATACAATATATAAATATCATAACTATTTATAACTCACAAGGACGGTAATTAAAAATAATAGGAATTGATTTGAGAGGACAGTTTCTGACTAGAAATAGAGTTTGATCCAAAGTATGTTTACAAAAAAACTTAATATTTTTGTAACGTTGAAAGAACATTGTGTATAAAGAAATTTTTGAGTCATATAATAGTCATAAAAAAACTCCGGTTCGATCTCAATCAGAGTCAAGACAAATTTTGAAACATAAAAACTCACCGCCAGTGTTCAGTAACAGTTGTTAACCAGCTGTTCATTGTCTTTGGGCTACTAATTGATGCACTTTCTAAGGAAGAATCGGCCTTAGTTTTTAACAATGACTACATTTGCTCATTTAAATTTATCACATTCATTCGAAACCCATATTCACCTATTTCTTGACGTCCGTTAGTTTAAGAGTAGAAAAATATCGAAAATTCAAGTAAAACTTAAAAAATATTTCTTTTTATTCAATATTACTTTTAAAATGTATGTTAATAATTTATTACTAACAAATATTTAAATTACCCTAAGTGGATATTTATATGAAATGTGAAATAAGTAGTGAGCATTGTATTGAATTAATATACTAGAGACTGTAGACTAATACTGTAACATCCAGGTAGGCATTAAACAAGTAGGACCTAGAACCCATTTTCTTATTAAATTACTTGACCTAACTAATTTTTATCCTTAGTTAGTTTAAGTAATGTACTGTCATTGAGTTCAGTTATGGCAGTTTTGGTGATAACATCTGTTGGTTTGAATACGAGGAGCCGCAGTTCATAGAATTCAGTACGGGAATTCATACGGGGAAAATCAATACGCAATTCTTTGGGAATAACTAAGAACTTCCCGTCTTCCTTGCCACTAGAGAAACTAAATATTGTACCCACCATATATATGTTATAGATGGCCCACTATATTTAGTTATATTGTCGTTCCCATTTCTCCTGTGCTCCGTCTGGTCAGTGTCATCAAATACGAGGGCTCCGCCCCTCAGCGACAAAGACTGACTTTAAGATTCCAGTTCAAAAGCAAGCAGTCGGTGTCGAATGTTCGGTCGTTCGTCTCCACTGCCTGGCAAATTGCGCCGCCGTTCTCATAACTCATTGAACTGGGACGCTGCCTTTTCGATTAAGTCGCGCGTCGGTTGCCAGCCCGCGAGATTTGTGCGCGTTAAATGATGTGTACCCTGTTCTGGCAGCGCGTCGTTTGGCCCGGCCGCGGAACATGGCCGCTTTGATCCTCCGGACGTGTTAACAAATAGTTTCGCATGACAACCCAACAGATTTACTTTCCCTTAAATAACTATAAAACTATTCCCCGCGTCCATTAAAGATGACGGGTGTTTCGGCCCAGCAGGTGTTATTCTAGACCGAAATACTCGCGTCACTTGGTCGCACTTAGAGCGTCTCGTCTGTCCAAGAGCGATATACATTGAAGACCTTTGAGATGTACATTGTTCACCTTTGTCCACCCTAGCCACGGATCGCCTAACGTATTATATTGATATTAAGGACAATTGATTCATGGGGTTTGTCTTGTATAATCAAATGTAATTTATGACAATGCTATATTTCTTTGTTTGCATACTGTACTTCAAATACAACATGGTCCAATTAACACCAAACTTTTATTTAGGTGGTTGTGATTTAGAATACAGCCAAACACAGTTACATTCTTGCATTCGTCATCAATATTAGAAGGAGGCTGCCATTAGTAAACAGGAACTACTCAAAATAATATAATGAAATCCAGCTTCCTTCTTAAAATTCTTCTAATTATCATAAGTAGGCTTATAACGACATGCCAAATTCATATAGACCAGCCAAATGCTGGTTCCCTCTTATTATTCATCAGAAATATTATTAATAGGCTAATAACGACATGGTAAATTCATATTGACCAACCAAATTCTGGCTCCTTCTTATTATTCATCAGAAATATCATCAGTAGGCTGATACCTATATGCTAAATTCATATTGACCAGCCAAATTATGGCTCCTTCTTATTATTCATCAGAAATATCATCAGTAGGCTGATACCTATATGCTAAATTCATATTTACCAGCCAAATGCTTGTTCCTTCTTATTATTCATCAGAAATATCATCAGTAGGCTGATACCTGTATGCTAAATTCATATTGACCAGCCAAATGCTTGTTCCTTCTTATTATTCATCAGAAATATCATCAGTAGGCTGATACCAATATGCTAAATTCATACTGACCAGCCAAATTCTGGCTCCTTCTTATTATTCATCAGAAATATCATCAGTAGGCTGATACCTATATGCTAAATTCATATTGACCAGCCAAATGCTTGTTCGTTCTTATTATTCATCAGAAATATCATCAGTAGGCTGATACCTATATGCTAAATTCATATTGACCAGCCAAATGCTTGCTCCTTCTTATTATTCATCAGAAATATCATCAGTAGGCTGATACCTATATGCTAAATTCATATTGACCAGCCAAATGCTTGTTCCTTCTTATTATTCATCAGAAATATCATCAGTAGGCTGATACCTATATGCTAAATTCATATTGACCAGCCAAATGAATGTTCCTTCTTATTATTCATCAGAAATATCATCAGTAGGCTGATACCTATATGCTAAATTCATATTGACCAGCCAAATGCTTGTTCCTTCTTATTATTCATCAGAAATATCATCAGTAGGCTGATACCTATATGCTAAATTCATATTGACCAGCCAAATGCTTGTTCCTTCTTATTATTCATCAGAAATATCATCAGTAGGCGGATACCTATATGCTAAATTCATATTGACCAGCCAAATGCTGACTCATTCTAATTGATGGCTCCTTATTATTATTCATTAGAAATATATGTGAACAATCATCAAGCCCAAAACCAAGTAAGAAAGTTCTTAATGCTTTTACCCACTCTCAACATAGGCCAGTGTTGGTTTCATTGGAAATTAAAATTCCTATAATTCGATATTTTCCAAGGCTTAGATGTAATTTTAATAAAGCACACTGGGAGGCCTCTACCGTCAGGCTTGAAGATAGCACCAGTTTCATTCCTCCTACAATAAGAAATTATGATCGTTTCACAAGTTTCGTCTTGTCTATTGCTGAAGCTTGCATACCGAGAGGATACAGAAATGTTTATATACCAGGATGGAGTAAGGAATCAGATGACCATTACAAGGAATTTAATGCTACCGAAAACTTCAATACAGCTAAACTGATGCTGCACTCTCTAGACAGTGCAAAGAGAGAAAAATTGGTTAAAACTGTTGAAGATATAAACTTTACCCACAGCAGTAGAAAAACGTGGTCACTTTTAAGAAAACTCTCTAATGGTACATCTCCAAATCAAATAGAAGTGTTCCACCCGAAAGCTTCTAATATAGCTAAACGGATGACTATCCGTTTTGCTATATTAGAAGCTTATCGAAATTAGCCTGCCATCCTTCTGACAAATGTGTGCTTTACAAGTTAAATGAAATTAAAAAGAGCAAACTAGCACCCCAGGAGTCTTCAGAAATGTCACTGAGGAGAATAGATAGATAGGGTGATTTCCGCTATACCAGCAGGGAAAGCAGCCGGTCTTGACGGTACCTTTTCCGAATTTCTTATGCATACTGGTAGCAAAGTGAAACAATGGCTTCAAACTGTCTACAATAAGATAGTAGCTAAAGGCAATTTGCCAAAAGCATTTATGCGTTCAAAGTAGTAGCCGTTCTGAGGCCTGGCAAAGACCCTGAACGAGTGGAAAATTATCACCCTATATCTCTTCTTAGTGTTTGCTATAAGTTACTGGAAAGACTGTTATACAACGGAATATCACCCATTCTTGATCCTCCTTCATTGATCCTTGATCCTCTTGAGCAGGTTGGTTTTCGTCCTGGCCGAAGTTGTAACGATCAGATGCTGGCTTTGACATCATTTATCGAGAATGGGTTTGAAAACAAAGTTAAAAACATCTGTAGCTTTTGTTGATCTCACAGTGGCTTGTGACACAATATGGAGCAAAGGTTTGTTGTTAAAGTTCTACAGCCTCCATCCTTTTCTTTTGCGACTTCTGGAGTCAATGCTTACTGCCAGGCTAATAAAAGTTTAACTCGGTCGTGAAGAAACCTCTTTTAAACAGCTTTAGGATGGTCTGCCAAAGGAGGCCCGTACTTGCACCTACAGCTGGTATCCTAATCACCAAGTCTAGAAAATTTATATTTGCAGACCGTATTGCTTTAGCTAATCAACACAAGAACTTCACAGCTACTGTAGAAACACTGACAAACCCTCAAAGACTTGTATTTGACTTGATCTTGCAACCCTCAAAGAATATTTTAGATCCTGGAAGCTGAATCATAACCCATCAAAAACCGAAGTAGCCTGCTAAGTAATAAAAAATTAAACATCTTTCCAAATTGTGTAAAACTCCACATTGATCATCCACAGTACCTGGGAGTAACGGTAGGTCGATTGCTGACATTTAAAAGCCATCTTAAAAAAACAGTAGCTAAAATTGAAACCAGGGCAAATTTATTAAATTATATTGCTGGAACAACTTGAGGAACCTACGTACACGTCGTGTGTACTACTGCTTTGTCACTGGTTTATTCTGCTGCTAAATACAGTGCTCCCGCATGGCCAGGCACGGATTTAAGGGGGGGGCGATGGGGGCGATCGCCCCCCCCCCAAACGGAAAAAAGCAAAAAATGTACCTACACGCTTAGAATAAAATGTTAATAAAATATTTGATTTACCGTCATGAAAATAACATTAGTAATTGTTACCGTCTTAATAATATTACAGTATATATAATATTCGGATGTGTAGTCTGAGTTTGTAGAAAGGAGAATTTCCGAGTCGTCGGTTGGTAATTGGTAGAACTATATATTTTCGCCGGCAACACTGCGTGTCTAGCGTCGACGTAGTGGCGAGACGCCGAGACACTGATTGACAGACGACATTGATTTAATAGTTGAGTTATTATATTAATGGTTGTGTAATGAATGTGTTAAATATAACTATGTATTATATTAATGGTTATGTAAATTAAAACTATGTATTATATAACTATGTTATTATATTAATGGTTGTGTAATGAATGTGTTGTAACTCTACACAGTTAACTATGTTTAACTATGTCCAAACTATGTTTAAGTTGTTGCTCATTGAACTGTTTCCATAAAATTTTAACAATACAACATTCCAATGGAATCCATTTTATTATTTAATATTTGTGATATTAAATGTATATACTTATATGATTTCGAAGTTGTACAATTTATTTTGAAATTACATCAGGAAACTACCCCAGGGGTTCTAAGAAGTATCAATGGCAATACCTATGGCAATACCAATTTGACAATTAATTGTTTATACTAGTGTCATTAATCAGCTGTTGGAATAAATTTATGCCAAACTTATTTTCGATTACAGAACTTAGGTATTCTTCTATATTTAAACCCTAAAAACACCCCCCAAACTGCTAAAAACAATACTTCTAGGACGTTAAAATAGCAAAAATTTTCCGGGGGAGAACCCCAGGACCCCCCGCCTAACTGGGGGGTATTCCATACCCCCCAGACCCCCCGGCAGGTTCGCCCCCCCCAATTCACTGCTCTGGATCCGTGCCTGCGCATGGCTAAATAGCGCACATACAAAAGTGATTGATGTCAAACTTAATAGAGCTATGAGAGCTATTAGTGGTTCACTCATGGCAACTTCACTACCTTGACTTCCGGTCCTGTGCAATATAGCTCATCCAGAAATAGGACGTCAGGAGGCACTACTTAAAGAATTCAATAAGATCTTGAATGCCCCGCACCTCCCTATTACCCAGGATCTCCAACGTCAAACGGTTGCTTAAAATCTCGAAAACCACCTCTATGCTCTAGTTGAGCATATCGAATTTCTCGTACAATCCTAGTTGAGCCATAGCGTGGAACAGTTTTTATGGACGAAATAAGTTGCTTATGAACGATCCGTCAATACCTGTAGATGGGATGAACCTTCCTCGTAGGGAGTGGATTCCGAACTGGAGTGGGCAGATGTACTACTGAGCAACCTGGGAGCAAACTCAAGACAGGGAAAATTGAAGGCACAACGTTGAGGAGGACAGGAACCCACTTCGGTTTGAGTGGCCACAACGGTAAGGTAAGTAATGTAGATTACTATTTATATGCATGTAGCCAGTCATACCAAGTAAATAATTTTGATTGTTAATATATACATTTAGGCCTTCCCATAATGCAAGCCTGATTGTGGTTTACTGTTGTAGGTAGGGATGTATATAGACATAAGCATTGACTATAGAAACGAATAGATTGCCCGAGCCAATGCGCTTGTTGCAGACGCGTGTATGTGCTCTGACAGTGACACGACTATTGTGTGCTGGAAAGAGACAGCGAGAGGGATGCCACAGGCGCTACCTAACAAAACCTAATGTTACCAAACATGAAAACCAGCTTCACGCAACCCATATGGGTGAACAGTCTCTTGTTTCTATAGTAATATTTTATTGCAAAACATTATCAACTAACAATAGAAGGCTTAAAAATTAAACAAAAAACTTGGACGAAAAACTGTTCCAATAGCAAAGTAAACAAATGAAGCCGCTAATTCAAAGAAGAAGAGAAGTCTTCGAGATAGCCAGTGATAAAAGGAGATCAGTTATTTTTTTCTCCATTTAATGATCGTAAAATATTAATTGGTGTGTAATTGTGGCGCCCATTATGATGACGCGTAGCTGTCAGTTCACACGGGCCGCCTAGCACAATCACATGCCAGACTGAACTTATCAGCTGATATCTCCTTGGCTTGTTTATGGCTTCTCACAGATCTGAAAATAGCCGGGCTAAAACAATGTGTTTGGACGACAGCTGATTAAAAAGAAGAAAAAAATACCGTTACATTACAAGTGGTGAACCATTTAGGGTCAAGTGTGTAGGGGTTTCCTTTTAAAATACATCCATAGAAAGTTTCAATTTTAATGTTAACAGACACAAACACTTTTTGAGCTTGAAATGGATTGCATTACATTGTTTTGTACATTTTTATTTTAAAGGGTTCGTTTTTTTTCTATTTATTGTAAGGCCTACTCTAGTAATATGTTAGATCATTGAGTAATTATTTTACAAGACTACGTGTATTTTACAAGAATGTGCGTGTTTGTGTACGCATTTTCAGTGCTCATGCCGAAACTTTATTCAAACTATGTGTTTAGTAAATGATTAGATTCACACTAATTGAGATTATTTCTATCATGAATTGGTTTACACTCATTGAACTTACAAAATTAGTTCTCGGGATGCACATAAAGCTAATAATATAAATAATATAAATTGGCTTGTAGTTATCTACAGCACCAGTCTCATACAGGTCGTGTACTGCAAGGTGATACATACCAACAGGGTCCTCAGAACGGTCTTAGAGAGTCGTTACTTGCCAGTTCCCAGTAGCCGTTTTGGTATCATTGGTAGGTGGGCTAGTCAGGCGTCATGTTAATAGAAAAGGTATTGGCGTTCAGAAATTGATTTTTAGTGAAGATTGAGAAAGGTGTAAGTTGGTTGGTAATAGAACAATTATTACAACTTTTAATGTTGATTTTCTGTCATATTGAACAGACAAGTAGGCCTAAGCTTCTATTCATAGTTTTCTAAAAACAAAGTTATTGCTAACAACAAATAAACCGATAGTTTAGAACTGGAAAATTTTCAGTTGATTAGCATGAATATTTTTCAACCGAGAAGCTACTGATATTTTATTCTAAAATACATATACAGCTACACATTTTGAGTTTTAACTTAGCATTTAACGACGTCCTTTGTTTTATTTTAATTATGTATGTAGGCTGGTGATCAAACGAAAGGGAACATATTTAAACTAAAATCAACAACAATTAGATAACTCAAAGTTTCTTCAGTTATAACCAATTTACAAACGCATTAATATGAGCCCCTTGACACAGATACAAATTTACTGATGTAGATATTTTCCACACGTTTTTTTTTTCGTGGCGCGTGGTCCGGATGGAGAGAGAGAAAGAACTCAGATTGATGAGTTCATCAGACTATTTAAATCATACGGAACAATGCAGCGACGGCAGCCAACGTTAGGACCGCTATTATTTACAGGTACCCTACAAAACACTCACACAACAGTGAGTTGGCTATTTATGAAAACATTCTCTGGCTCTCTGGTGGACGGCGGGGCTCATTCACGCGCGAGAGCCTGTGACAGTCTACGGTACAAGTTATACTGAACTATTAAACTGACATTGTCTTATGTCCAAATAGAACTGTTGGATTAATCCCATCATAAGGCCAAATTGAACTGTAGAACTGGTAGTGACGTATGGCCAAACTGAACTGTTGAACTGGTGGTATTGTATGGCCAAACTGAACTGTTGAACTTGTGGTGTCGTATGGCCAAACTGAACTGTTGGACCGATCCCATCATAAAGCCAAACTGAACTGTTGGATTGATCTCATCATAAGGCAAAACTGAACTGTTGGATAGATCTCATCATAACGCCAAACTGAACTGTTGGATTGATCTCATCATAATGCCAAACTGAACTGTTGGACTGGTCTCATCATAAGACCAAACTGAACTGTTGGACTGATCCCATCATAAGGACAAACTGAACTGTTGCACTAATCCCATCATAAGGCCAAATTGAACTGTTGGGCTGATCCAATCATAAGGGCAAACTGGACTGTTGGATTGATCTCATCATAACACCAAACTGAACTGTTGCACTGATCCCATAATAAGGCCAAACTGAACTGTTGGACTAATCCATCATAAGGCCAAACTGAACTGTTAAACTGGTAGTATCGTATGGCAAAACTGATCTGTTGACTTGGTGGTGTCGTATGGCCAAACTGAACTATTGGACCGATCCCATCATAAGGCCAAACTGAACTGTTGGACTGATCCCAACATAAGGCCAAACTGAACTGTTTTACTGATCCCATCATAAGAACAAACTGACTGTTGGACTGATCCAATCATCAGGACAAACTGAACTATTGGATTAATCTCGTTATAACGCCAAACTGAACTATAGGACTGGCCCTATCATAAGGCCAAACTGAACTGTAGGACTAATCCCATCATAAGGCCAAATTGAATTGTAGGACTGATCCCATCATAAGACCATACTGAACTGTTGAACTGTTTCCATCATAAGGCCAGCCTAAACTGTTGAACTGATTCCATCATAAGGCCAAACTGAACTGTATGACTGATCCCATCATAACGCCAAACTGAACTATAGGACTGAACCCATCATAAGACCATACTGAACTTTAGGACTGATCCCATCATAAGGCCAAACTGAACTGTATGACTGATCCCATCATAAACCCAAATCAATCTTTTATAGAAATAAATAATATTACTTTAATTTAAAATAAATAACGAATGTATGAAATACGATTATTTTAATAAACTAGGTCATGTAATTTCAATAATAACAATAATTCAATAATAACGTTCTTAATAACAATAAATTTAAAATGAAGAAATCTCATATTATAATGCTCCTTTGCTTATTTTAGGAGAAAAACAAATTGTTAAAAAATTTAATAAATCAATATAAAACTTGCTATTAGAACTTATATACAATATTTGACATCATTTAATAAGAAAAGTTTTCTTATTAAATAAAAAATCAGTTTTGCAAGCTCTTTGGGATAATATTTCAAATTAGTCCAGTAACTGAGTTCTCAAAATTGCGGTGTAGAAGGAGAGGTCGAAAGCAGAAAATTTGACTTCATAACTTTATTTGGACTTGGACTGGTTAGAAGATAAATATACTAAAATTCCTCATCTCTCGGAAGTGAGTTTTGAAAGGGGGGTTAAAGGAAGTTTTGGGGGTTTCACTTCTATTTCGAAAACGGTGCAACTTTAAGAAATATGTTTGAAACAAAATGTAAAGCTGAGAATATTCTCTACAACTTTTGTTCTTAACATTTTTTATAACTAAACTGTTTTCAAACGTTCCTAAATGTCAATATTTAAGATAGATTATTTTATCTAACGTTTTCCGTTAGAAATTCCTGTATATTCTAAATAGTTTATTGTAGAAAATCCCCTCTCAATTATAAAGCTGTAGAAAACTGTCAGGTAATATTTTTAAATATGTACATATTTATCTTCATTAGCCCTAGATTTGTTTTTTTAAATATTCAGTAAAATGTCATATTTTTTAAATTTTAAACTGTGCGCGACTCATTATTTGAAGTAATTTTTAGCTATAACCTGCCATTTTTATGACATGTCAATGTAGACAATATAATTTCACTCCCCCTCCCTCCCGGAAATGTACAATGTGAAATCCTCTCCCTCCGATCTCCTATCTCAAGAGTTATAATTTAAACTTAAAAATATATACAACAACAACTTATAATGATACTTTATTTATATGTTAAATAATAATAACGATATTAATAGCAAAGTTATAGAACAAATTTAGTCAAAGAGGGTGTCAAAATCATGTTTGTTGCTTTTATTGGTCTTGACAGGACAGATCTTTTATCGTCGTCAGAGTTCACGTCTTCATCCACTTCAGTAGTTGGTTCATCATATAAATGTACTGAGAGTACAGTATTCCCAGGTCTTCATAATCCTTTTCATTCAAAACATTATTTTCCATTTGAGGAGTTCCCTTGGCAGTTGTGACAAAGTTGGGGCGACCATCGAAAATCATCCACAATTACTGCAATCAGAGGTGCATATAATAATACTGTAATAATACGCCAGAATAATCGGAAGACGTTTGTTTGGAGTCAGAATGAATTACTCTATCGGATAAAAGTAGTTTTTTTATTTTATTTTAATATTGAGAATGGCTTATTAGTTTTTCTCAGATCACAAGGAAAAGTAGCTCTGAAAGTAAGGCGTGCTTTTTTATTATACAGCACATAGCAAGCAGGTAGTTGTATGTATAGGCCCTACTATTATTTTCAAATGCAGTTTTCACAAATGTATACAATCCACCCAAACTTTTTGAAATCTCCAGACAAGTTACAAATATACTAACCAGCATATATTTCCTTTTACCTTCGACCTATTAAAAATGAAATACTCAACTTTCTTCATAAAGCCGTAATTAACAGCTGAATTTTGCAACTGCTGCTCTAGAAGTGTTGTTTTCATAAGTAAAAATACAAGGCTACTAGGCTTACCTCCACATGAAAAAGGGCATGTACAGTAAAGTTCTAACTTCTCTTGAATACGTGAAGAATGTTGAGGCACAGTCGATTATCCACATGGTGTTGCTAGTGATAATGATTCAGAAATACGAAGAAACTGGTAATATATTTACTTACTTGAAGACAGTTTAGTATTTACAAAACTCCCAAAAGATATGAAATTTTCATTTCCAAAAACTAAATAATATTTTTAATCCAGAAATGTAAATAATACTATTTAGCTCATTATTTACAGTAAAATAATGAGCTAAATATGGGTGGTGAAGCTTCACAGAGGGTGGCGAACCTTCACAGAGGGTGGTCAACTTCACAGAGAGTGGTGAAGCTTCGTTTTAGTTCAAAGTATTTGTCAAATCAAACGATTACACGCGTATATGCAATACCTACTGCTTACAGACAATTCAAAGCCTGGATAAAGTGCAATAGGAATCGGTTTATAATATTATTCTTATGATTTATTACATGTTAAACAAAACCTAATGGACAAAAGGGATATATTTTGTGATATATATTCTACCTGTCCGGGGGCATTCTTGTCGGCGATTGTCAGCGCACCTGTCGTACGTATACAACGTTACCATTCCCCGTACACATGACGTGAAAAGCTGACTCTGTTCCGCCTCTAAGCTCTAGTCAGTCTTTTCCTCTCTATTTTGGCGTACATTCATTCAGATGGCAGTAAACAGCTTTCATCACCTTGCCCTTCCATTACTCTGTAACCGTCAAAGCCTCGAGTGTGAAATACATATGAATAAACCTGTAAACTGAAAACTCCATTAGCAGTTTAGTTGGTCTAAAACTAAAAACAAACAGACATTATGTTGTTTGTAATTTCTCAAGACCTCAACCAAACAAGATGCAGGACAGGAAATGTCTTCAGAAACTGTGAAGTAGGATGGGGAAGGAGATACGGTAAAACTGATAAATATAGTTTGTAATGAAGAGGAAGAGGGAAGAAGCGGTGCTCACAAAGGCACCGCTGCCGCGCGCCTAATTTGACGACATGCTATTCATCTCCCACATATAATTAGCCGGCGACACATGTGCGCGAGGCAAAAACAAACTCTTTTAACTCTAATATTTTGTTATTTGCCCGCGGTTGTATGAATGCGGATGGACGGAGGGACCAGATTGACTGCTCTAGAATTATTGAGGGTGCCGCCCCTACCACTTCCAGCCGTCACAGAAGTTGAAAATCCTGTCGTATAAAGTCTATTAGAGACAACAATGAATTACTTAACGTAAAACAAATACCAATCATGAACTTTGAAAGAAAGGTTCAACACGGCTCATTCAGACGATACTCCTACCCCAAGAGAATTTACTTTCTTTAACAATTATAGCCTACTACGGAACATTTTATGTGTTTGAAATACCAACAACATTGGTCTATGATTGTGTAATTCAATTGCCAGATACATTAGTTTTGTATGTAGACTTCAATTGAAAACCATAGTTAATTCATAACTAATCTTTATTTTTTATTTTACATAAAGCAGTATGAGCTTTATTTTACGTGTCGTCTTACCAGTATGAGCTTGAGAACAATCTTTTCATTGTGGAACGAAGTTTATAAATACTGCAATTAATTTACACAAATAAGAATATATTATTTATTCGTTTCTAGCCACCTGAATTGCGAAAATGAATAAAAAAGGTTACATGCCTTGTGTCGTCACCATTTCATTTAGATTTAATTTCTATTCGTGTTTCAATATCATTAAATTGTATGATATGCAATCAAATTAATTTTGTTTATAAAGTTTATTAACATAACGCATTTGAATTTAAAAATTTTAATATATTTATGAATGATAGTATAACGATTTTGTTGTTTTTATTACAAAATTATAAAATATGTACTTTAAAAACAACATGAAGTCATTCTGAGAGTTGTGGTGGTTGGCAGTTGGTGGTGGTGATAGTTGGGGGTGCGGTGGGAGTGATGGTTGTGGCATCTGGGGGTGGGAGTGATGGTGGGGGGTTGGCAGTTGGTGGTGGTGAAATTTGGGGGTTGAGGTGGGAGTGGTGGTTCAGCTATCAACTTTCGCTTTTAGTGAGGCTCCTCTGAGTCTTCTTACGGAATGAAACCCGGAAAATTTTTATTATTATTGTTAATTGACAGTTATTTTTAAGAAGTCGTTTTTATAATTTACATAAAAAATTACTAAAAACAAAAAATACAAACAAATGAAAATAGTTTGTATAAAAGTTTTTAATGTGTACCTATTACGAATAATGAATTTTAGTTAGGGCCTACAGTTTGTTCCCTGTTTTTTTTTTTTTTATTATTATTATTATTTTCTATTTTCGCCATACAGTTTTCAGTTTCTGTAGGGGCTACGCGGCCACATGCGAAAGTGGTAGGTGCGCAGTGGAGGAGAGGTCGCCGCTATTTGTTCTGGCGTGCGCGGTAGCGGCAGAGAGCGTTCAGGCAATATTTGCCTTGTGCCCCATTAGGCCTGACAAACACCCATGTTGGTCTACATTAAAGCCGTTAATGCGTAGAGGCTGGTGACCTGCTCAAGAGTTTAACCTGAAAGATGCTCTGGCACGCTCAAATGACCGATCACCTTAAATGGAAGAATCCAACTACAACGAAGTCATAAAAATGTTTATATATCATTAAAATATTGATTATGAAACACTTTTAATTTCCCTATATTGTTCTATAGTCATCCTTTAAGACGCGCAAAATACTTCAAATACCAAATCTAACATTACAGTCGATGTACATTGCTTATAGTCATCTGTCGGAGCAGAAATGATGTGTACCCGAGTTTGAAGGTTGTTTGTTTACTAAGTACAGTATATGGCCTTGGAAATCCTATCACACCATTGTCTTTCTCGTTTAATCTTATGTTATGACAAATGCAGTTATGTCATAAGTTAACATAAATTATGTTGTTATAAGTTTTAATATTTTTCACCCTAGTCGGAACAAAGAAAGTGCCAGTGTTAGTTTTCACTGTGCGTCTACTTAACACTAATATTACGTAAAACCCCTTTAATGGATTACACATACTTTAATACATAGTTGCAGGAATGTTTTCTATAAATTTTATAAATTTCTGAATTTTAAATTTTAAAGAAAAAAGTTCTTATTAATTTCCTGAAACAATGTTGTCTTGGCTTCTAGTGGTCGTAAAATTAGTTTCTTGGTCATGTACACTAATATTATTTTCTTCTTTCAAAATTATTATTTGTAAGTAGTTGAACTCACAGATGTTACAGTTGGTGATTTTCTTTTCTAACTAAGTATTCTAAATGCTAGACTCTGATCTACTATGTTAATGTATTTTATATTTTGTGTAGTTTCAACTGGTCACGCTACTGGATAAAGTGGCCAGTTTAATTTCTCGCTTTTTCCATTATTGTATTGCTGCCTATTACTTATGGGAAATAAATTCATTTATTCATTTATTCATGTTTTGATCCTTATGATGTTTATGGTTTTAATACATTAAATTTATATGCGTTATTAAATGCAGTGGTTTTTAAATTGACTTAAGACACAAAACAAACTAAACAGTACAGTCAAGTCAAACAAGGCGATGGCTCTTTTATTTAACTATTCGTGAATATTTAAACTAATCTTTATATTTAATAGCACTTTTTGATATTATTAAAATTTACTATCCATAGAAATCCTGTTTATGTAATGGTTTAGATAGAATTATATAAATACATATTAGGAAAATAGAATTTTACTTAGTCACAATAGTCATACTAACAAATTAACGTCCCATATTTAGTTAGCAGGCTATGCGTAACGTATATGCTAGTTCGGATATTTCTTTGTATGTTGTAAGATCCATTGTATGTATTAACCATTGCACTTTAAATCGAAAACATATTCATAATTTTAAAAAAAACATATCGTCTGGGAGTTATATTGTGATTCCTAAAGGCAGTCAAACTCAAACAATGCAATGCCGACGTTTTTATAGTGCGGAGAGATGTTCTTGTCCACAACGCCTTCAAGAAAGACAGAATGCAACCACTGGGAAAAAATTGTTGTACCATTGATTTTACTGTACAGAGTATAGTGTTCTATGTAGGCCTATAGAAAAATCAGTGGTTGTACAATTTTAATATAATTCGTTTGCCTAGAGTGAGACAGAGAAAGACAAAAAGGGCAGCGCGGCCGACTAGAGAGAGAGAGAAGATTACAAAGTGCCATGAGAGTGAGAGAGAAAGGAAGCAGTGATTAGTTGTGAGATGGGTGCGTGGCAGAAATTCTCAACTAGCGCTTTGTATCGGCAGCCGCGCTAAGTTAGTTCCGTCTGTTACAGAAGGTCTGACTATTTCCTTATGTCTTTCCGCTTCTTATGGATGTTCGAGTATTAATTGCTTTGGTTTACACGAGTGGTGTCAGTGGAAACTTTGAAAATTACCAGTTTGATTCCCAAATATGTTTTTTACCATATCCCAAAAACTAGTCAAGTTAGAGACATGATGTTTTTTCTAAAATAATACACATCTTTCCTGGAAATTTAATCAAAATCGTTAGAGGCGTATTTGAGAAAATTCTAGTTTTGTTGTTTTTCCCATACAAATAAAAAAACTAAAATTTCAAAAAGTGAAAAAAAACTGATCTGGAGATATTGGCTAAATACACCTTCATACCAAATTTCATAAAAATTGATCCATCCGTTTGATCTCCAGTGAACTGCACATACACATAGACAGACACATATACTCGGAAGGATGTTTACATAGAAACTAAGACGCCTATAAAATATCGAAATTCACCATTGGTTTCCTCGTTTAATCGTATGTTATGCATTTTTAAACTTCATTATAAGCTAGAATAATTAATTGTTATCCTTGTCGGAACAAAAAAATTCCTAAACTTTAACTAGCTTTTACATGCACCAACTGTACACTTTTATCACTAAAAAGGCCCCTTTAACCTATCGCAATAATACGTTAATGCTCCGTTGAAAGGAATGTTTCCTATGAGTTTTATAAATTTCAGAATTTTAACCATTATGAATTTCCTTGGCTTCTTCTGGTCGTAAACTTAATTACTTGGTCACGCTGTAATCCTGATGAAACATATAGTTATGACTCATTACTTTTATATGTGTTGGTAAATGCAGTGATTTTAAATTGATGTGAATAGATTTACTGTCGGCGCAGAAATTATCTTCACCTGAGTTTGAATTATATTTTCTAAGAAACTAATAGACCTATAAAAAACTCCACTCATAACCATTGCTTTCCTTGTTTAATTTTGCGTTGTGACATATAAATTTCAAAATATTATTATAAGTTTTTATAATTTTTATCATAGTTGGAACAAAAAAAGTACCGAAGTTTTAATTAATTTTCACTGTACATCAGATTTACACAGTTATTATTCAAAAACACTTTCATGTAGCGCATTTATATTTTAATAAGTGGTTGATAGGAATGTTTCCTATAAGTTTTATAAATGTTAGAAACACTGTATATTTTGTTTCATGAAAACATAAAATTCTAAAATTTATAAAACTTGTAGGGAACATTCTTATCAAGCACGTATTAAAATCTAAATGAAATAAATTGACGGAGTTTTTAGTAATAAAGGTGTAAATTTGATGTGCAGTTAAAACTAGTTAAAATTCCGATACTTTTTTGTTCCAACTAAGACAACGTTATTAGAACTCATAATACAATTTTGAAATTCATATGTCACAACGCACGATTAAATAAGAAAAACCATGTTATGATTGGAGTTTTCATAGTGCTATCAGTTCTTAGAAAACAACCTTCAAACTCGGGTGCACATAATTTCTGCGCTGACAGTAATCATTGTCTTTAAAAGTCTGCAGAGACTGTCGGCCATGTCGGTTTTAATGCCAAAAGAAAAATGTTATTTGCGAATCCATATTTTTCGTTATTTATTGACCAAAATTTGTGTATAAAGTCTCGCTATAAACGTTATCTTATTATTATCATGCATCGGGGTTACTTTTGAATACACATGCTTAGTTGTGAAAAATAGATGAAAATAAAAACTTCAAACCAAATATTATTTATATTTTTTTCTATAGGCTACCATTAATTAGGAATTCACAATTCCATCGAGCAATTTCATTCTTAATTAAATGCAACTTGTTTGGTAAAAAATCCGTTTAAAAATAACTGTTTAATTTTGATACGCGTGATTGTATGTATGATTTAAAAAAAACATTGTTTTTATGAGATTAAAACCGGCCGACAGCCTCTGAAGACTCTTAAGACCTATTTTAGTGGACCATGAGTTGTTTTGCGTGTGTTTTTTATTTATTTTTTTAATTTTGTACTTTTAAGTTACACTTTTTCCGAAGTTAAATATACGAAACTTTAAATGTAGTTCTTGAAAATGTTATTTTAAACAACTTATATATCAACTTATGGCCCACTAGAATGGGCCTTTAAAATTCATACAGCGTTCACTATAACTCATAATTACTGCAAAGTTGAAATAAAAGCATATGTTGGTCCGATAACGGTAAAATTGCATTGCTGTCTGAGGCTGTCGACTGTCCAGCGGTGGCTTGGCACTTTGTTTATTATGAGCAAGGCACAGCCTAACGTTTCCCGATTTTCCAAGGCAAGATGCGTCCTTCAATGAACACCTATCCCACAGGTCTCTACAGTCCAGGATCGGCTATGCCTCAATCACGTTATCCACGCCCATTGTCCACGCCTTGCCCATTGTGCAGTCCAGTAAATGTCGCCATATTGGCCATTACTTGCGGCAACGGCTATTGTGACAGCCTTAAACCGACTCTGATTGATTTACCGAACTATTATTAGCATCCACTACAGGCTGTCTACATAATGATTTATGCCTCCTCGTGTACATAAGCTACTGTACTTTCAAACCAAAAATACAACAATGGAAAGGAGCGTACAAAATATTGGAGAGAAGTGGTTTAGTGTTATGAATGAATTTTAAAAACGGCCAGGCAATATTAGTAACTTTGAGCTCATGCTAGTATTTGTATTGTATATGTATGCCAGTATGTGATTCGAATCGACCTGATCACATTGCACCGACCTATTGGGGAGAAACCGGCAGTCACTACCAAGATGGCGTCTCGTCCCAGTACGGAGCATTGAACGAGCTGACTTGTCACAGGGCTGTATAGATTTAATACTCTGTATTAGATGACATGCACCCATAATCAGACGAATTGTAGGCCTACTTACTAAATAATTTGATAATGAAAGTGACTAACAAAATATATAAGTAATGATTTTTGTAAATTTAATGTATTTAGATCCAATTATTTTATATCAGTAACGAGTGTGAAATAAACAGCAATTAATACAGTAAGTTGTAATATGCTGTAGAAAATAGCGCTTAAATTTTACTATAGGCTTATAATTTGGGCATAATTTTATTCGTTGTTCTTTGGATTTATTTTATACCTTTTAAACAATTGTTAATTTTGTTGAATGTATGTAAAATGTAAATCTGGTTGAAATAATTATAAATAATTAACATATTAATTAATAATTCACAGTTCCTTACACAATTGAACAATGGCGTACTTCAATAAACTAATTCATATTCCTTGTCGCCAATATTTTACTTTAATATAATTTGATATTTTGGGTAGAGGAGGGTTGTTAAGTGTAGCAGCAGATGTTGCTGTTTGTGGCGTCTGTTTGTTAAGGCCTTAGGGGGTTTAAGGGACTAATTTCCCAACAAATAAACCACCACCCTGAGTGCCACCTGCACTCCAGCTGATCGTATATAGGGATTCCAAAGTCCGCGAATGCAATCTTTGCGCGTGTAATTATTATCTTATTTATAATTGGCTGATAAAAATATATAAATAAATATCTTCTGTAGTTTAGTTATTAAATGCGATAGTTTATTTCATGACTGCGAGGTGTCATATGCAGAAAGAAAATAATTATAAATACTAAATAAGAACTTGATTGGCTTACATTCAATGAAAGTCAAGTCCAGAACTTTATCCTACAGCTTCCAGAATTGGCTTTCAACGCTAGTTAGCTCATCAAAATAAAAGGGAGAGAGTTAAAAATGGAAAACCTGACAAAAAATCTGAAGGAAATCAAATCTAAAGTACAAAGTACAATATTAATGTCCCGTCACAGAGCTAAATTCAGATATTGCAACCATTTAAAGACAGTTATTAATAGATTATTGAATGAAGACTTGCTAACCCTCTAAAAAGAGCGCAATGGACAATCATTAAATAATTATGTGATTCATAGATTGAACGTCGACTCCGCAATCACATGATTGACCATTTGGTATTTCCCACGTATATTCCCAGCAGTTGCAGTTACAGTGCCCACACATATGCGTAAGCGACTCAATATAGTCCACTGTTGTAGGAGAGTTCGTTCCATCTACAACAGTCATAGGGCCTGATATAAAAACTTCGTCCCAAGTTAACCCTTAGTTGGTGTCTGGTGAACATTCGTTTGAATTTAACTGGGAAGCTAGTCGAAGAAGTGGTTTTCTAGATTTAAGTCACTCGACTGTTGTGGATGTCTTTCAAAATGGGTGATTGAAAGTAGATAAGACAATTTTTCAAACTCTCTGAGTAGTGCATTATTGTGTTGAATAGGCTACACGGAGGAGATATTTTGCATACCACTGGAAGCCAAGATGAGGGGTTACAATGAGGGAGCCGCTGATAGCCGTCCTGTTACAGTAGTTGTATATTAACCTCTCGTTCATGTGTACTGTTAAGACACACGGGAGTACAATATTCAGCAGTGGAATGAAACAGAGACGCTGGCTGTAGTATGCAAGACTTTCGGTTTGGTACCCCACGTTGATCCAGTAAGTTGCTGCAGAATGTTTGTTCCTGTTCTTACTTTAGCTGCTGTTTTCTGTACGTGATTTTTTAAACAGAAATATCGATCTAGACTGACTCTCAAGTACAGTGGATGCTCATCGCGTTTCATAATAACACCATCGACAAACATGTTCAAATTTTGATTAGCTAGTTTATTAATCAGGTGAAAGCAGGTTACTTCTTTTTTGTTGAATTGGGCTTTAGCTTCCAGATTCTAAGATAATTATTGAGCGTGGCTATATTAATCAAATGTAAGTGTTCTTTATGTTTTGCGAGAACAATATCATCAGCATATATGAATTTTCTGGACTGAATGGCGGGAATGTCGGCAGTGTATTCATTGAATAAAAGAGGAGTAGAACAGATCCTTGCAGCAGTCCATCATTCAGGTGTCTAAAAGAAATTTCTCTCGAAGTAAACTTTAATTAACCTGTTGCTGAGGGTGGAATTCAGAAATCGCAACAATCGAGGTCATGGAATTGAGTTGTAAAATATAAATAACAGGCTCTTTTACCAGTATGTGTCATACGCTGCTGAAAGATCTACTAATTCTACCGGTGTTTTCTTTTTCTTTTCATACCCATTCTCAGTTGAAGGTGTAAAAGAGACAATATCCCTGGGTATAGACTGGTCGAGGCTATCGCTCATAGAGCTTATGGTGTAACAACGTACGTGAAGATTGAAATTGATGATATGAAAACCTTACACAAAAGTGTGATGACAATTATTTTCAAACTGACAGTAAAAGTGGCTGACACTACCGTCGTGAAAGTGAACAAACCACCTAATACCTTATGGTCAGACGCAGTACTTCCAGGTTTCGAACGCCCTGTTCTGTATTTTGGGGACTTCAATAGTCATCAAAACCAATGGGGTCACTCATCGGATGACTATAATGGAGAAGCCTAATCAAATGGGCTTAAACAACTTATTTCTTGTATTTTATCCTAAAGACATAAGTATTTTCTTCTCAGCTCGTTGGCTTCGAGGTTATTCCCCAGACTTAAGCTTTTGTTTACGTTAGCGATCTATAAGACCCCTAAATATTAAGGAGGAGCATTCTTGGTACCTTCCCCCATTCACAACACAGGCCTGTTCTGTTATCTATAAGAATTCAGCGTCTCGCTGTTCAAACCTTTCCACGGTCTAAATGTAACTTTAACAAAGCTGACTGGGAGGCCTTTACATCAAGGCGTGAAGATGGCATCAGGTTCACTCCACCTTTAATAAAGAATTATGATAATTTCACTAGCTTTGTTGTTGTTCTGCGAATGAGCGTGTCCTTAGCAAATTCAACTACGGATGTCGGATAGAGTACATGTCAGGATGGAGCAGATGGTGTAAGAATCTGTATAAAGAGTTTAAGAACACCGAAAGATCGGTAAAGAGCCAAAACAAGCCGAAATCTACCGCTCCATAGCTTTTTTAACTGTCAGATATAAGTTGCTGGAGAGGCTGATTTACAACAGAATATCACTTATTCTCAACGACAACATCCTTGTTGAATAAGCTGGTTTTAGACCTGGTTGAAATTGCTGTGACCGGGTACTCTTACTATAGATCCTCACAATCTCTGCCCCATTCTGGTACATATTCTTTTCTGAACCCCTAACGACACACGTCTTAGCAATGGACAAGACAAATCTGTGAATTATAATTCTTCTATAATTCTTCATTAAAGGTGGTTTGAACCTTTCAGCTTTATTAAAGTTCCATCTACTCCGGAAAAAAGATGGACAATGGGAAACTGAATCCCGTATACAGCTATCAATACATGCCTGTAAAGAAGAAAGTACTTATATTTGTATCATCAAATACAAGAAATAAGTTGTTAGTTTCAGCACTGTTGTCAAGGCTTCTACCATTAGTGCCATTATTGTCTTCCGGTAATAATGATTATGACGACCTATTGGATCTAATAACTACTAAAATCCTCAACATACGGGACAGAGTGTTTAAACACTGGAAGTACTGCGTCCGACCATAGAGCATAAGGTGGTTTTTGATAGACAGGGTCTTCTCAGTCATCTTTGTTAAAGTTACATCTAGACCGGCGAAAATCTTGGACAACGAGACTTTGAATTCTTACAGATATCAGAACAGGCCTGTGTTGTGAAAGGGGGAAGGTACCAAACACACTCCTCCTAATATTTAGGGGTCTCAGGGATCGTTAATATGAACAGAAGCATAAGTCTGAGGAATAACCTCGAAGCCAACGAGCTGAGAAGACATTATTCATGGTACCTGAATGGTAGTTTTAAAGAATTTTACTGCCAATATAATAGGCCTACTATTATCATCTCGGCTCTAGTGTTCAGTTCAATATACTCCACAAGTTTATACCTTGCAATAACATCACTTGCAATATACTGTCTAGTTCTTCAGCATGTTTTTCTTGGAATGCAGGGTCATCAACAATGTTTTGAGATATGACTTTACCCAAACACTCACGTTTAGATCTACTCACGTTTAGATACACTCGGACTCTCAACATTTAAATGACAGATGTTCAAGATAGAACCTATATCTTAATTGTTCTAGTCCTCAGAAGGGGTAATTTTGTGGTTAGCAGCTGACATAGCTGAGATATCACACAATTACTATTGTTAGTACAAAGTTATTTTACAAGTTGCTCAAGTCAGGGTGAAATTTGCCAATAAACAGTTGGGATGTCTATGGTGATACGTTCTGAGACCTATCAGTACTACTGTTTTCCGTCTAGGTATATTACAGGTTGCCCAAGAGGTCAAAAGCCCTATTTCGTTATTGAAATTCTACGAAAACTGGTGGGCTGTGAGCTATCAGAAGTTCAAACAATTTTGTTTCTTCGGTCGATCTAAAATGTACAATCATCCTATACTCATTTGTGTTACATGTGATAATTGTTGTTACAATTTAGATCGTTTCAGTACAGAACATTGGCAAACTTGCGATATTTACTGGCTGAAGGTTATAATGTCCACCTATCATGTTTGCCGCCGGCGCCGAGCGGGTTCAGCCCAGCCCACAACCGCCAGTCAAGCGTCAAGTTATCGGCAATAAAATTAGGAGCGTCAATCTCGGCGACCCACACCCGTCAGCTGAAATAATTACATTGACATATCGGCTGTTGGTCCTGCTATCGTCCGCCGCTCCAGTTATAGGCTGGTCATATGTCTTAGCTTGGAGATGCCCTAGTTAAAATGCAGAACCAATAATAGACAGGCCACCAAAGAATGTCCCAACTGCTGCATATTGTGAATGTCAATGAACTCGCATACAAGGATTCAATAAACTCCACTTTCACTAATGGGGTTAACAATTAAGATATAGTAATTTTAGATATTTAAATAATAGGTGTTTACTGTGCATGCTTTCTACAAACACACTTAGTAGAAAGATTGTGGTAGAAGTCTGTAAGTATCTCTGAGCTGAGTTGACGAACTATTTCGAGTCGTTAAGGAGCCAAGTTGTAGACTTTTGAGTCTTGCCGTCCTCATATGATCAGTTTGCTGAAGCACTTGCAAGTAGGGCCACTGACACAAGATACCGAGTCTGCAAACGCTTTTGATCGAGATTGAAATTGCACTTTGGAATTGCTTTGCAAATTTGTAATTAGTTTTATAGAAAAAATACAATAAATATTTAGGTTGAAGTTTTTATTTTAACTTTTTTTTATTAAAAAACTAGGCGTATCCATTCAAAATATCAAAAGCAAATCAAATGCGCAAAATGATAACGTTTAAAATGTCACGTCATACACAACTTTTGGTCAATTAATAATGAAAAATATGGATTTGCAAATAACATTGTTCTTACGGGATTAAAACCAACATGGCCTTTGCAGTCACTTAAATAAACTGAAAAAAAAAATTAATAAGACTCTTAATAACAATCAGTTTCCCCTCAATTACTCCTTACACTTCCCTGGGAGGGATTTCAACCCTGTTCGTACCTATCTCACGGGGCTGTTTTGGAACTATTTTGTTCTTAGTGCCATGTTCAGTATACATGAGGATGGGTCTGGAATAAATTAAGATAATGGGTGATAATTGTTAAAGAACAACATCACCAGCAAATCCCGTGATTATTGAAATACCATCGGCAAATACACAAATGTTTTAACTCATCAAGCTAGACATCATGGGACTTTACTGATTCACGCAGCTGTTGAAAGGTCCTTATCCTGCAAGAAGGAGACATCAATTTTAAATTTGTCTCTATGGTCTTTATCGTCAGACATCATCCCATGTTCTTGCCGTTCAATAATTTAATGTTTACTATAGCAAACATATTTTGCTTTCTCAAAAATAGGTTAGGCTTTCTTACATCCAGTTGTGACATCTATCTAATTATGATGTTCATTGCAACTGAAAAATTAATGTTAAGAGTTTGTGTAGGCCTACTAACTCTGAAGACTCATACTTTAAGTACATTTTTAAAGAATACGCCTTAATATATAATTAATTTTTTGTACTTGTTTGCTTTATTTTTTAAGACCTAATTTTTATAATTTGTTTCGTTTTAGCTACAATTTTAACAACTAATTTTACAATTTATTTCGTGTTTGGTAACATTATTAACTCCTTTCGTAAAAAAATTATTCGACTTAATTTACAATACAATTTGAAAATTCTTTTAGCGTTCATTCAAATTTGAAATGCTAAAATGTTGTTTAAATTCTTAGCTAACCTTTCGTTCCCATACATTTAATTCAGTACAAAACAAATGCACTGATAAACATGGACCCGTATTTGGTGTCTGATACAACAGTTAATACAAGCTTTACCTATCCCATTTGTGATAAAGTCAGATTAGTTAAGCCTATCGATGTATACTACCCTAACTAAAAGGAACTATAGGCCTACTACTCTAAAAAGAAGTTTGTTCAACTCGTGTGTTGGATTTGACTTGATAATTAATTGATATATACAGGACGAGTTTTATGTCCTGGCACGCCTGGATGTAATTCAAACGGGTTGAGATATCAATGTGATACCTTAACATACCTGTTATAACATAATTTTTAATTTTATCAAGTTGTTAAATATTTTGGCCCCTCTTCGTAAATGGGGGCCAACTAAACATTTTAAAATGCAAAATGTGACTCTCATGTGACTTCTCATTTTAAAGGGAATAAAAAATGAAATCCAACGATGCAAACTAGAGGTCTTTACGTTTAGTTTTACAGAGTAAAAGACGAATTTATAATAATAAAAACATTTACTTTCTTATCCTGTTTTTCGTTACATGAGTCAACACTAACACAAATTCTTAAAACACTTACCTGTTTTAATGTAGCAGGTGTACAAACTGTTGACAGTGTGATAACCGTGTGTAAAAATTGTAAACTTTAACTAAAATTTTATAAAATTATAAACTTGTTATAGTAAACTTTTTAAAATTATAAACTTGTAAACAATTACAACCTAAGCTACGAACTAATAAAATACAAATGAGTAGGACAAAAGAGGAAGTCAAAAGTAGATTGTTGAAACTGATAGGAACAGGGGAAATTCCAAAGCATGTTGATTCATGTGACGAAAAACAGGACAAGAAAGTAAATGTTTTTATTATTGTAAATTTGTCTTTTACTTTGTAAAACTAAACGTAAAGACCTTTAGTTTGCATAGTTAGATTTCTTTTTTTATTCCCTTTAAATTGAGAGGTCAAATGATAGGGGGTTGCATTTGAAAATGTTTAGTTGCTCCCCTTTAGAAAGGGGGGCAACTAAACATTTGTATTTATTTATTTGTATAATGTACAAAAAACGTCTTATTTGTATTTATTTTTTTAATTGTCGTTTTGTTTATTAGTTTCATCCATGTCTGAACATTGTTTATATTTTTTATTTTTCCGGCTGATTTTCATTCATATTTTTTATCTGGTTGACTTATACAACTCAGACATACGCACAGGCGTCTTGGGTTTGTAGGATTTTTTCTATTTTTTTCTTTTTTCACCTTAATTATTAATTTTATGTTTGTTTATGTCGTGTTTTTTCTCTCAAACTGAAATGCAGTGTATAAGTATAATGCAATTGTATATTTATATTGTGCTTCATTTTTATTTGTATTGTATGGTGAAAATAAGTAAGTGTTTCATTCCATCATTCACTTATTCATCTATTCAATTTGAAAAAAGAAAATTATCTGAAGCTTGCCAAAGATTGATGTGTTTTCAATGATTCACTTTTAATAATACGCAAATAAACCAAATAGTAAGCCATGACAATATTACAAAATTAACCATAGTGAGGTCACATTGCAAACTATGAGCTTACAAATAATTTGAGAACAAATAGTTTATATTGTTCAGTTTCAAATGAACTTTTGAACATAAAAGCCAAATTAAATTATTTTTAAATGCTTTTTAAATGTTGTTTATATTTGTAGCCTATACATGTTGTAACCTAGGTCAATTTCGTCCATGTTTAATAGTTCGATAGTGGAGTCGTCATCGTTCTGTTGTTCGACTTATTTAACTTAAAGGAAACAATTATTTCACTGTTGTTCTTCCGTTTGACAATTAGGTCCTACATAATTAACTATCTTAAATCTATTCTCGATTGAACTTAAATCTAGTCATATAATTCATATATCTGTTTACATATTTTTTAATATGTAATTTTTTTAGATTTAAATATAAAATTAAGGAGATCGTTTGCAATCTGCTAAGCTGCCGCTGGGAAGTCTGCCTTCGGAAGTCTGGCTTTTCGTCAGCGGACTAAAACATGCTTTTATATGTCAACTGTACAATTGATTGTTGTTTATTATTATAATGAGTTACAGTAGAACAGATTGGACCTTTAATATGGTTTTATTAAAGGTCCAATCTGGTGGACTAAAATAATTTATATTATGCGTAGATTATTTATTATTGATTTTTTAAATAATCGTCAAGCACTACATTTAAAGTTTCGCACATTTCATTGTAAAAAATTATAAACTACTAAATTGTTTACAAATATCAACTTATAGTCCACTAAAACAGTTCTTTGGATATCAAATTACTTCAAGTGTTCCGATAAAGTCGTTATTGCGGACCGAATCCTTGAAAAGAGAGTTACTTTTTTGGCGTTTTTCAACGAGTTTTTAAATCTTGATTATTGTACAACATTGAAAGTGATAGAGCCTACGTAATTAATATCCATCATTTACTTAGAAAATGTATACAATTTAATTAGTTAATGACTATTGTAATGCTTAACTACGAAGGTAGTCTGTGTCAGTCCATGTTTCTGTTTTTACCTTACCATTCGGTTTAATTTTTATAGATGGTATTCATAGGATTTGTTGTTTGTTAATGGCTTTTTAAATATTTTAAGTATTATTTTATGTTTGAGTAGGCACTAGTATCCTACCTTTATTGTTAAAATTCCTGTAAAATAATTGTTAAATAGCTTTCTCCTATTTATTCATACTACATTTTGGAATAAACCTACAGTTTTGGAATAAACCTACAGTTTTGTAATAAACCTACAGTTTTGTAATAAACCTACAGTTTTGTAATAAACCTACAGTTTTGTAATAAACCTACAGTTTTTTAATAAACCTACAGTTTTGTAATAAAACTACAGTTTTTTTATAAACCTACAGTTTTGGAATAAACCTACAGTTTTTTATAAACCCACAGTTTTGGAATAAACCTACAGTTTTGGAATAAACCCACAGTTTTTTAATAAACCTACTGTTTTTTGATAAACCTACAGTTTTGTAATAAACCTACTGTTTTTTGATAAACCTACAGTTTTTTAATAAACCTACAGTTTTGGAAAAAACCTACAGTTTTGTAATAAACCTACAGTTTTGGAATAAACCTACAGTTTTGGAATAAACCTACAGTTTTGGAATAAACATACAGTTTTGGAATAAACCTACAGTTTTGGAATAAACCTACAGTTTTGGAATAAACCTACAGTTTTGGAATAAACCTACAGTTTTAGAATAAACCTACAGTTTTGGAATAAACCTACAGTTTTTTAATAAACCTACAGTTTTGTAATAAACCTACAGTTTTTTAATAACCCTACAGTTTTGTAATAAACCTACAGTTTTGGAATAAACCTACAGTTTTGTAATAAACCTACAGTTTTGTAATAAACCTACAGTTTTGTAATAAACCTACAGTTTTGTAATAAACCTACAGTTTTGGAATAAACAGACAATAAACTTCCTTTAATTGTCTGTTCTTCTACTTTATTGTTACTTATTATTCAATAACTGTTCTAGTTTTCTTTTGTACTAATTGTGTATTTTGTTATAATTACAGTTGATATTAGTTTATTATTTGCTTTTTATTGTTATTAATGTATCGTGATATTAGTATTCTTATGCTCATCAGGTATTTGTTTATTTATGTTAACGCTTGTATGTTGCCTTTTATGCAGTAGGCCTATAATTTTTTCTTTTATTGTATCTTGTTATATTCTAGGTATTTAGGCTATCTCTATTAGCTTGCTTCGTGATTTTTTCTATTTATTTTACTGAAGGCCTACGTATTTATCGAGCATTTACTTCCTTTTTAAGATTATAGCACCTTCTTATTCTTTACTTGTATAATTATTATTGTATATTGTTAGTATTTATGTACGCTAAATCTTGGCTTGGTCGCTGGGACATTAAGAAGTAACTTGAACCTCATTCTTCAAGATGTTTTTATGTATTTTTAGTTATATGTTTAAATAAATATCCGTAGAAAAAGCTTGTTTTCATTGCATATGCCTAGGTTTTATGTTTATAACACACAACTTGCATTCTGAATATGTGATAGTGGTTACAATACTATTTTATAGCTTTTTTCTTGAAACTTTCAAGAAATGTATGACTATAAAACATACTAGTATGCCTTTGATAATTATAATGTCACTTATATAAGAAAATAAATGTATTTCATTTAGTTACATATTGATAAAAACATATTTTTTATGTAAGAAATATAAAAAATAAGGCAACTTGCAAGTCCAATCTAGGCAACTTAATTAACTTAGACTCTTGACTGGGATTCCAGAATTATTTTCCCTCTTAAAATATTCAACTGTACCGCACATGTTTGCGATTTTTATCTTATATTAGTAATTACCTTATCTCAATAACCAATATTTATTACAGATTAAATACTTGTAGATTTCTATATAATAATAAAATTGCACCTAGTAGTCCTTTAAATTCTCGAAAGGCAATCTGTGCCTCAGTGCGAAAACAAGTCGTAAAATTGCAATACGAAACTTGGTTAATTAATTTCTTATAAACATGTTTAATTCAGTAAAAATTTAAGAAATATTGCGGAGATATTGGTTAGTGTTTCGTAGAGATACTGGCTGGAACTTTAGCGACCAATGATGGATGGAGGGGGGGGTATCATTGGGTGTCCATAAAAACATTATCAGGTTAAGTTCTAACGTTGACGCAAGCCATGTGATATAATTATTTGTAACATAACTGTTCGTATATATTTATTAAGTGCAGTACAAGCCTACTTACTGTATAAGAATAGTAAACATTACTTGAAATACAACAAAATAATAAAGCGCTAACATGAAGTTGGCAACACTGCATAAATTTACTTGTTGAGATGAGTTTGACTTTCATGGTTTGAGCTCTATAAGTAATGAACTTTATTCGATCAAGCATGGCAACTTATTTGATAGTAAAGAATTACTCATATATTTTAAAAATTATCTCCTACAAACTCCTTTTAACAGATTCAGTTTGGCCTGTTTGTAGTGTACGTGTCTAGGGGTGTTTAGGAATTCACATTGGAAGCCTTCTCATGGAAAAGGACCACACATTTATTTTGATTTTTTTTAGTAGTAATATTTGTGCAAATCTAACAACATTCGAATGTCATAAACATTTTCGTTTAATTACATTATTTCGGTTCTGTCGAAAACATAAAAGATGTATGATGAGAAGTTTAGATACAATTTTATTTTACTCGAAATAATAATTTATTATTTTTTACAACTAAAAAGTAAAAGAAATTTGCTATAAAAAATGGCATTAAAAATTAAAAATCAATTATAAACCTTATGTAAACAATAAAAACATAGAAAATGTTAAGTTTTTAAAGGGCTAAAATTGAAGGAGCTAAATCAGTGAAACGGCTTACTGTGCTAGTGGGAAAACTTGCCTCACTTGGAAAAC
The DNA here is from genome assembly GCA_035578905.1 of Stictocephala bisonia. NCBI lineage: Eukaryota > Metazoa > Arthropoda > Insecta > Hemiptera > Membracidae > Stictocephala > Stictocephala bisonia. Next base: position 125,023 of record JAQJVL010000808.1, read on the forward strand.
TCTAAGCAACTTTGAAAATTATAAAATTACTGGTGAAGACCAATACTTTTAATGTAAAGGTTAATGGGAACAAATGTATGATACTATGTCCGTATGATGTCAAACAGAGAACTAAGGACGAGGGAAAAAGTCTACCATACCCATAGTCTAGTAAATACTAGAGACAAGAGGTTTTAATATCATCTATTGTAAAGCAATACCAGCCGTCCGAAAAAGCCTATTAGTAAATACTACCCCCGATCATTCAGAAGAAAGAATCAGATGTTGCGTCCAACGGTCCACTGAATGTGTTCGACAAAAATCGGTCTCTACGGAGATTGCAGGACCAGTACCTTGTCAGTTCCTCAATTTATTTCCCCCAAATCATAAAGGATAAACGTAGTTATTATTACTAAGTTACAGTTATATAAATATGAACATAACAGTTAAGTTCATGTCATATATGTTATGACAGTTGTGATACGAAAGCGACATAAGTTTCTTCTTTCTCCGTGCCTACGTCGATTTGCACAATGAAGCAGAATATAGTGTTTTTCGATTTTGAATAATATCAGTTCTTTTATTTCCATCGATTATAACATTTTATCATAGCGTATATTTATGCTGTATTTGGGTCTTTCTCACAAGAGGACCGCCAGAGTCATCACTCTAAAAATATTTTTTATTATAGGCTAGGGTACGAGTTAGGTCCAGTTGAGTTGCGTTATTTGGTGTAGTTGACGTTGCCGTTCGGCGGGGCGAGAGCGTTGTCCCCTACACAACTGAGGCTAAGCTAATGCGAGCTTAATGTTCACGCTTTTCATTCCTAATACAGTATATTATTAACATATATTCAATAAGGCACACTCTCTGGTAAATACCAAGTCTTCATAAAACGTTTTTAAGTAGCGGCCGTTTTATAAAAATGGTTCATATACAGTATTATAATTGTTTAGTCTTTCTTGGAAGAAAATATACAAACCGCGATTTTATTACATTTATTTTACTGTCGGTAAAACTCCATCAAGTATTTGTACAGTAATTTTTATACACATATTTATATAAGCGTAGGCTTAGGCTATATTTTACGTGTAATATAAGCCTACGTATAAAAAAGATAAAGAAAGTTATAGTCATAATATAAAAATATTATTTAAAAATAGAAAGAGATGATATATATATATATATATATATATATATATATATATATACTTCTCAAAAACGAATACATACAAATATTTACAGTTTTCCAATATGTAATGAGAAATATTCAATACTTCCCAGGCTTAGCCTGTCTGGAGGCTTTTTTACAATTTGAAAATTTACAATTTTTTTCAAATGGAAGCTATATATAACTATTAAGTTTATTAAATATAATCAACAAATCAATATTGGGTATAATAAACACTTCTTGAGAGCATTTACGATAAAAAATAAATTATTTATAAAAAACAGATATGAAATTATAATATTAAGTCAGGGGAAATCTGACTAGACTACACATACAAAATCAGAAATTCTTTCATATTCTGAATGATAAATAAATAGCCTTAGCCTTAGGCCTAATTTTTAAGAAAACATTTATATTATTTAAATATTTCAATAGTCGTTTGATAATTTGTTGAGTAATGTAGAGAATGACTGTAAAATAAGTTGGCTTCGGTACAAACGCATTTCTATCACTCAGCTTGGTTGTAATGTATAGGGCCTACTCATTATTTTCCCGGTAATTTCTACTTCTTAAGAATAAAATTTTCAGCCTCTTCTACATAAATATTTTAAAGGAAGTATTTTCAAGGAACAACAAATTTGTAACGAATTTTCGAGGTAGTTACTTTTTTATTATTCACATAAAATGTTTCCGATTGTGAATAGTATAGGGTTTAAGTTACATTTATATCTCCCCAACATACTATTCCGTATTACAACCTATTATGAACTAATAAAAGATACAACGATCTTATAAATAATATATGCTTATTTACATCACTTGTTCTTTTTCGGGTTACAATTTTGTCGCTTTACTCTCTCCTTGGTCGATTTTTCTAGAGATTGTGACAAATCTTCTTCGTTCAGTTCTTGTGACTTTTAACGTAATATTATATTAATTGATTTATATGGGTCACAAGTTCCCCCAATACAAGTGATGCATGTCTAATTTTGCTTATTAGACATAGTAGCAGTAGCTCCTAAATTTTTTAGTTCTAAAATTGTTCATAAATTTCACTTCTTTTAAGCCTAACAGAGGACACTTAAAATGCACACAGGCGAGTCATTTTGGATTCTTAAATTTAAAATATTCCAAATTTAACCTTTCATTATGTGAAGTCTAACATAGTAGCGCTTACATTTTTTAGTTTTTAAAATTCTCGTGAACTGCTTAGTATAGTAAACATTTAAAATGCACACAGGTGAATAATTTTGGAGTTCTAAATTTCAAATATTTAAAAAGTCGTGCCACGTTTAATCATCGTTTATACATGAAGTGATAAAACAATTATCTTTGTCACCGTTCGTACTTATACCTACATCTTAGATGTATATACTACGTCAATTTTTTATATTATTTCCTAATAAGATATAACAAAATTAAATACACACGTACATCTCTAGATATATGTGTATTTAATAATATCAATTCAATATATCAATAATGATATAGTAATTAATATTTAATATATTATTAAATATTAATTATTTATATTTAAATATAAATAATCATAGACCTACTAATTAATAATATAAAATAATTATTTATCATTATTATTTATTATTAATATTGACATTATTAGTTCATATTAAACAAACTTATATTTTTAGAACTTAGGCTTAAGCGGCCGGTGTCATAACTAGAATCTACAGTTTCCGGTGACAACTGCATAAACTAATATTTATTATATGCAATAAATGCATTACTATTTATACATTTGTTATGCCTATCTATGCCAGTGGCATTTTTTACTTATTTTACAAACGTTGTTATGTGACAACGGTCCAGACCCCTTAAGTAAATTTGTATTGGACCTCTCGGGATATGAACTCGTGACCCTCTGCATTTGAAGCAGAAGTGCTATATAATCATTAAGCCTGCTGGAGGCCTGATGTTTAGTATAATTATATTAATAGTATATTACATATTAATTAAATTTAGGCTATGTTCTCTCTTTAGTTAGCTTTTATATCGAATAGAAAAATATTTAAAAATGCAAGCGAAAGTATTTCTTGTTGACTTAATATTAATCTAGGCCTACACTATTTAAATTTCTCTTTTTTTCAACGGCAGTGCCAATTTTACAAAGAATTTAGCAAAGATTGCTTATTTAGATAATTTATAGCCTACTCGGTCCAATAACACAGATTACGTCGTTATTTCTGTGTGGAGTAACAAAAAGCCAATCTTATTGTATATAACAAGCGTGCAAGTGTTTATTAACTTAGTGTTTATAACTGTATTGCTGTTCACTTCATAAAATGTCTTAATCATTATGTAAGCAGCGCAAAATTATTGCAATTAAATTTAGCGTACAAAGACTACACATGTAAATTTAAAAAATATTTATCACTACAAGATAAATTCTATTTTCAACTGATTATTCAAATGTGAGCTACTGTTTTTTCATCCTATATAATATATCTTACCTTAGACTAATATTTTATTTCGCTGAAACTATTCAACAACAAATTACCGGTGCAGGTCTACGTAGTAGTTCACAAACAAAACGACTTATTGGCATTTCGTCATATTCGCCGATGTGCCCATTTTTTTATTGTTGGTCCCAATAAACTTTACATGTCTAATAATAGACGAGGGAGAGTAGATCTTTAGTTGTACTTAAGGAAGATGTATACATATTCGCGGAGTCGCCATTTCCTGAAAAATTACTTTTGTCTTTCACCGCTCTCAAGCTTAAACGAACAATTCTTCAGAATGTTTCTCGAAATAACAAAAGTTTAGTTATACCGTTTTTCTAAAACTCTTACGCAGGTGAAATGTTTCCGACCTTCAAATAAAAAAGTTCCTAGCTTACTGAATTTTTAGTGTTTTAGTAAGTCACTAATATTTTAGTCAGCCAGTCGGAAATAATCCTGTACAACTTGTTACTTATAACATAGAAAATAACAGTTTTACCAATTATTTAAAATGTATAACTGTCAGAATCAGTGATTTATGGCAATTTAAATTATGGGCAAAAATTAATACATTTAGGCCTACGTATAACCACTGGAGCGACTCGACTGATGTGTATTTAGATGTCAACGCTCGAGCAATTCATATAGAGTTGCGTTGACGTCACAAATATTGTGTGTGGGTGTATGGATATTAAACTGGGCCAACCTCCTCTTCATAAGCCTTGGTTTAGGCCTACCTATATTCACTAGTTTTAAGGATCTATTCGGTTTGTAGAAGAAGGCGGCCAGAGTCAAACGGACCTCGATAAACCGCTGACCTGTACAGTCATGTTTCCCTCTGCCAATCGTTTACTTTCCCTAGTTTATGTGTATATCCCTGATAGGCTATGTAGCATTTATCCTCACTTATATGGTATATTAAACCCTAAGGAGCTTTAACAGAATGACCGATTCCTCAATACCAAACTATTTTCTACGAAAAACAGATTGTACGGTTTCTCAATGAAGTTGTTTTGTGACGTCCTATCACGTCTGAGGGCTGTCTTCTTTAACAAAATTTAGAACGAATTTTAAAAGTATTCTTGGTCGTACTGTAATGAATTGTTTTATCATAGGCCAAGTCAACCAAGGGATATCTCTAAGTGACAAATTGAGGAAATTATGACGATGGATATTCAGTAATTAATTTATAACATAATATTGGCTATGTTATTTGAAGAGTCCCTTACCGTCGTCCGCCCCCTGTCGTAAACGTATTAGTCAGGGCTGCATGCACATGTTAGTTCAAACGAACCTTTAAGACTTAACATTATAGTAAAAAAATAATTGTTAGCCTATCATTGGATTTTAATAGATGTCAATTATTTACCCAAATCAATCGTTCAATGTTAAGGGTGTCTGTAATTGAAAATTAAACAAATAATATTAGATCTTAAGCTTTTAAAATTGTCCGATATATTAGGGACGAAAACTGACTCTTAACTTATTGAAAAATCTATTATAATCTAATGATAACAATAATTTTTAATTACAATGTTAAGTACAGAAAGTTAAATTTCAACTAGCGTGAGCATGCAGCCCTGACATATTCGTTTACGACAGGGGAACAGACAGTGGTCAGATTATTAGACTTTAGGCGCCCCATCTGACAACCTACAAGGTCTACTAAAAAAAGTTTCATTTTAGGATACTACCCTAATTTTTAATGTGTTATTATTTGTATATACTATGAATTATTAAGTATCTACTAGTATACTGTTGACTTTTGTGTTGCAATTATAATAGAGTGTTCTCAACAATTAAAGATTTGTTGATCTTTAAACAAATAAAGTTAGTTAATCTATAAAGATAAATATTCAGTTACATTCTTATATTTAATTGAGTATAAATTCGTGCTCTAAATAATTTTTATCAAAGTGACAAGCTTCCCTAGATCTAAATAAACGTTTTATCCGGCGCTTACTTCACGTTCATGTAAAGATAGTCTACTATCTGAAAGTTGCACCGCGTAGGCTCCCAGTCAAAATATAGAATTATTTTGACAGTAGGGATTTTTTTAATTAATCTGTCTAAACAGTTTTCTTCCAAATAATTAAGTAGTCTGCACATTACCAATGCATTACAAAATGTAGACTAGTACCTCTGTATCATTGTAGTTTTATACCTATGAGAACTTATTTAAATTGACTAACAATACAGTAAAATATAGTATATATGATCCAAACTTCGATTGATAGTCTACATAAAATAGGTAGAGGCTATAGATAGACTAATCATCTTGTAAAAGGCCTAACAACGTAGGCTTATATTACTGGGTACCAATAATTTAATCATAGACCCTGACTACTGTTGGTGCAGAAATTATGTGCCGATTTGAAGGTTGTTTACTAAGAAACTAAGAGGTTTATGACAAATCCACTCACACCACTGTTTTACTCGTTTGATTTTACGTTGTGATTATTGAATTTTGTTATGTTTTAGTATTTTTATTCTATTTAGAACAAAAAGTAGCGGAATTTTTAGGTTTTCACTGTGCATCAACTCACTTCACTTTTATTAGGCCCTACTCAAAACCCCTTAATGTATCGTAGGCCTATTTGCGTTTTAATACTAGGTTGTTAGGATTATTTTATATTTTATAAATAAGAATTTTGAATTTTAAAGACACATTTTTATTAATTTCATAAAACAACATTTTATTGGCTTCTAAAGGTCGTAAAATTAAGTCTAATTACTTGGCCGTTTTTTAATCCTTGTGAAATTTATAATTTTGGTAAATTACTGTTAAATGCGTAAGTAGGCTAAATGTAATTGTTTTAAAGTGAATGATTAAAAATTATTTTAATCTGATTTAAATCAATAAATTATATTTACGACCTCTAGAAGCCAAGAAAACGTTGTTTAATTAAATTGAAAAGAACTTTCTTTCTCGAGCATTTAAAATTTTGACATTTATAAAATTTATAAAAAACATTCCTATCAACCACGTACTAAAACATAAATGCAATACATTAACGAAGGTTTTAACTAGAATCTACATTTTCCGGTGACAACCACGTCAAGGTAATATCTACAATATTTACAAGATGACCAGACATTTGGCCCATACTGTGATGTAGCATCCTCAGTGGTTTCTCTGAGTGGCGAAACGTCTGGATATCTTGTATATATTGTAGATAGTAGGCCTACCTTGACGCGGTTGTCACCGGAAAATGTAGATTCTAGTTATGACACCGGCCGCTTAAGCCTAAGTTCTAATAACGGGGGTTTTAGTTATAGTAATAAATGTATAAAGATGATGCACAGTGAAATCTAGTTAAAATTCCGTTTTTTTTTTTTTTTTTTAATTTGTTGTTGTTACAAATAGGATAACAATTCTTAACCCTTATACTGTACTACAATTGAAAACGCATAGGCCTATGTCGCAACGTAGACCTTAAAATTAAACGAGGAAAACAATGGTGTTACTGGATTTTTTTAGACCTCTTAGTTTCTTATTAAACAACCTTCACTCTCGGGTACGCTACACATAATTTCTGCTCCGACAGTAGACTAGGTCTACGATTTATAATCAGGCGTATGACTCAGTATCCCTAAGTTACTTTATGTAATTAATGAAGAAAAATATTTTATACTTTAGAACCTACTATAATAATTTCTGACAAAATTTTAAACTTATACTGTAGGACTATTTTACTTCCCTTAGAGAGTATATTTAGAAAATACTTTGGACATAGGCTACAATATCTTACTAAATAAATATTGTAGCCTAACAGCAACTAGGCCTCAAACAGAAATCCCACAGGACTAGAGTAGTCTAGATAATAAAAATAATCATGATAATTGAAGCATTAACTGATGCAAGAAAATTAATATATCTGCTGGAAAGCAGGAAAAGTAGACATGTGTAGTCAAAAAATAGTTAGGGTTCTAATATATCTGCTGGAAAGCAGGGAAAAGTAGGCATGTGTAGTCAAAAAATAATTAATATATCTGCTGGAAAGCAGGGAAAAGTAGGCACGTGTAGTCCAAAAATAAATAATATATCTGCTGGAAAGCAGGGAATGTAGGCATGTGTAGTCCGAAAATAATTAATAATTTATTGAACTGATTAAGATTTTTTTAGCTGCTTAGTTTTGTGGTTCTTGACCTTAATATTAATTGCTAATAACATTGAATGAATAAATAAATAAAAGTAAATCTAGTTTCAACCTAAAAAAATTAATTAATCTTCTATAATAACAGATAAAGATATATTCTTTAGTTTTTTTACAGAAATAGGACTAATCAAGTGGCCGACTTACCAGTTTCCATGTGCGGAGTTAAACTCCCCGAGCACAAATTCTGCGGCGGAAACGGATGCAGCTTAGCGACGCCGGCAGGTGAGACGCGTTCAGGCGTGCGGAGGCTGTGACTCATGACGCATCAACTGGTTGACCGAGCTCTAGTGAGCCGTGGGCGACTCGCGCCGCCGCCCCGCCTACCACTGCCGAATGGCGCCCGTGCCAATCCCTGCACGCCTCGACACAGCCAATGGACACCCGCCACTCGACTGCATCATGGCGAAGCGCGTCCTACATTCTGGCTACTCAACACAACACCAACAGAATATTTTCAGCCCAATTAATTTCGTTTCGTGCGCTCCTTTTGGTTTCGCTAGACCTTTCACCACCGCAAAGTTGCCCTGCCCCTTGCCCTGAAGGCTGTCACTGGCGATTTAGCTGGCACCTGCCACAGATCAGAGATTATACTAAATGGCACACCTGATCATAAACAGTTCAAAGGCTACCTGCCTGCTCTTTGCAAACATACTAATTCGTAAACCACCTGTTCTAATAATTAATGATATATGTATAAATAGACATGTCAAAATGTTTCTGCAGTACTTTGAAGATTTATGATAATTCATTATAATGCATATTAGCATTATAATAATCAGAAAGCTTTCTTACTGTGGTAGGCTATATCAAGTTGTGCACTTAAAATCATTAAAGTCTTGAGATCAGAGATAGATCTCAATATGTATCAGTCAGATGTGTCATATCTTCAACTTTAGACATTACTGTAGGTGTTCCGCAGGGTTCGGTCTTGGGACCTTTTTTATTTATTGTTGGAATTAATTATTTGCCCAAAAATATTAGCTCCAAGTCAGTTATACTGTATATGCTGATGACAACACACTTTTTTCCGCTTCTTTCTTACATTCTTATATATGAGACGCCGACACAACGTTGTTGGTATTTTAAGGCGAATTTGAATGGTTATATGAGTGTAGGATGAGTGTGGATGAGTGTAGTCTGGTTACTAACTGAGTTCAACTGTTCCTCAGAAAGGGCAATTTATTAATAGCCCAACAGCCAGGGCAACTAAGAGACAGATTTACGTGGAATCCGAACCACGTAGTGCTGGTCTGATTTTCAGCTAATTGACAAGCCTGATACTCAGTTATCTCCCCCACACAAAATTCGCACAATGATTACCACCCAACATGGACACCCCAGACTTCTCTAGTAGTGTCCACGCTGATAGCTTACTTCTAACTTAGCCTACTTAACTTCCAAAATGATAAGTAAGTTAGACTTAAGTTATATCGAAGTACTGAAGTGGTTTGCGGCTAATTAATTACTTTGCAGTCAGAATAAAGCGCAAAACATTCTTGTAAACAATCTTCAGACCAAAACTGTAGTCTATCGTCAGTGAAATAACTGGCTATTCACCTTAACCAGAACTAGAGTTGGTATGAACATATTAGTCACTTGTGTAAGAAATTGTCCAGAGTTGTCTTTTTGTTCTAGAAACTAAGGGCTTTTATCACTATTGAGTATTTAAGAATGGCCTACTTTGGACTTTTCCAATATCACATTTCACCTAATCCTGTGTGGGGCATTCATCTAAGTCCTACTGATTAAAAAAAAACTCGTTAGAATAATTTGTAAATCTGGATTTCTGGAACAGTGTAGGCCACTTTTTATAAATATTAAAAGCTTATATATATAGATTATGTATGCAGGGTTTGGCAAAAGTCTGGAATATGTTTATTAATTTCAAAATCATAGAAAGAAATGTAATGAAACTTTGCAGTTATTTACATGTCCCTATACCAAACATTTATACATATTTTACTTGTTTTTCGCATAGCCAGTTGATGGCCATGAAGGAAGTTTTAAAAATTTTAAATGTAAGCCTACCTCGAGTTATACTTATTTTAAAGGCCTTTGCTTGTAAAACACAAGAGTGCAAACCTGAGGTCAAAAGGATGACTCAGTCAGAAAATACAGCCACTCAAAGAATTTAATGTCAGGATTGGGCAAATGTCTGGAATGTATTTATTAATTTTAAAACTATTAAAAAAAAAGTAATGAAACGTTGTAGTTACGTACATGTCCCTATACCAAATATATGGGCATATTTTATTTGTTTTTTTTTTTCATATCCATGGAATGGCCCATGAAGGTAGTCTTAAAAACTTTAAATCTAAGTCTACCTCGAGTTAGGCCTATACCACATTATAAGGTCTTTGTTTGTACAGTACAAAAGTGCAAATCTGAGGTCAAAAGGATGACCTATTCACAAAATACAGTGATTCAAAGAATTTAATGTCATATTACTAATTAATTCTTCTAAGTTATACGGCTATTTATTTATCAGTTTCAGGGGCCCTTTTGCTGATTTTGTTGTTGATTGTTAACAATCGTAACAAACGACTGCGTTATAAAAATAGCAATGCTATTTAACTAAGATAAAAATAATACAAATTTATTAAAACACTTTAACAGTAGGTTTACCTAAAATAGTTTAATAATATTAGACTAATATAATAATTTCTTACTTATATTTTGTGAAATGTAATTTCCCATATTCTGTTAGATCAATTATGGTTCTACGCAGCAATAGATAATAACTATCTTACCTTAGTCTTAAGCAGTGTTAGTTATATGACATTAAATTCTTTGAGAGGCTGTATTTTCTGACTGGGTGATCCTTTTGACCTCAGGTTTGCATTATTGTGTTTTATAAACAAAGATTTTAAAATGAAGTATAACTAGAGGTAGGCTTACATTCAACATTTTTAAGACTTCCTTCATGGACCATCACCTGGCTATGCAAAAAACAATTAAAATATGTCTAAATGTTTGGTGTAGGGACATGTACATAACTGAACAGTTGTATTACATTTCTCTCAATGGTTTTGACATTATTAAATATATTCCAGACTTTGCCAACCCTGTATATAAATATCACATTTTAATACATGTTAAAATTAACCTTTCTTATTATGCCACTAGACAAAACATTCATATACATGACACCAGAAACAAAGATAAGCTTGATTTACCTATTCAAAGACTCTAATATTGGTTTTTCACATCAATTAAATTGTGTTGAATTCTTTAATAAACTGCCTCTTAACTTCCAGAATCACTCTTACTAACTGTTTTAAAAATAAATTGTATTCTTGGTTGCTACTAAATCCTTTTTACAGCATTTATGAGTTTTTAAGCTCTAATGTTGTTGTTGTTTTTAGACCTAATATGACTTATATTTTTATTTATATGTTTTAATATTTCGGCATAAAATAGTAAAAAAAAAAACAAGAACTTAACAGTTGCCACTGAAATCGGGAACTATATCCTACGGCCCATGTACAGACGATGTTGCCAGCAGAACAATGGATCATGTCATTTTATACACTTTTTACAATAGACCTAAACATTTTAAAGTGTTGAGTTTATTTTATTTTAGAAGTGACAATGAAGTATACAAATTAGCATATATTTTTATAAGAAGTTCAATTATAAAACATATTTGATATTACCCATGGTAAACAAATCACGTTTTAGACAATAAACTTTCAACATTTTACACGGAAAATAAACTTCCCCAAATTTTTAAATCAAGTTCAAATCTTATAAAGTTTTTTCTAGTAAAAAAAAATGTTATTTTCAAAGACTAATATTGATTTTTTTTTAATTTTACGTTGAAGCGTAATTTATTGAACGTTTAGTAAAAATGTATGGGGCCTATAGGCTATTTATATCCATGTGTCAATTTATATAATTTTATCTGTTGTAGGCTATAGGCATTTAAGTATTGTAGTTATATTTAGGATTTAGTGTTTTGTAGACTATTTGTTGCTGCTCAGATGCTGTAAATGGCTGCTTGCTGTACTTTGAATAAAGCTCCTGTAGCCTATTTAAAATTACTGGACTAAAATAATTTTATGTAGAGAATTATATATATATATATATATATATATATATATATATTGTTAGTTTAGATGTAATATTGTATGTAGGCCTAGCTACGCTACTAGTAATAACTGTAGCCAGTAAACTGTTTCCTTAATAACTACAAGACATGTTGTGTATGTAGTCTATGTTCAAAAGAGGAAATACCGTAACTTCTTTTTTTTCATTTCATTAAAAATATTAATGAAATATTTACTATATTTCATCCACACGGCTGCTTCCAGTGTGTGGATTGCTAATTATATAAATCGTGTATATAGAAGTGTATTTCAAGAGGAAAATGTTTTTAATTATTTTAAGATGTCTTAATATATATATATATATTTATTTATTTATTATTTTTTTTAAGACAACAAGCAACCAGTTACTTTACGTTTGCAAATGATTCTGAACCAATTTCAAAATTGTCATTTCGTATGACCTTATCACTACCTATATTATGTTTGATGTATGTCCCCCGATGTTATCTCTTCCGATACAAACCATGATATCAATAGTGCGCTAAATGTCCGTCGAATAGTTACCTACACAAACAATTGACAGGGAAGATAATGTGGCTTGCACGGTGTTTTCGATATAGGGTGAGAAATGGAGGACCACATGACAAAATCAGGAATGAGATAAGAAAAAGAAAGAAAGTAAGCCTAGGTTATACATATGGTTTTATTACAGATAACGTATTTAATGGAATGATAAATAATTGTACAATTATAATTAATGATAGTAAAATTATTAATGAATTATAACAATGTTGTTTTACCATACAGAATTAGTGTTATAATAGCCTTCTTTCTTCTGTCTGGCCAGACCAAACACTTCTGAGGCTACTACAGACTACACACTGGACACTGTCTTGAGAACATATGAGTTAGATTAAGTAATTAAATTAAATTTATAATGAATAATAATAAAGGTTATAACATTTACAAAAAAGATAATTTTTATTAGAGAATAAACAATTATTAGGGAAAAAAGAGAAATGTGATATAGAGGTTGAGACGAAGTGAGAAGATTGAGAGAGAAAAATGGAAAGGACTGAGGATTGAATGAAGGAGAAATGTACAACGATAATAAAGCCATTATGATAGTTGGCTCTTGTTTTCATATTAAAAACTTACGAATATAAACTTTATACAAGTACGATGAGTGAATGTGATGTACAAAAGTATGACAAAAATAATTAAAACAATAAAATATGAAACATACAATTAATTGGTAATATAAATCCTTAACACAGTGTGTATTTGTTAGACATTCCTGTACCTACACAAACGGTTGACTGGGTAGTTAATGAGGTTTGCGTAGTGTAAGATAGGTATTTGATAGTTATTCCTGTATCTACCCAAATGGTTGACAGGTTAGTTAATGAGGTTTGCGTAGTGTAAGATAGGTATTTGATAGTTATTCCTGTATCTACCCAAACGGTTGACAGGTTAGTTAATGAGGTTTAGTGTAAGATATGTAATTGATAGTTATTCCTGTATCTACACAAACAGTTGACAAACAGTTGACAGGGTACTTAGTGAGGTTTGCGTAGTGTAAGATATGTATTTGATAGTTATTCCTGTATCTACACAAACAGTTGACAGGGTACTTAGTGAGGTTTGCGTAGTGTAAGATATGTATTTGATAGTTATTCCTGTATCTACACAAACAGTTGACAGGGTACTTAGTGAGGTTTGCGTAGTGTAAGATATGTATTTGATAGTTATTCCTGTATCTACACAAACAGTTGACTGGGTACTTAGTGAGGTTTGCGTAGTGTAAGATATGTATTTGATAGTTATTCCTGTATCTACACAAACAGTTGACTGGGTAGTTAATGAGGTTTGCGTAGTGTAAGATATGTATTTGATAGTTATTCCTGTACCTACACAAACAGTTGACTGGGTAGTTAATGAGGTTTGCGTAGTGTAAGATATGTATTTGATAGTCATTCCTGTATCTACACAAACAGTTGACAGGGAAGTTAATGAGGCTTGCACAGTGTAAGATATGTATTTGATAGTCATTCCTGTATCTACATAAAAAATTGACAGGGGAGTTAATGAGGCTCACACAGTGTAAGATATGTATTTGATAGTTATTCCTATAAATACACAAACAGTTGACAGGGAAGTTAATGAGGCTCACACAGTGTAAGATATGTATTTGATAGTTATTCCTATAAATACACAAACAGTTGACAGGGAAGTTAATGAGGCTCACACAGTGTAAGATATGTATTTGATAGTTATTCCTATAAATACACAAACAGTTGACAGGGAAGTTAATGAGGCTCACACAATGTAAGATATGTATTTGATAGTTATTCCTATAAATACACAAACAGTTGACAGGGAAGTTAATGAGGCTCACACAGTGTAAGATATGTATTTGATAGTCATTCCTGTATCTACATAAAAAATTGACAGGGGAGTTAATGAGGCTCACACAGTGTAAGATATGTATTTGATAGTTATTCCTATAAATACACAAACAGTTGACAGGGAAGTTAATGAGGCTCACACAGTGTAAGATATGTATTTGATAGTTATTCCTATAAATACAAAAACATTTAACAGGAATTTTAATAAGGCTTGCACAGTGTAAGATATGTATTTGATAGTAATTCCTATATCTACATAAAAAATTGACAGGGGAGTTAATGAGGCTCACACAGTGTAAGATATTTAGGCCTATTTGATAGTCATTCCTATATCTACATAAAAAATTGACAGGGGAGTTAATGAGGCTCACACAGTGTAAGATAGATCTATGTATTTGATAGTCATTCCGGGACCTGCACAAACAGTAGACATGGAAGAGAATGAGGCTTGCACAGTATAAGATATATAGGCCTATTTGATAGTCATTCCTGTATCTACATAAAAAATTGACAGGGGAGTTAATGAGGCTCGCACAGTGTAAGATATGTATTTGATAGTCATTCCTGTGTCTACATAAACAATTGACAGGGAAGTTAATGAGGCTTGCAAAGTGTAAGATATGTATTTGATAGTTATTCCTACAAATACACAAACAGTTGACAGGGTAGTTAATGAGGCTTGCACAGTGTAAGATATGTATTTGATAGTCATTCCTGTAGATACACAAACTGTAGATACACAAACAGTTGACAGGGAAGTTAATGAGGCTCGCACAGTGTAGGATATGTATTTGATAGTCATTCCTGTATCTACACAAACAGTAGACAGGGAAGTTAATGAGGCTTGCAATGTGTAAGATATGTATTTGATAGTCATTCCTGTACCTACACAAACAGTTGACAGGGAAGTTAATGAGGCTTGCACAGTGTAAGATATGTATTTGATAGTCATTCCTGTATCTACACAAACAGTTGACAGGGAAGTTAATGAGGCTTGCAAAGTGTAAGATATGTATTTGATAGTTATTCCTATAAATACACAAACAATTGACAGGGTAGTTAATGTGGCTTGCACAGTATAAGATATGTATTTGATAGTCATTCCTGTATCTACACAAACAGTTGACAGGGATGTTAATGAGGCTTGCAAAGTGTAAGATATGTATTTGATAGTTATTCCTGTATCTACACAAACAGTTGACAAACAGTTGACAGGGTACTTAGTGAGGTTTGCGTAGTGTAAGATATGTATTTGATAGTTATTCCTGTATCTACACAAACAGTTGACAGGGTACTTAGTGAGGTTTGCGTAGTGTAAGATATGTATTTGATAGTTATTCCTGTATCTACACAAACAGTTGACAGGTTAGTTAATGAGGTTTGCGTAGTGTAAGATAGGTATTTGATAGTTATTCCTGTACCTACACAAACAGTTGACAGGGTACTTAGTGAGGTTTGCGTAGTGTAAGATATGTATTTGATAGTTATTCCTGTACCTACACAAACAGTTGACAGGTTAGTTAATGAGGTTTGCGTAGTGTAAGATATGTATTTGATAGTTATTCCTGTATCTACACAAACAGTTGACTGGGTACTTAGTGAGGTTTGCGTAGTGTAAGATATGTATTTGATAGTTATTCCTGTATCTACACAAACAGTTGACAGGTTAGTTAATGAGGTTTGCGTAGTGTAAGATAGGTATTTGATAGTTATTCCTGTATCTACACAAACAGTTGACAGGTTAGTTAATGAGGTTTGCGTAGTGTAAGATAGGTATTTGATAGTTATTCCTGTATCTACCCAAACGGTTGACAGGTTAGTTAATGAGGTTTGCGTAGTGTAAGATAGGTATTTGATAGTTATTCCTGTATCTACCCAAACGGTTGACAGGTTAGTTAATGAGGTTTGCGTAGTGTAAGATATGTATTTGATAGTTATTCCTGTATCTACACAAACAGTTGACTGGGTACTTAGTGAGGTTTGCGTAGTGTAAGATATGTATTTGATAGTTATTCCTGTATCTACACAAACAGTTGACTGGGTAGTTAATGAGGTTTGCGTAGTGTAAGATATGTATTTGATAGTTATTCCTGTACCTACACAAACAGTTGACTGGGTAGTTAATGAGGTTTGCGTAGTGTATTTATGTATTTGATAGTTATTCCTGTATCTACACAAACAGTTGACAGGGAAGTTAATGAGGCTTGCACAGTGTAAGATATGTATTTGATAGTCATTCCTGTATCTACATAAAAAATTGACAGGGGAGTTAATGAGGCTCACACAGTGTAAGATATGTATTTGATAGTTATTCCTATAAATACACAAACAGTTGACAGGGAAGTTAATGAGGCTCACACAGTGTAAGATATGTATTTGATAGTCGTTCCGGGACCTGCACAAACAGTTGACAGGGAAGTTAATGAGGCTCACACAGTGTAAGATATGTATTTGATAGTCATTCCTGTATCTACATAAAAAATTGACAGGGGAGTTAATGAGGCTCACACAGTGTAAGATATGTATTTGATAGTTATTCCTATAAATACACAAACAGTTGACAGGGAAGTTAATGAGGCTCACACAGTGTAAGATATGTATTTGATAGTCATTCCGGGACCTGCACAAACAGTTGACAGGGAAGTTAATGAGGCTCACACAGTGTAAGATATGTATTTGATAGTCATTCCTGTATATACATAAAACAGTTGACAGGGGAAGTTAATGAGGCTCACACAGTGTAAGATATGTATTTGATAGTTATTCCTATAAATACACAAACAGTTGACAGGGAAGTTAATGAGGCTCACACAGTGTAAGATATGTATTTGATAGTTATTCCTATAAATACACAAACAGTTGACAGGGAAGTTAATGAGGCTCACACAGTGTAAGATATGTATTTGATAGTCGTTCCTATAAATACACAAACAATTGACAGGGTAGTTAATGAGGCTCACACAATGTAAGATATGTATTTGATAGTCATTCCTGTATCTACATAAAAAATTGACAGGTGAGTTAATGAGGCTCACACAGTGTAAGATATGTATTTGATAGTTATTCCTATAAATACAAAAACATTTAACAGGAATTTTAATAAGGCTTGCACAGTGTAAGATATGTATTTAATAGTTATTCCTATATCTACATAAAAAATTGACAGGGGAGTTAATGAGGCTCACACAGTGTAAGATATGTATTTGATAGCCATTCCTATATCTACATAAAAAATTTACAGGGGAGTTAATGAGGCTCACACAGTGTAAGATAGATCTATGTATTTGATAGTCATTCCGGGACCTGCACAAACAGTAGACATGGAAGAGAATGAGGCTTGCACAGTATAAGATATATAGGCCTATTTGATAGTCATTCCTGTATCTACATAAAAAATTGACAGGGGAGTTAATGAGGCTCGCACAGTGTAGGATATGTATTTGATAGTCATTCCTGTATCTACACAAACAGTAGACAGGGAAGATAATGAGGCTTGCAATGTGTAAGATATGTATTTGATAGTCATTCCTGTACCTACACAAACAGTTGACAAGGAAGTTAATGAGGCTTGCACAGTTTAAGATATGTATTTGATAGTCATTCCTGTATCCACACAAACAGTTGACAGGGAAGTTAATGAGGCTTGCAAAGTGTAAGATATGTATTTGATTGTCATTTCTGTATCTACACAAACAGTTGACAGGGAAGTTAATGAGGCTTGCACAGTGTAAGATATGTATTTGATTGTCATTTCTGTATCTACACAAACAGTTGACAGGGAAGTTAATGAGACTTGCACAGTGTAAGATATGTATTTGATAGTTATTCCTATAAATACACAAACAATTGACAGGGTAGTTAATGAGGCTCACACAATGTAAGATATGTATTTGATAGTCATTCCTGTATCTACATAAAAAATTGACAGGTGAGTTAATGAGGCTCACACAGTGTAAGATATGTATTTGATAGTTATTCCTATAAATACAAAAACATTTAACAGGAATTTTAATAAGGCTTGCACAGTGTAATATATGTATTTGATAGTTATTCCTATATCTACATAAAAAATTGACAGGGGAGTTAATGAGGCTAACACAGTGTAAGATATGTATTTGATAGCCATTCCTATATCTACATAAAAAATTTACAGGGGAGTTAATGAGGCTCACACAGTGTAAGATAGATCTATGTATTTGATAGTCATTCCGGGACCTGCACAAACAGTAGACATGGAAGAGAATGAGGCTTGCACAGTATAAGATATATAGGCCTATTTGATAGTCATTCCTGTATCTACATAAAAAATTGACAGGGGAGTTAATGAGGCTCGCACAGTGTAGGATATGTATTTGATAGTCATTCCTGTATCTACACAAACAGTAGACAGGGAAGATAATGAGGCTTGCAATGTGTAAGATATGTATTTGATAGTCATTCCTGTACCTACACAAACAGTTGACAAGGAAGTTAATGAGGCTTGCACAGTTTAAGATATGTATTTGATAGTCATTCCTGTATCCACACAAACAGTTGACAGGGAAGTTAATGAGGCTTGCAAAGTGTAAGATATGTATTTGATTGTCATTTCTGTATCTACACAAACAGTTGACAGGGAAGTTAATGAGGCTTGCACAGTGTAAGATATGTATTTGATTGTCATTTCTGTATCTACACAAACAGTTGACAGGGAAGTTAATGAGACTTGCACAGTGTAAGATATGTATTTGATAGTTATTCCTATAAATACACAATTAGTTGACAGGGTAGTTAATGAGGCTTGCACAGTGTAAGATATGTATTTGATAGTTATTCCTATAAATACACAAACGGTTAACAGGAATTTAAATGAGGCTTACACAGTGTGAAGTATGTAATTCATAGTTATTCCTGTGCCTACACAAACAGTTGACCCTAACCAGACATCAGCGCCTTTTTGATAATGGCATTGCTGGCAGGAAATATTCTTATCGCACCGCTATTCCTCGAATGATGCGTCTTGGAAACCACAGAAGTATATATCGAAGGATATATACTTTTGTGGACTTCTTCAATTCCAGCATCCAAGCCGTCAAGCGAGCCGCTGCTGAGATTGACTGCCTCAACCAATGAGAGGTGGTTGTCCCGAAGGGTGGTTTTGTTCGGCCGACTATCTTCCTTATGATGAAATATATTGCTATTTTGTTTTTTATACTTTTGCATTATTTATATATTACATATATTTATTGTCTTTTATGCTTATTGTTACTTTATTAGTGTTTTGTTTTCGTTTCACTCAGGTTTGTTGTTATCGTTTGGATAGTTTATCTTTGTTAGTTATTGTTTAATGTATTATTATTGTTGATTCCTGATTAATTGATTTATTGGAGCCATCTATGTTACTCTTTGTAAATTGATGTTACGCCGTTGGTATGATAAATAAATAAATAAACAAAACGATTCAATTAAATCATGCTAATCTAAACGATGTTCTGCGTCTTTAGCCAGTTAAGACTTCAAACAATAAACAATTTTTAATGAATGAGGAAGTTGTATGAATGAGGAATGAATGAAGTTACTGAAAAAGGTAAGAAAAAACTTCAATTCTATTGAACGATATGCAAACACAGTTTCCATTCTGCGGACTTTCAGAATAAATATTCAAATTTACTTACTAATGACTACAGCACAAGAAAAAAATTCTTGCAAAAAGACATTCTAAACAACTGATAAATGTATTAATACTGGAGAAAAAAGATCTTCAAGTTAACATACAAAGGTAGTGCTGGATCGCGTCTCCTAGCTCCACTCATTACTCAAGATATTTTATTTTGCCAAATAGTTAATGTATAAGGAGTCGAATAGTAAATACCGTCCAAAAAGATATCTCATATTGTGATTTAGAGTGTACTAGGGAACAGTAAACACCGGCAATGAACAAATAAACTTTAAACAGTCAAACTTTTTGAGTACTGAATACATGTAGCCGTTAATTTTTGAGACATGATTATTTTTCAATTAAGCCTTTCATCCAGAAGGACTCTGTTAAATTTTAGTACACTTAACACATGATGCAACCTTTCAAATGAGACAAGTCTTGCGTTTAAAAATCTATTTAAGCTATCTTTAGGTTTATCCCTGAGAGTAAAAAGAACGAATTTTTCCTTTGTACTTAACTTAGTTCTACTGTATTTTTAGCAAACCAAATTCTTAGTTTATAAAGGCCCTTTCCATACCTAATAATAGTTCAGTATGATCTTTCGCTCGATAGCATATTGCTGTATCGTCAGTAAAACATGATAAGGTGCACTAAAATACATTGCAAAGACTGTTGATGTACATTAAAGATAAAACAGGACCGAAGACAGATCCCTGTGGAACTTCAAACGCAATATAGAACGCACTACTTATATGATTACGAAATTTAATACATTTAAAATGGTAACTTAGATGACTATTAAACAATTTAGAAGAGCTCCGCTCATACACCTCTCGAAAGAGTATTACACAAGATTTCGCAATTGTTAAAATGAAAGGCCTTCGTATATCAAAAGGAATTCTACTGAAACATTCCTATACTTGGACCGATTTTATTTCTTTTATATGTTAATGACTTGTCATCTTGTGAGAAGAGTGGTAGGATATGTTAACTTGCTGATGATAAGACATAAGACATAAGATATTTATTGTCATCACATATTTACAAAAAACGTATTGACATTGTCACAAGTTATGACTATTTACTATGCTAAATTAATAAAACTAATACAATATGCCTGTATCGTATCCTATATTATACCTCCCTTTCTTTGTCTGCTCACAATTTTCAGTCTCTAGAACAAATTTCCTTCATGGAATCAAATAATCTGCTCCAATGGTTTCATGAAAACATGTTGTCAATTAACACCCAAAAAACACAGCTTCTACAATTTTCAGTTTCAAAAACAAATACTCAGTTCTCCTTTAAATGTAATTTTGGATGAAACCATAATTTACCGATCTGATAAAGTTATATTTATTGGAATAATGGTGGATGAGGGTTTGGATTTTTATGTGCATTTGGATTATGTCTCCAGAAAGGTATGCATAGGCATTTACATGTTGAGAAATTTAGCAAAAACTGTAAATAGTGATGTTCTTCTCTCGGCTTATTATGGCCTAGTCTACCCATACCTGGCCTACGCAGTAACTATTTGGGGAAATGAAAACAATAGAACCCGTTTTCTATTTCGTCTTCAAAAAAAAAAAAAAAAAAAAGCCACAAGAGTTATATTTTCCTTAAATAAACGTCAATCCTGTAAAGAATTCTTTCAAAATTATAAGGTTCTGACCTTTCCTTCTCTTTTTATTCTTGAAACCCTCACTTTTATAAAATTAAATTTCCCTGTCTTTTCCACTTTCTCTAACCACTCTTACACTCTTCGTGTTAATCACAGTTTAAGGGTACCAAAGCATTCTACTGCCTTATTTGAGAAACATACCCTTTATAATGGTGTAGCTCTTCATAACTGCCTTCCACCCTCACTTAATTAAACTGGAGACTAACCATATAAAATTTAAGAAACAACTGAAAAGCCTTCTGCTCGACCTTTGTTGTTACAGCGTCCATGAGTTTCTAGCTGGCCATAAATAATTCTGATTTACTGTGATTGTTGCAAACTTTGAAATATAAATAAATTGTTTTTTCTCTATCTTTTCACGTGTCTTAGTTGATTATTGTTTTATTGCATTTACTATGACTTGGCTAATGCGTGTATATATGTTTACTGGCTTAATAAACGAATTGCTCCACTCAAAAAACAAAGTTCCTTGGTTTAATCTTGGATAATAAGCTGAATTTTCATTTACATATTAACCATGTTATGAATAAAATTAGTTCCGGAATATTCGCCCTTCGCACTTTGGCCAAATCATCAAATACAAATGTTCTTCTAACAGCCTATTATGGACTGATTTTCCCCCATCTTGTTTATGCATTGCCTATCTGGGGTTGTGAGAGTCAAAGAACCCTTTGCATTTTTCGTCTTCAAAAGAAGGCGTTAAGGGTAATATTTTCTATTGACAGACTTCAATCCTGTAGAGAAATATTTAAATCTTGCAACATTCTGACGTTTACATATATGAAAGCCTATCATTTCTTAAACAAAATCTTTCAAAGTTCAGTAGTTCTCAAACACATAAATACGACCTACGTCCTTCGCCCAACCTTCAAATACCAGCACATCGCACCGCTTTCTTCAGAAAACATCTCTTCTTTAATGCAATAGCAATTTTCAACAAACTCCCAAAAACCATTCAAACCGAGTCAAACCACTTGATCTTTAAAAACAAACTAAAATCCTTTTTGATTAATAAGTGTTTTTACAGCGTCCGGGAGTTCATGACTGACGGTGCTCAAGATTTTTGAAACACATAACAAGAGTTTACATTTGAATTAACTTTCATAATGTTCTGAAAAAAAAAAAAAAAAAAAAAAAAAAAAAAAAAAAAAAAAAAACAGAAATCGGACAGTAGTTATTTAAATTTATTTATCACCCTTTTTAAATAGTGGAATTACCAGAGCAACTTTAAGACCATCAGGAAAAGTTCCAGTTTAAAAAATTTGGTTTACTAAATGAGAGATTAATTTCGATATTAAATTCTTATTTTTTTAAAAATAAGTTAGCAGTTACTCAATCTATTCCGGGAGATTCGTTTTCAGATAATTTATTAATAACATTCTGTACCTCCTCTGGGTAAGTTGGATTAAAACCCCCTGTTTCCACTACTAGAGAAGGGAAAGGTCGTCATATTTACGTTAATCATTACTGTCAAAAGATTCACATTCTATAATCTTACATATGAGACGCCGACACAACGTTGTTGGTATTTTAAGGCGAATATGAATGGTTATATGAGTGTAGGATGAGTGTAGTCTGGTTACTGAGTTCAACTGTTCCTCAGAAAGGGCAATTTATTAATAGCCCAACAGCCAGGGCAACTAAGGGACCTACAGCTTTACGTGGAATCCGAACCACGTAGTGCTGGTCTGATTTCCAGCTAATTGACAAGCCTGATAGTCAGTTATCTCCCCCACACAACATCCGCACAATGATTACCACCCAACATGGACACCCCAGACTTCTCTAGTAGTGTCCACGCCGATAGCAACCATCAAGCGGATGCCATGTCGGTATGTAGCTGGGTTACAGCACTGCGCCACCAGTGCCGACAATCAAAGCATTAACAACATAAACGAAAAAATTGTGATGCAATGTCACGATCAGCAGTAACTAAAACAGTTTAGTGTGACTTAGAGCAAATACCATTGACTTCATTTCTTTTGGGACTAACATCAGGAACACTATTGATAGTTTTCCATTGTATTTTGTATCTGCCTTATTTTGTTCAAACAGATTAAATTAATACCGTAATTCGTTTCCTGTTCCTCCGTATCGATTTTAAATTTTCTTGATAAGTTGAAAAAACTTGTTTGAAATTTTTTAAATCATTTAAACATTTTATATCTCGAATAAAGTTTTTTTCAAAATGTTTGAAGATAGCAAATTTCGATGGTCTTCTTTGGTTTTTATATTTTAATTTTGGTTTTCCGGGTGTTTTAAATAATATATGATTCTCAAGCTGTTAAAACAAAATTCAGTAAAAGAATTAAACTCAAGGTTTAAATCAAATCAAATTCTTTATTAACACATAATATTTGTTACAATTATAAATTATATTTGTAAACATTTTGTGTCTTGTCAAATCAACTATAACTACTATTAATATAATACTGTATCAATTAATTAATATTTAATATAAATGTTGTACTACAGACATGTGAGGTAGTCGAATGTATGAAATAGTAATAACTTTGAACACTCAAAATATATATTTAAGCATACATTGAATAATGTTGCCAAATGGATCAAACCCTTATATATAAATTAAAATAATTTAAAACAATCAAAACTTGGCACTTTCCATATTAAGATAGTCCTTTACACTGTAGAAGGCATGCGGATACTACACTACACTGTAGAAGAAAGGACTTTACTAAATCTTTAAATTTTGAAATGTTGTTTTATTTTTAAATTTTTAGTGGCAATTTGTTAAAAATTGTAATCCCATATAAGCTGGGCCTTTTTCAAATTTTGATGTCCTATGATTTGGGTAGCATAGTGCCTCGCCATGTATTGTGTAGCCTTGTATTGTATGAATAGAAATTTCCTATTTTGGCCTCAGCGTCAATATTTTTGAATGTTAAAATTAAAACCTCAAATATATAAAGGGAATGAATGGTCATTATTTTATTTTCTATAAACAGGCTTTTGCATGAATGAGAGTCAGTGACGTCGAAAATTATCCTTAAGATCTTTTTTTGACATTTAAGAACTCTTTCCAGAGAGGGTGAACCTCCCCAGATAGCCAATCCATAGCGAATTATGCTCTCACAATAAGCTCGGTACACGTCAAGAAGGATATCTCTACTACACGAAGCTTTTAATATTCGTATTGCAAAGGTGCCTGAATTGATACGACGCATGAGTTTTTCGATTTGCGGTCTCCAGCAAACAGTCTCGTCAACAGTCACACCGAGGAACACTACAGATATGTCGTTTTGTAGAGTTTGTTTAGGGTTCACAATTATGTCGTCACAAATATTATGCAATTTATTTTTTGTATTTTTTGTAGTGAAATTAATATATTTTGTTTTATTAATGTTTAACAACAAACTACTGTCCTCAAACCATTCATTTGCCTCTGTGACTACCCGATAAACACTTGCTCTCAATTCAATTGCATCTCTACTTGACAACAATAGAGAAACATCATCAGCGTACATTACTATATTTGCATTGTTCTCTGTAATAGATAAATCATTTATATAAATTAAAAATATAATAGGGGAGAGAATGCAACCCTGTGGAACACCCATATGCACCTCGGCCCAAGAAGACTCACAGGAGTGATGCGGACCATTAACAAAGATGCACTGTTTTCTGCCGGACAGGAAAGATTTAAACCAATCCAAGGCTACACCCCTAATTCCATAATGGTTGAGTTTTAAGAACAAAACTGTGTGATCAATACAATCAAAGGCTTTTGACAGGTCACAGAAAACACCCAGAGTCTTCCGTGACCCATCCTAGGCGCTAAGTACATGATTTGTAAAATCATATAAAGCTGATAATGTGGACATACTCTGTTGAAACCCATGTTGATTTTTGGAAATTACAGAAAATTTTGATAAATGAGAACTTAGTCGGACAAGAATGGTTTTCTCGAACACTTTAGAAATTGTTGGGACCAAAGCAATTGGCCTGTAATTGCCGATTATTGATCTATTGTCTTTTTTATGAAGGGGTTTGATGATTGAATATTTTAATTTTGAGGGGAATGTGCCAGATAAAAATGATTGATTTATAAGAAATGTTAGAGGCAAAGATAATTCATGAGAACAGAATGTAAGAAGATTCGGTGAAATTTCATCCCAACCGAATGAGCTTTTCGATTTTAAGGATGCAATCACATCAGATACCTCTTTTATACCAACTGGAGCCAAAAAAATGTATGATGAAACTGGAGTGCAGCGTTGGCGGAGCCTATCTAAGGCTAGAGTGGGGTTCGCTTTGCAAATCTTGCGCCCTATACGCCATAGACCAGTCAGCTTCTCTCAACACGGATTTTTTAATATCAACTTATTGAACACATTCTTTAGCCAAATTATTATTGTTTTTCAGTAAAAACAGTTTATAGACATATGACTAAGTTTGAAATAATATGCATTTTAAGGGTAAAGTCTATAGTTTGGCATTTTATTAAGAATTTATTCTGCAACGATTCATTACACTAAAATAAGGTTACGCGTGTTTTTTAATACATCCTTGACCTGTATACAGTAGTTTTGCAGATTTAATTTATGCACTGGCTAATATAAATATTGATTTTTACGTTCATAGTGTAAATCTTGCCACATTATTCAAATGAAATTTAGCGGCACACTCAAGTAAACATATCTAGATTAGGTGTTGGCGTTTTCTTGGAGTTAGCTGTTTGGCGGGTGAGCAAGACAGCCACGCTCGATGGAGCGTCGCGACTGGCTTGAGGCGGACCGTAGCAAACGACCAATCTACCAGTAGCCTATGGCAATAAATGTGTTAACGATAGGAGGCTAAGTAGGGTACATAATAGGTCATAAGCCCAGTGGACCGTAGCCCATTGCACGAACTGAATGAACAATAGACTGAAGTTTACGAAGCGAATCGGTGAAATTGAATTTTGGTTTAGGCATTTAATATTGCATAGCGGAGCCATAAAACTGTGGTGGTAATAATGCAGGATTGATTCTAAGTTAATGGCTCATCCAGAGTGATAGGGTTGTCACCTTCGCGGTTATAATGGCCATACACAATGGCGTCAGTGTTAACAGATAATCTTGTTTGGTAAAAGATTTAAGTATCGTTAATTTTTATGTATGGCTGTAAAAAGATCATAGATAAGTATTGACTCATGCAAGTATGGTAATTTGAGTTTAGTGATGTACAATTCATATGTACATTATTTGAGAATACATTCTACACCTCTACTGTTGGCCAAATGGCTGTTTGAATGACAGTGCGTAAAGAAACTACAGAAGAAGTATAATGTTGGTCATAATCCACTAGGCCTGGGTTGATCAGTAGCATGATTAGGCGTAGATGTACTTAAAAATCTCGTAGGTTGCATTTCTCAAGATCTTTAGCCCCTTCGGGGTTTCTTTCTAGCCACACGGCTAGAAAATTTATAAGTAGACCTACTCTTAGATTTATAAGTAAATACCCACAAATAGATTTACCTAATGGAAGCGGGTGAGTTCGTAACTGCTGCAGACCACCAACAGGTAACAGCCACTCGAAACTGGTCCAACACCAAACTGGCAGAGGTTCCCCTAGCAACGTGGAGAGTCCCAAGGCGGACACCTAACCCAACTGTCACTGTGACAGTTCCACACCGAACATGCGGAAATCTTTCTATATATACCCTAAACGTAAACATCAGTTCAAGGGTGGTCAACCCCTGGCCACGAACTTAGTTGGGCAATATACATGTCGTTACATCTATTTCTATATAAATCAAAAATTTGAAATAAAAAGTACCGAGAAGACTATAGTAAGTTGGCTCTGAAGTGGAGAATCGTGTGATATGTTTACCTTGCCAGATACATAACATTTACTAATGCCTATGTATAAAATAGAAATACGAAGTACCGAGAAGAGTATAGTAAGTTGGCTCTGAAGTGGAGAATCGTGTGATATGTTTACCTTGCCAGATACATAACATTTACTAATGCCTATGTATAAAATAGAAATACGAAGTACCGAGGAGGCTATAGTAAGTAGGCTCTGGAGTGGAGAATCGTGTGATATGTTTACCTTGCCAGATACATAACATTTACTAATGCCTATGTATAAAATAGAAATACGAAGTACTGAGGAGGCTATAGTAAGTTGGCTCTGAAGTGGAGAATCGTGTGATATGTTTACCTTGCCAGATACATAACATTTACTAATGCCTATGTATAAAATAGAAATACGAAGTACCGAGAAGACTATAGTAAGTTGGCTCTGAAGTGGAGAATCGTGTGATATGTTTACCTTGCCAGATACATAACATTTACTAATGCCTATGTATAAAATAGAAATACGAAGTACTGAGGAGGCTATAGTAAGTTGGCTCTGAAGTGGAGAATCGTGTGATATGTTTACCTTGCCAGATACATAACATTTACTAATGCCTATGTATAAAATAGAAATACGAAGTACTGAGTAGGCTATAGTAAGTTGGCTCTGAAGTGGAGAATCGTGTGATATGTTTACCTTGCCAGATACATAACATTTACTAATGCCTATGTATAAAATAGAAATACGAAGTACTGAGAAGACTATAGTAAGTTGGCTCTGAAGTGGAGAATCGTGTGATATGTTTACCTTGCCAGATACATAACATTTACTAATGCCTATGTATAAAATAGAAATACGAAGTACTGAGGAGGCTATAGTAAGTTGGCTCTGAAGTGGAGAATCGTGTGATATGTTTACCTTGCCAGATACATAACATTTACTAATGCCTATGTATAAAATAGAAATACGAAGTACTGAGTAGGCTCTATAGTATTTTTCATAATAGGTTTTTTGGTAAAATTATTAGTTTGACCCATACAAACACTTCACTAATCTACTCCAAAATAGCCTAACTGAGCACATCCTTGACAAAATTCAAGATTCGTGTTAAATTTAGGTTCCTGGCTTCCCGGCTGTCCCTCCGGTGAAAATATATGGCAATTTGTATGTAGCGTTTATTTGTTGAAGTTTATAAACATTGGCATATGTCAGCCTTACGTGATTTGTCATACAAGTAGTTTTGCGTACTTTCATGACAATTTTCTTATTGATATACAACACAGTTTGTAGTGTAGAAAAATCAGAATGTTCAGACAAGTTTTAGAAGTTTAAAAGTAGGGAAATTGTGCCTGTGTCAGTGATTTAACGCTATGTTTACACATTCCTTACAATATGAAAATTACTTTAAATGTATAGATTTTCGTTTTTCTGCAAAATTATATTTGTTCTATTAGAAGTAATAGTTTGTTTGTCTATTTATTATATAAAATAGGGGCCTTGTCAAGTTTTTGCTTACTTTTTTTCATAACTAAAAAACAAGAATACGTTAGTTTTTTCAGCTGAAAAGCCGGAAAAATTACTTAAATAAGGAAAAAGGAAAATTTTTTTCTTATCAATATCAATGTGGGGGGTACTCATATTGTGCGAAATTGTGCCCTGATCACGACTATGGTAAGATTTTTACAATCGAACCATTATTAAGCATGTTAGTGACGAAAATGTGCTGTTTTCAGTAGGTTACGTTCTGTTAGAATAGGGCTAGGTTGGGTATTGATAAGTTAGGTTATGTTAGGTTTAGTTTGGATATGTTAGGTTTGGTTATGTTTTGTCAGACTTGAGTAGGTTTTGTTAGGTGTTGTTGGTTAGGTTATGTTAGGTTTGGTTAGGTTAAGTTAACCTACCTAACCTCCCAAACCTAAATTAACCAAAACAAATCTAACTTATCAATGCCCAACCTAGCTTCTTACTAAAAAAACACAACCTTCCTAAAACCAAAACATATCCTGTTCTAACGTGCTTAGTAACGGTTCGATTACAAAGACCTTGTTATATTCGTAATCTGGACAAAATTCCACACATTTTGAGTACCCACATCGCTATATTTGCGAAACAATGTCCTCATTTTCGTTATTTGTTCAGCTTTTCCGCTGAAAAAGACGATCATATTCTTGTTTCTTGGCTATCTATCTACTTTGAAAAATGTTCAGCCAAAAGATCGATAGTGCCCTTTTTCTATATAAGTACCAAAAATTGGATAAGTCTTCTTTCAGAGTGCGTAAAGTAACTGTTTTTAGTGACACACACACACACAAATTAAAAAGATCTAGCTCTACCTACGGGTGAAGGAGGCAAGATAGAGTAAAAAAGTTATAAGAACAAATTTGTAGATCGTACCGTAATAAATCTTTCACTGATCAGAGTAATAATTTATCAACAGGACCATTCGTTTAGCCACTAAAGGCAAAATTAAAAACGCTGTTTTTGACATTTCAAAATTTGTGCTTAAAATAGCTGCCACAAACAACGAACATTTTTTCAAAATCTTTCCTAATTGCACACTTACAACATAGCACCTACAACATTTCAGTCTCAGGGGTTTAGTAGTTTTTGAGGTTCAGTGATTAGTGAGTGAGTCAGATGTGTTTGCTTTTATATGTATATCGTGCCAGAATATATTGAAATTTAAAAAATGTTATCTTTTATATATTTTTACTAATAATTACTTAAAACCCTAATGTCTCACGACATTTAAAAAATATTAAAAGATCAACAATTCAATAAAAAATCCAATTATTTGTAAACATCCAATTATGAATAATAGTGGAAACACGCATTTGATAATTGTAAGTTGTTTTGGTGATCAGAGCTTTACCTTGAGTGCAGCATTATTAACAATGCGTTAATTTCAAAAATGTTTTAGGAATTCTATGTTTAGCTCTAAAAGATTGAGTGGCCTAAGCAGTGAAAAACAAAATTTAAATTTAAAATCAAATTCTCAAAATTAGATTACATTGATGAAATCTAATTTCAACGCACACTATGAACTAACTTTTTTGCGAGGAACTCAACCCAAGCATACTCGTGATCGCCAAGCAAGGTTTAAAAAATTAACATCTACCATTTCAAAATTCAAAATTATCAAATGACAAATTCTTATTGACGCACTTCCACCAAAGCAGAGAGGTTCATGAAAGCCACAAACGTAGCACTCCTTAACTTTCTGATTTCATGAAATAATTGGAGTTTTCTTGATTCTGTTAATCACGTTGAAAAGCAATTCTCAAATGTTGAAATTAACATATCAGTGATTATTTTAAGACCACCACACACTACCGAGCAGAAACACCGTCGCGTAACATTTTAACATGTTACAGTAGTGTGTAGTGGATCCGAGCGTCTCGCTTCATGGCAAGTATTTAGGCGAGCAGAGCCCCAAACTATATCAGTCCCCCCCCGACACATCAGAGGAATGTTACGGCTCGGCGCTCGGCTTGAGCTCGGTAGTGTGTGGCAGGTTCGTAAAATCCTGCCATAACTTCCTTCCGTAACAGGAGACAAACACTAAACACTAAACTGTAGTTGTAATAAGTTTAGTGTAGTTGTAGTAAGTTTAGTGTGCAGTAGTTTAATAAGTTTAGTGTGGTTGTTGTAAGTTTAGTTTAGTTGTAATAGTTCAGCGATGGAGTGGAGTGAAGAAGATAAAAAGATGTTTATAGAGGGTTACAACAGCCGCCTTGTCTTATGGGATTTAGTACATATGATCATTACATTAACTTAATCGATGAAGATTCCCAGAGTTGTGGTTCGGCCAAAATATTACGAGACGATGCTCGGTTCACCACTCGGCTCGGGATGAAAAGGTTGTGATAAATGTTGCCCTAATACCGAACAGAGCAGCTGAGCTATATTAATCAGTGCTCGGCTCGGCGTTCGACTCGGTAGTTTGTGGCTTTACTCAGTCGGCGCCAGCCATATTGTTTGTCCACCTCATAATCAGCCACCACTCCTATCATCACTAAGCCCTGTAGCCTCCATAGATTTGGCTAAGGTTATACAGGAGGAAATCTCCAGAGTGATAAGGGACCGACCTTCAAAGAAGTCAAATGACTCGAATCAATGTGGGCTCATAGAAAAATTCTGAAAATATTTATTGGGTCCACATTTAACATTCGATCAATATCTCTTTTGCATCGGAAAATATTCCTCCCTTTAGAAAATTGCCCAGGTCATCCCAGTATTTAAGAAGGGCGAGTACCTGGACGCTCAAAATTACCGAACTATTTCAATGAAGCCTGTTTCTTCAGCAAAGTTTTCGAGGAGGTCTTTCTCACTCGATGTGTGTAATTATTAGAAAAACACGATTTACTGTCAATTAACAAATTCAAATTCAGAAGTGGAAAATCCTCAATATACCCAGTTGTTTGTTTGGTCGATACGACTGTAGAGGGCAATGAAAGTCGAAATGACAATAAAAGAGTGTTTTTAGACTTATCGAAAGTTTTCGATTGTGTTGATCATAGTAGCAGTAGCCTAATTCGTGAACCGGACATTACGGAATACCAGAAATGCCACTCAAATGGCTGGAATTGTATGTTAGTGACAAAACAATTTGTGAGAATTTCTTATGTTCGACTGAACGAAGAGAGAGAGGCTTAACTAACTATTGAGTTCCTCAATTATTAGCGTGCTCCTCTTCTTGATCTACGTCAAAAATTTGGTTCATTGTTGCACTACAGGCAGTATGTGGATGACAACTTGTTCAGTATATCAATATAACGACTCTGTTTCACTGCAAAATAAATTAATGAACTTGAAAAGATGAACTTTTGGAGCTCAATAACTCAATTTAACAGTTCAACTAGCGCAATCTCTAAACAAGCATAGTTAAAACATTTTTCATTATATTCTTTTTACGTCAAATCGATCCAGATCATATTCATACAGTTTTTTTTTTTTCTTGATCGAGTGTAGACTTGGAATTTTCTCATGGGTAGCATACCCCCAAATTATCCTTAGGCATTTACGCATTGAGACTGCTCGCCAAATATTGTCTGACTCAGGCGCTGATGACGGTTTATTATGGCATAAATTACCAACATCTTTCATGTAGATTAACCCTGTGGAGAGGTTATTTAAATACACGGTTTTTTTTCAAGAAATTTTTATCCTGAGAAAGCAATAAGAATAATCGCAAAGCTGTGACAAGAAAGTTGTGTACGCCATAGTCAAAACATCATAAACTGTTGATACTACCCTACTTATATATTCTTGAAACATGAATATTTTTCAAATCAAAATGCAATACGCAGCCATAACAGGAAGTTACAAACATTGTTATACAAAAAGAGGCAGGCAATATTATCGAACTGAGAGACACTGGATGATAGTTCCTGAACTCTTTCCCTCAGAGACAGGAGTTCAATTCATAAACAACTTTCAAATTCGATCAAAAGTAAGTGCTAAAGACATTTAAAACTTTTCTGAAAAAAGTTGATAGCTGAAGCATTCTATAGCACATGCGAGTTTATAACACAATAATGTGAAGACAGAACTGGATGACAGTGCAAGGACTAAAGGGACTGGATTCGAATTAATTAAATGTATGAATTTTATTTGTCTAAGAATCTAGATATTTATTTTGTTTCCGATCCTCACGGATGTCACTCGCCTAAAACACTATTAGGTTGGTGGTTGGTGAAGGAGGAGCATTTAAAATTGAAGCCATGCTGCATTGAGGAAACGTTAAATAGAACTGCTGACTTGACCTTTTATAACTTTTCCCAAAAACCTTTTAGTGTGGCACACTCGATCATCCATATCATTTGATGGCTATTTTTTGTGAATAAATAATACTGTGTATACTATATGCTTAGTAGTAACAATAATAATAATAATGATGATACTGTATATTTATTCACATAAAGTTAACTTTACAAATGTTTTTTTTATGAATCACCAAATCGAGCGAATCTATCACAATAACTGTGAGCAGTAACAAAGAAACTTAATAGTATACATAAAAAATTACTTTATTATTTATAAAAAATGATCTATTTTAATGACCTATTTACTCTAATCATCTATAGTATAATTTTTTTAAGTATAACTATGCAGCCAGAATATAAAGCTTATTTTTTAACTATAATATGACAAATTACTTGACAAACTCTAACAAAAATTTAATTTACATACTTTACAATGGATAAACATGTCTGTATAATTAATATCTGGTTGGTTTAATAGCCAAACTAGTGATTAATAAATAATAACAATATATGAACATTTAAGTGTAATTATAGTTATATGTAATTTTACAAAATTCAAATCAGTTTAAAAACATAACAATCAAGTTGGCAGTGAGTTTTGGGTTTCGCCTCGCCTGCCTGCATGTATATACATTACAAGCTGATTGTGCGTACGTGCTGTGATGTCATATGTTTTGATATTGTCAAGGAAGGAAGACAGACAATTCCCCATACAAATTTGTAGGCTAACTGTTTATTTTCTTTTTTAATATGAATGTTCTCAACTGAAAATTATTTGTTGTGAAAATCAGTGTTGTATAATTAATTGTTTATTCAAGATATCACTATGGAGGATAAGGTTAGTAAGAATGCGTTGTAATAATCATCCATGTTTATATTAGAAAAGTTTAACCAAACTAAAGTTAATCAACACACTTTAATATTCGATTAGGAGTTTTTGGAACTAGTAGTTTTGATCTATAAATTGTTGAATAATTAAAGATTTTAAGACAAAGTATATGTTTACCATATTGAGATTGAAATGCTCAGCCATTACTTAGGCCTCTGCAGCCTATTCATACTCTACAAATTATTGGTGTAAATGACTAATTTTACAGTAACAATCACTTATCGTAGCACATGGGCCTATGCCTGTGCATGCAATTTATTAAATGAGTGAAGTACCAATATTTAGCTCAGTTGGAGATTTGAACATTGGAAAATATTTTTCACAACATTATGATAGAGATGTACACAAAACAGTGGGTCGAGGCCTTGTCTTTATGTCGCGTATGTACAGTAGCAAGCAAGAACACAAACTATGGACTTCATCCTCTTCCCTTCAAAATGGTATTGTGTGACACTAAATTATTATGTTTGCTTAACCTATTGTCATTTAATACCTCTCTGTTAAGAACTAAACTAGTAGCTTGTAAGGGTAAAAGCCCCTAAATAAATAAAATACAAATGTTGCTGTTGAATATTTAATGTAAAATATTGAATTATTAGTAATTCCCTGTAGATACAAATTAATGAAGTTATTAATGTTTTGTTAAAATTTCTCTTTACCCTATCTTTTTTGTGCAAGAATAGTTTGCTTCATTGTTTTGGCTGTCTATCTTGGTTAATAGCAATACATTTCAACTATGACGTGGTCACTTTATTTTAGCTATAAGTAAAAACAGTTGTAGATGGAATTACATCTCTGTTGTCAACCGAATTAACTCCTTGTAAAACTACCACCGTTTTTTATCTTCTATAATTTGGGTACCCATTTTGGTTTTTCAAGGTTTCATTTGAAAAATTTTAGGGATATTTTTTTTCCTTACACAAGCAAGGTGAATTAGGATATTTTGTACCAAATGGTCTGTATATCATATTACAGACAACTACTTCATGTAACCTAGGAAATTCTGCCATACTTGAGAGCTCTCCACAAACACATTGGTCTTTGACAGAAGGATCTTCGAATATTGACTTTTTATCTAGAATAAGTAACATGTGACAGTGTAAATCTCTTTTCAACGTATTTAATTTTACACAAAGTTCTCTCAAAACTACATCTGGATAATCTACTTACGTTTAGAGATAATTTATTTAGAGATGAAAGAATCTTTGGACACAGTGGGTTGCATGTCATTGTTAGAAAAATTTCGGTTTGCCAAATTTTTGTACAATTGCCATCGCGATTTGATGTCTGAGACCTTTTCTTGAACCTCCGTCAAATACCAATACAACTGTGCGACCAACTGTGGAACTTTCTAATTGGGTATAATATATTACAAAGTCCTGTAACCCTCTGTAGTGTTTAATGTGGAGTTGAGACTGATTGTCTCTGATGAACTTTAGTCTGCCTGATTCTTCTCTACGGTCATACATATTAACAACATACTGTTGAAGTATTTTTTTTTTTTTATGAATGTATGTGAGATAGCTCTAACAAACTGCCAATTTAAAGTAAAATATGGAAATAAAAGCGGATGTAACAATTGGTTACAATATGCGCTCATTACAGAAAACAGTTTTGGGCCACTTTAGCTGTGCCAAATAACTATATATTGATGTGCTGGAGGCTCACCTTCAGTTGAATTTAGGTCACCTGTGGTCGGTTTATTATACCAGATGTGGAAGTCCATATTATGTTATCCACAGACCTAAGGTCCAATTCATTGTCTCTTTCCACCACAGTTATTTATTCTAAAGCTTTTAGGTAAATTTGTGCAGGTGTATTTTATGATAAAAATTATTAATACATGTGTCAATTATGTACAATTGGCCAAGAGGAGTCTTCATTATTTGGAGGCAGTAAATCAGGAATAAAACAATAAATCCGTCCTTGGATTTTGAAATAGTAGGGTCAGTTTCGGGAAATGTCTTTCTTAATAGCTGAAAAAGAAGCAAACGCCAAAACACTATTGTATTTACAAATGTGTTTAATAATTGAAAGTCTAATGTAAACATCTGTTTAAGTTCTTGGTTTTCGTGGCTGAAGTAGGTAAATGAGTCCATTATGACAACATGGCATTAAATGGTAGTTAATAGTTTCTTGTCTAAAATGAAGAGCACTACAATGCATGCACTCTTGGTCCATTAAACCTGCGTTATGTGCAGTTAAATATTTCTTTCGTCTGTTATTGGTCTTCTAAATGGTGGTTGCAATCGATCATTGTTCAGTTCAACATTGATTACTCTTGCTCTTCTTCTTATAGTGTCATTCCAGTGAAAAACAAAGTCTCTGTGGTCTTCCCATGGGGTTCATAGTATGTAAATAAAAATTACTGGCAATGCACAAATAACTTATCTCGTCCTTTGAACACTGGAATAAATATTTCATTGTTAATAGTTGAAATAATGTAGAACCAATTCAGTAAAAAAAAAGCAAACAAAAAAAAACAGCATCTTGTTTAAACATATTAGATTTAGATATATTTGGAATAGGGTTTAAAATGTAAGAGCTGTAATATTTAATTCATCCTATTACTCAATAAATCAAAACAAAAGTTAGAAACCTTCCCATTAGAACAACATGGGAACTTTTAGGGCCAGTTGTCCTATTTAAGACCTAAAGAAACAATGTACAAAATTTCAACTCTAGCTACATGGGAAGTTGGAGAATTAGTGATGATTGAGTCAGTCAGTCAAGGCTTTGCCTTTTATAGACATAGATAAATAATATAAAACTATATATTTTGTAAAACTAGTCAACATTTAGAAACTAATGGATATCTTTAACATCTACTAGCACCACACTACAACACTTTCCTACAACTAGCCCTACAAACACTTTCAAAGGGCAGTCTCTCTGTTTTTTATTGTTACAAAATACAATTATTTTAAAACAATATCATAAAATGCCACATTTTATTTGGTAAACTGTTCTCTTGACATTACTGAGCAAAATAATTATAATAAATCTCTATAAATATAAATTTATATTTTTTAATTTTGAAAAATATGCTTGCATAATACATAAAAATGGCCTGCCAGCAAAGTAATTTTTGCCTGATAGGGTTAGGGTTAAGTAAAGTACTCTCTATATATAGTTTGAAGCTAAGGACATGTCCAATATCTGAAATTGCTGATTCAAAATGATTTAAAGCTATCTCATTAAATTCATTATAGTTTATAGCTCTATATTAAACTTTTGTCATAAGCGTTACAAGTGGTAACATTAAAAATGTAAGACCATATTATTTATATAAGAATGTTAAATTAAAAAAATATATCAATTCAAAATCTGTATACATTTTTCTGAGATATGCTATAATTTGTTGCTATCAAATTTAATTACGTTCAAATATTCATTATATCGTGCTTTTTTAGGTGGCAGAGCCCAGTAAGAAGAATGATGATCCTGAAGTGTCAGAAGGAGTTTACAAGGAAATTCAATGCATTTTTCGATGGATCGATAGTCTGGACAAACAGTCCCTTATAAAACATCTCAAAAGATATAATCAAAATCCTAATGGTACTGCTGAAAGCTTGAGAAAACGTTTAAAAAACCATTTACGAAAAAAGAAGTTAGAATCTGCAAACATATTTTCTAAAGATGTTAAAACCCTATTTCCATATTATGTTGTACTTGACTTTGAAGCCACGTGCAATGAAGTTAATCCACCTGATTACCCGTAAGTACCTAAATATTCCTCGATTTTCTAAATCCTTAAACTTACTCGAACCCACACATTGATTTGCTGTAGGCAACATTATTCAGCTGAATTTAAATGCTCAGAAAAACTTGAACTGTTATCACTTTCTGTGATCACATTTCAGAGATACATTGGCATTAATTTTACCTGTTAATTCAAATTACTAGGGGACACTCCTGCATGCTACGTGTGCCAACCCCATCACTCGCTGCGCTCGGCAGACCTCGATCTTCGGCCTCGGCCTGTGACTTTTGACTTCTTATTAGTAGGTTAACTGTATAACGCAAAATCAAAACATTAAATTTATTTAAAGTATCTCACATTACTTGTGTTGCTACCTATTTAATTTAATTTGTTTTTGTTTAACAGCTGAAGATTAATTAGATATATAAAATAACAGTATTAGATTACCATTAAAACCATGCCTAAA
This sequence comes from Stictocephala bisonia, assembly GCA_035578905.1. Taxonomy (NCBI): domain Eukaryota; kingdom Metazoa; phylum Arthropoda; class Insecta; order Hemiptera; family Membracidae; genus Stictocephala; species Stictocephala bisonia. The sequence continues at coordinate 163,193 of JAQJVL010000808.1, forward strand.
ATCTTCCATGGTTTAACATTATGAAAAATCTAACCTCATCAATATTACAAACACCATTGTTTACATTCCAACAGCTGTTAAAACATTTTGTACATCATTATTTAAATTGGAACAGCTGTTACTTTTTGATGATTTAAATCTCTCCATAATTTTCTTATGCCCTAAAAACGTACTTTGAGGGCTTCCCATGCCTTTCAGGGTAAAAATATTGACTAATTAAGACCTTATTGCATAACTACAAACAAAGACAGATTTTTTTGACCTCGATCGTTTAAATTGGTCTAGAAATAAGGGAGGAGTACTCATGTATTTTATAAGGATTTGTAACAGTTATTAACCCTTAAAGCGCTAAGCTAAATTACTAGTTATTGCTCATTTACAAAAAAAAAAAAAAATATATACATTTTTATTTTTAATGTTAATTTTAGTTTTGTTTATATGGGTTAATAACAACAAATTAAAACCACATATTACATTTTTATTTATTTTATTTACATATTATTTATTATACATAATTCATCAAACTCTGGATCATCAGGATTTGCCATCTTACAAACTAAGCTATTACACACACTTACACACTAAATAAACACACACATATACTGATAAACTATAAAAAAATATTGAAAACAAAATATATACAGTAAGTAAAACACGAACAAGTCAAACAGTGAAGACACAATAGCGCGGGCGGCAGTGAGCGAGGCAGACGGTAGACTAAACAATGGCGCGCCTCCAGGCGCTAGCCGCTGTAGGCGACCCCTCCCAACCAGGTATGTGGCGGCATTTATCAAAGCCAACGAGTCAATAACACACAAAACCCTTGTTTTTACGCATCAATGTATTGAATAACGTTGGCGCAACATAACGCAGTAGTTGAAATGGCAAAAAGTAGGTCACAAATAATTTTAGGGGATAAATATGCAAATTGCGTTTTAAAGCGCTAGCCGCGGTATAGAACCTATACACGCTGCGTCTAAAGGCGCAAGCCGCTGGGTAAGGGTTAAATATGTATAACCTTTATTTGCATGTAATTCAATCATAAATACAGTTGAATTGATAGATTAAATGAAGCCATTTTTAACTATTTAAGAAGAATGATTAAAAATTGTGTATGATAAGAAAAGAACTTGATATTATTTATTTATTAATTTTCAAGTTAATTTCAATTTAAAATAGTTAAGCACTCATTATATCCAAATTATATCCAAATCCATAGATCAAGCCTTAGCAAAATTGATTATGGAGTTCCACAGGGATCCATCTTAGGACCACTGCTATTTGTTTGCTATTTGACTGGATTGCCTAACCTAAATGGGGAAAATACAATTGACATGGTGCTTTATGCGGATGATGCAAACATAGTTTTCACAGGAAAAAATCAATTGGAAATTGAGACTAAAGCCTCAGTTGAGTTAGCACACATTAAACAATTTTTGAATAACAGTAACTTATTGCTTAATACTGAGAAAACAAACTTTATCTCATTTCAGACTATACAAAACAGAAACCCACTAAATCCTCACATATTAATAGATGATTATACTATTGATCAATTAACGGATACTAAATTTTTAGGCTTGGTGATTGATAAAAATTTGTCTTGGAATGATCATGTGAAATTTGTTGTAAAAAAGCTATCATCTGGCCTTTACGCACTGAGAAGAATGAAAAATTACTGCAATCTAAAAACACTGAGGACAATTTATTTTTCATTGTTTCAATCCCACATTTCTTACGGCATAAGTATATATGGTGGGACGTCAAAAAAGAACTTAGACGAAATTTTAGTAATGCAAAAGAAAGCTATAAGGATCATGCTTGGTCTTTATTTTAATGATTCAGTAAAAAACTGTTTTAAAGAATTAGGAATATTGACAGTATACGATTTGTACATTCTGGAAACCCTGAAATATTGTAAACAAAACAATATTCTTACAGAAAATACGAAAAATCACAAATATAACACTAGAAAGCATACAACCAATGAAAGACATAATTTGAAATTTTACAAGAAAAAACCTCATACTCAGGATTACAATTTTTTCGGTTTATTCCTTTAAATATCGCTAGGGAGAATAGTAATGATAAGTTCATATCAAAACTAAAATCACATTTGCTACAAATATCTTGCTACTCAACTGAGGAATTTTTTGAATTTAAAGATGTTTATGACAAGAAATAGTTTTATGTATGTATGATGTATGTATATATGTGTATATATATGTATATATGTTATATGTATGTTTATTAATTAGAACCACCATGTCAACTGTGTATTGCTAGCTGACTTTAAGAAGTAATCACTTTAAAGTTTGAGTTTGACTTGAAGTGGACTAATGAGTTTTATTGTACTTTTTTGTTCTAATACTTGACACAATTCATTACAATAATTGTAATTGTAAACAATGAATACAGAATGTTTGACTTTGACTTTGACTCATTGTAATCAAGAATAAAGAAATGTCACCTTTAATATTGTTTATTCAATCAATAATTGGGCTGGACAGAAAGTGACTTGCGTGTTATATTTAGCACATATAGGGGTTCAGCAGTGGACGGGACTCGTCCACAGCAATGGACATGGCTAACATCCATGTTTAAGTGTTCAAATTCCTCATTAAAATATTTAGCTCCTGCAAAACAGTGCTACGTTGAAAAAATAACCTGTACAAGTTTGTTTGATTGCTGTTATTAACTGCAATGTATTTGTCAAGGTCCTAAAAAAAAAATTAAAGAAGAAAACAATTTTTACACTTATAAAGAACTGAACTGGAAAATTATACATTAGCCAAACAAATAGAAAATTACAAATCAGATTAGAAGACGCTAACACAATTTTAAATATAAGAGAACCAAAAAATAAGCAATTGCTAAGTATGCTTTTAAATAAAATGAATTTTTTTCCTAAATTAATTTTATAACAGAAATAGCATAGTTATCTAAATGCTTATGAAACCATTGAAAGTAGAGAAGATCCCATAAGAAATGAACCAAGTTTATTTTAAAATTCCTCGTCAGTATTTATTTTTTTTTTTTTTATATTTTATTTATTCCAAATTTTTATATAGTAACTACTACCCATTGCGGGCGATAGACCCATCATGTTAGTTCTCCTGCTTATTGCGCCAGAGGCCGATAGACGTATACTCTGCGTCATAGATATATGTATAATTCAAACTAGTTAAGTTTTGACGCTAGAAAGCATTTATTGTGTAAGAAAAATTGTAAATTGTGTGTATGTAAAGTAAACTTCATTCGCCAGTTGACATGGGCCTACAGGCCTGTGAGTCAACTTTATTCAGCAGCCGTTGGCTCAGTGGGGATTCAAACTTTGGACCTTGCCCTCCGCAGTCCGAAGCCTTAGCCACTGAGCAACCACGCCGGCACTTCTTGATTTATAAACTGAGTCATAGTCCAAGTTTATAAAAAGTGTTTTCTATTGTATATTCTTTTAAAAACAATAATTTCACGTATCATTGGATTAGTAGTGTACATCGGAGGCTCAAACTATGAAAGTAATATATTTTATCTTTGCTTATTACAATAAGTTATTATTATATATGCTTTTATATAACTTTATTATAAATATATATAAAATAAATCAAAATATAATAATACATAGTTATTTTAAATTAATAGTAAATAAGTTAGTATTTTTATTCTTTTATATAACTTTATAAAAGTATATAATACTAGCAAAGTATCCATCCTTTATACGGGGTTTATGTTGATATATATCGTGCTTATTGCATTCAGTTATACAAAACATGGATGAAATAAGTTGACTTGTATGTTTTTTAAACGATTTTTACTATAATCATATAAAAAAGAAAGTTTTCTATTTAATTTAGATTTTTTAATATTTACAGCTTTGTTTCCCTTTGTAAAAATGTGCAGGTACCTTCTGCTTCAAACACATAAGCGCAAAAGTGCATTGTGGCACAGTACCTAGAAAAGAATACTGGGTGAAATGGCAAAAATAAACACAAAAATAAAGTTCTAATTCCCACAATTACAATTCCTGCTGATAAGTGGCAAATAACTTGCTTACTATTCAGCTGAATGCTTCTATGTAATTGGTACATTTATATAGCCTACCAGCCAAATCAGCTGATTTCACCCATGTGACACCACAGTCTACGGCGCAGCCTAGTTGTGATACGTAGTTACTGTGCGTTGTGGTTAGGTTTGGTACGGCATTTATGTCAGAACTATGTAAGTTTATTTATTTATATGGTTAACACCATTTGTACAATAATGATATAAGCAAAAACACCAAGATTATAAATTGAAATAAGTTTAAATATAAGGTAAATAAGATAAAAATTGTATATATTTAAGCAATTCACTAATAATCAAATAATAAGTTGTTTGTTTATTACAACAGCTGATTAATGAAACTCTTATAAATAATTACCAAAGGGCTTCCATTGATACTTCTTAGAGCCTCTGGGGCATGTCCTGATGGAATTTCAAAATAAGATTGGCCTATATGTTAACCAGAAACCCCAAGAATTACATGTAAAATTTCAGCTGAATGGGTCCAGTGGTCCAGTAGTATTTGCATGATAAGTAAAATACACACACAGACAGACACCATTAGATTTTTATATAAGTAAGGTAAATAAATATAAAAATACAGATATTTTAAAATTGTAAATAAGTGCAGTAAACAATAGAATCACGCTGAATCTCAGTGTATGGCAGGCCATATAGCGAAGTTTACGTGAGAAATAACTGCGGACCTCTAGGCCCAGTGCACCGTCACTTTTCATCTACTGCAATGGGTTGTAATATTTTAAACATGAGTTTTTAAAAACAAAGAAATAATTATTTTACACCAGTCGTGTTTGGTCTGACGATGTTTAAATCATGATAGCAAACAGGTTCATCAAATAATAATTTTATTAGAAACTTGAAGACCATTCACTGTCACGTTATTTTGAGATGTAGGTTGAGACATCTATTCTAAAGCAGATATGTGTTGTCTAAGTCCTGTAGAATTTGTACAGTTTAATTTATAAGTTAACTTAAGTTGTTCTTTGTATTCTCAGTGATCCATACTCTTTGACTCTAATGCTATTTTGTTAGAATATGCTTTTAGATTCTAGGTGTATATCCATGATATCAAATTATAATGTAACCCAAACAAAAACGTTTTAACAGATATGGGACTTTTTGACATGATATTTGCATAAAAAACAATAAAATGTTAACAAAATTATAATATTATTTTTGAAGAATTAATTTAGTATCACCAAAGTATTCAGTGATTTATCAGTCTGTACAACAACATATTTTGTTATGTTTGAGGCCTTGAATAATTTTATTTAATTGTTTCAGACATGAAATTATTGAATTCCCTGCCGTTCTAGTGAACACTGAGAAGATGGCTATTATTGATCATTTTCAAGCTTATGTAAAGCCTGTCATCAATCCCATACTGTCATCCTTTTGTAAAAATTTAACAGGAATATCACAGGTAAGCAAGTTTTTGATATATGGACTATAAATGTAACTTTGGTTATTCATAGAGGGACTTTTGAATCCAAACATAATTGTTATTGATGTTATCTATTTATTTATATCTTAACACTTTGGCTGTGAATCCTGTATTTTTACGGATTAGCGTAACTTTAAAAGAATGTTGATCCCGTAGTTTTATGGGATCGATGCTTTAATTTTGTTAAATAGCCTATTGAGTATTAATACAGAGTCTAGTACTCTAAATGATCTCTAGTGATGTTAGTGAGCTGTTTCACTGCTACAATGTGCATACGGAACTGTTTTTAGCCATAATGATTGAGTTGTAGCCGCTAAACTGCACTGCTTTTCTCTGCACGTTTCATAACCATTATTTGGTGAGTGGACTCTATTGCAAAGTGGAAATAGAGCATGTAAATAAAAAACAAGTATTTTATTAGTACTTAATATTAAAACAATCGAGTCATTTAGTTCACTCACTTTCTGAACTTATTACTTGACCGATTTTGATGAAATTTTTTTTATTTAAAAGATAATTTTGATTTCTAAGTCGTAACGGAACTATACTTTTGAAATTCGCATAGATTGTTACCCTATATGGTGTATAAGTTGCAATGTTATTCTTATGGAGATTAATTTTAATTGACCAGCTAAGATCATAAACAAATGTTAAATGATCCAAATAGTATGTTAGATTAACCATAGAGAGCAGAACAGTATTGCACGACTAAAATATCAAGTTTTATTTATTTAAATAATATTCAGCTGTTAAACAAATGCAATGAACACGTTTAAATAGGCTAAGTAATATCATTGGGTGTTTAGACTAATAAATATGTAGCAACGCAAGTATTGTGAGTGAGATACTGTAAATAAATTTAATATTGTCATTTTACGTTGTACACTTAACCTACTATTACTTGCAGTCAAAAGTCACTGGCCGAGGTGAAACTAGTACAGTGAGTGATGGGGTTGGCACATAAAGTGTGCAGGGGTGTCCCCTAGTTAATACTAATTTTACTTAGTTTTGTATGAATAAGGCAATAAAATTATGTTCAAAATTATTTTGTATGCTCAATTGGCCTTGGTTTGATTTTTTTAATTGGTAAAATACTATTACTAAAATACTGATATTATGAGATGAAAAAAATGTGATTTTTAATTGTATGCTGATAAAAAGAAGAAGTATAAATCCATACATGTAAGTAGAAATGTTCTATGTTAAATGGTTTTTAATCTATGAATTTTTTACAAGTACCAAAAATGGCCAGCATTCTTCAAATGGCTTCCGTATTTAGGACTAGCACTCCAAGTGTTAAGTTATGGTGTTCAACACCACTTAAATGTATGTATGGGTGGCACGATATAAGATTAACTGGTTAACTGCCTTATTTGTACTTGCCGGTCGGGGTTGAGGGAGAGGGAGGGGAGAGATAGAGAGACCAATGCCAGTGGTATTGAACATTTGTGAGATTTTGTGTTTCTTTTGTGTATGTTACTACTACTCTAGTGTTAGTGAACGTGTCTTCTAAGGAAGTTTGCTGATGTCCTATCTCCAATATACTAATTTCTTTTTTTCGTAATAAATTATTAATTTTAATTTGTATTTCTTCTAAAGACATCAGATTACATTGGCTTATGCATGCTGTTTATACAGAAGTAAAATACCATTAGTTCATTAGAACCTTGGAGCTTGGACTCAGCAGTCCAAGTGCTATAGCCACTAAATTGCCTTGCTGGCACCATAACCTGTGGTCTCAATCATGAGATAGTGATTAATTTTTTGTATTAGTTAATTATAAGATAGTAAATCAAAATAAAATCTAATATACTTGTTATAACTAAAATGGTTTAAAGAGCAGTGAAAATGGCTAGTACTGTTATTAGCAGTTTATTATTTGTATGTAGTGGAAACGTTTATTTAAAACATAGTTAGTTTTGGATAATGTGTGTAGGGTTGAATTTTTTATAAATAAGTATGTACTTTCAGGAACAAGTTGACAAAGCACCGGAGTTTCCTGAGGTATTGAAACAGTTTGAGTCGTGGTTGGCCAAGCACAAGCTAGGTACCAAGAACAAGTTTGCGATGGTCACTGACGGACCATGGGACATGGGCAGGTTCCTCTATGGCCAGTGCATTGTGAGTCATTTGTGTTTGTTGGGCTCTTACACTAATTCTATAATGAACTAAATATGATGAAGTATTTAATTTAGAATATAATAAATGAATTGCCTTAAGATTTTCAAGTTCAAAAGCATGTTTATTGAAAAAATTATCTCCCCTGTAACAACTAGTAGTAATCAGTAATCAAGAGGGCAATTTCGTTTGATGAAAAATGCCAAAAAAGGGGGCATTTGGTTCGTAATAGTGATTGTGTTGTTAACACTTTGAAGTGTCATATGATAGGTTCTAAACAATAAGATAATTCTGTTAAAAATGAGCATTATAGGATTTTTTTACAGCTAAATTTGTGAAATGTCATCTGTGACGATTTTAAATTTAAAACTCATGGACCACAAAATTGGACCTTAAAGAATCGTACAAGGTTCAATATAACAATAAACATGAAACGTATGCTTGAAATAGAAAAGTACATTTTAGCCTGCTGACGGTAACAGCTTTTTAATGATTTGTAAAATGAACTCCAAATTTGTCTTGGTTAAATTATGTGGGATAACACAAGGGGATATATAGAGTGGAATTGGCAATTTACCTAAGAAGATAATTCCACTTAACACAAACAAGATATATTACACATTAGGACATACATTTCTGATGCCATTGACATCTTCAGTGCTTGTGGAGGAACTGATTATGGGTCATGTGTTCTGTTTAATGGTCTTATCTTTTCAGACAAGTCTGATGATTCTCTTTTGCTCAAACTATTTCTAAACATATCTTTACTGTCTTCAGAAACAATAAACTAAGAATAGTTATCAGTTCTACGTGTGATAAATTTTTTTTCTTTGATTTATGTTGTGATGATAGATTCAGATAAAATCTTAAATATTTACGGCTGGCTATGGTGAGGTTGTTGTCCGTTCATTGTTATTTTCATGGTGGTCAATTAAATTGTTATTTAATATTTGCAAAACTATTTTCAAACATTTCCATTTTTTTCTCTTTGTTTTTGAGGTTAGTTGTGAAAATGCCCTTATTATTATGTGATCTTATAGGCCTATCTAGAATTATTTAAATTGAACATGGGGCCACCAAATACATAGTTGGGTCAGTTATTTTATCGTAGCTTCTCAATTTACTGCTGTACCACCAAATTTTATTTGTAGAGAAACGCTTGCTAATAGATTACACTAAACGCACTACACAACAAACCAGACTGCTGTACATAAACTCAGATACAAATCTACACTCATAGGTACAGTCTGATTCCAGGTCGGTATTGTACCAGTAGTCGTTCCAAAGGAAAGTAAGGCTTCTTGTTTCGACACAAATAAAATGGAAATATTCCTTCGTCTTACAGAGGTTTTGACCATGGGAATTCGTCTAATAGAGATCGAATTCGTGGTATAGATGTGTTTGGCTATTGATAATCGTGCTGTGGAAGTTTTGATTTTGTGTTCTCGTCGTCTTGAAAGAATAACATTTGTAATAACATTTGAGGTAGTTGGCCTGTGACATTCGTGTTATAAAGGTTATTTTAACATTGAGTGTTAGGGGAGGTTCATGGAAATTTGAAAAAAAAATTGTGCTACGAGAATTTTGTGTTATAAAGGTTCCACTTAATAAATAAAATATTAATTTCAAATTGATTGTGAGTGTAGCAATAACCTGGAATATGATATTGCCTTGATGCTAATGTAAATAGTCATATATGCCCTAATTTAGTGCACATTTATTAAGTACACTCACTCATTGAAGTGTTTATGTAGAACAGATATCATTTATCCAGCAATTTAGTAGAAACAATTTATATTGTTGTGCTTAGAGTTCTATAAAACTAATTACAAATTGCAGTAGCACTTTAAAGCTAGTGAAGAATATTTTATTAGTACTACAACTAAATCTTATTTAAACAAAAATTCCCTTGTCCAATGAATGATTCTAACATTTTAGAGATGTAACAGAGATATCTTTGTGATTAAGAATTGACTAAGTATACAATAACATTTTATTAATTACCAACAAGTAATTAACAAACATTTAATTTATTATATCCTTTATTAAAAAAAAAAAAAAAAAAAAAAAAAAACTAATTCAGTTAGGCTTGTTAAACTACAAAGAGGTTAATAATAGTTTTAATAATAACTTTAAAAAAAACAATAAAAATATAAATGTAAACATGTTTGTAAAATAGTAAAAATTATGACGCCATATGCTACTTGTGATAGTTTTTTGAATCAAATTAACTCTTCACACGCAGATTGAATTTACTAGACTTATTGTATTTGATTTTTATTTAAACATAAGATATTTTTTTATTCTAATATACAAGTAGTGTTAATGTTTTAAATCAAATATATTAAAACGTACTCAAGAGTTGTAAAATCAATTTTTTTCTATAAAGAGTTAAAAAATTAGTTTTTCAATATTAACTATCAGCAAAAATTAATGAAATCAGAAACTTGGTTTGAATGAATAATCAAGACAAGAATCCACTCTTCAATGGCGAGGCATTTGGTCATCTTTAGATGCCGATGACGTAGCAACATTTTTGAAACTGTAAACTATATTTTTTGTATGAAAATATTTAATTGTAATCATCTAATAAATATTAAATCATCTATGTCTGGTGTTTTCTATATCATTGTCGAAAGAATGATGCGAAATAGCTAAAACTGAATGATAAATTCTCTGTTGTTAGCGCATCTGTTTCAGTGGAGTACCCACCTTCTGCGCCCATCCCCTCCTGTCAAGACCATAGAGACTTGCTGCGTTATTAAAGCCAACTCATCTATTAGTCTAGTGAATCAGTTCCATGTTGGCCTCCCTGTGGTTATTATTGATTGCATTACCCAATAGTAGTGAGCACTTGTCAACATTCTGTCTTTTCATGCTGCAGTGCTTGTTTTTTGTTTTAGTCCTTTAGTGATGTGTCAAATGAGTAGAGTGATATTTTTACAAATTTTTTTAATTTATTTTTATTGAGATTATAAATAAATATTGTAATCTAAAATCAATAAGCAGTAACATTGACTGAGGCAAATAATTGCTGTGATTTAGTTACAAAAAGAAAAATAAAAAATATATTAGTTGATTTTCTTTTGAGGACTAGCTATCCTTGTCCAAAACTTTGACATGCAAGGTATTTGAAAAATCTCAGTCTTACAATAGGCACTTAACTATTTCTAATTATCAGTATCATAACTGGATGTTTGGTAGCCTAGTGAGAGTTTATCAACATTATTTTGTTGGCTTACCGTTTGTGCCACTGTCCTTTATTCAAGCAACCCTTTCATTCCCAGTGTCTGTTTTTTTGGATGTCAGAAGTATTTCCTAATTTATTGGATATCTGAATTTTCGAACAGCAGTGGTCCTGATTTGTTCGACCATATCCTGCGTCCAAATTGTTGAACATTTAGAAACAAAATTATAAAAAATATATCACGTTATCAACTTGTAATATGTTCAGAAAGAACTGTTTTATCACACTAATGTTGAAATAACTTTATAAAGTCAATAACAGCGTGCAAGCAACAACAATCATTAATTTAGGTGGCTGTGGCACAACGTAACTAGACAGATTTGTCAGCCAGCTGCTCTGGCTCACAGTGTTGTACGGTACGTGTTTATTTTAAATTGAATTTTTGTATATATGTTCAATTTTAAATTATGTTTCTAGGCATATAAATTTAAATGCCGTGGGATTTTTTTTCATGTATAGTTTTTGTAGGATAAATTGTATAAATTTTAAAAATTAGATTTTTTAAACTTCTTTCTTAAATTATTTCTCCCCCTGATGAGTAAGCATAGATTTTATTATTGGTGTGTTGATTAGGTTATTACAAGCACAATTAGAAAAATAATAAAAATTGGATCATAAATAAATTGTATATACATTTTTTACTAAAATGCTGCAAATTTTCTAATTTTGCCCTTGGATCCTGGGAGATACCCTATACCAAAGGCTGGGTTTCATGAGACATATCACTCATGAAATTATTGGAAGCGGAAGGGTTTTAAAACCTCAGGATAATGATGGTTTCAAAATTATTTTAGTATAATTCATATGTATAATTATAATAAGAAATTGTTCAGTGACAATGAGTGCAGAATACGGCAGTGGGTTACAGAGTTACCCGTTGTGGATCATGCATCATGACCAGACAGTTTGTGCATTTTTATCAACACAGATTTTTGGAAAACCCATTAATGAAAAAAGTTTCAAATAAAAGATAACATTTGTAAGCGCAAACTTATGTGACCTTAAAATACAAATTTCATTTTGGGACCAGACTTACTTTTTAATGTAATGATTTAGCTAGCTCAGTTGCAAACTGTAATGAATTAATACAGAACAAATTTAATTTTAATTTCAGCTGTAATTATCAATCAACATAGCATACATGGGTAATCAATCAACTTTTACTCTGTTACATTTTAAAATTGCAACGTTCAATATAGTATATTAAATGTTAGTTTGATTGAAAAATGGGTACGGCAGATATCTGCAGTTTCCATTGGAGTGTGGCTTGGTGTTTCTATCTGTACCCAATATGGCAGTGGTGGTGACAGTCACAGCAATGTTAATTATTTGCGTATGCCCTTCTATGTTTATTCTGTGTTCGTTGATGACCAACTTTCACTCAGCGGCAGTGAAGACAAGGCGAATACATAACAATTCGCCATTACCACTCAGCTAAAGTTTAGGATGTAATCCTATAGGATGATATATGTGTTAAAAGCTGAGAAAGGCCAAGGAATTATTGCAATGATTGATCAACCTGGAGTATAAACAGAATTATACAGTTATTATTATAATTAAAAAAAAAACAGTGTCTGCAGAATTGCAATTGAAAACAAATGATTACTTAAAACAAAATATATTTAAAAAGTTGAAAAATATGTAAAAATCTGAAATGTAATGTATATAATTACATCAATAACAATGAAGCTATAATCTACTTATTGTGAATATGAATGTAAGAAGAAAAGGAATTCAGTTTAAGAGTTTTATCGTAGCAGACCCAAAAAAATTTGTCTAAACCGACACCTATTGACAGCAAAGTCCAGTCCATCAGATAAAGAGTTGTACAATGAGATAGTAGCAATGAAATGTGAGTTGGAATGTGGTACCGTTCTTGTGAAGGGCGGGACAAGTGGCCTTCTGATCTGGGCCCTATACACAGGCTCAACGTGACCGAGTAATCCAAATCACCCATCACTATATCTCAGAGGAAACAAAATCTTACCACCTTTCTTCTAACAACAATTGAAAGAATTTTAAACATATCTAACATATGTGTATATACTATTGTCCAAATTGGATAGTAGACCAAAGCTCTTTCTAGTACGGCAAACAACATTTCTGGACCTTTTTCAGCATATTAATAGAGCGGTATTGTACGACGGAGGCCAAATAGATAACCCAAATTCCAATTTAGAGGTGTACTAATGTCATATACAACAGTTTCAACGTTTTTACTTCCGTTAACAGCTTAGAAAGTCTGCAAATGAACCCCAAAAATAGAATAAGCTCTCTTGACAGTCATTTTGATATGTAAGTTAAAGAATAAATCGCTGCACATCATCACACACTGAAGGGTCATGTATTTGCTGTTTCAATCTATAACAAAACTAAATGCACATTTTAACTTTTAACTGATTTTTGTGTAGTTATTATCTTAAAAAAAAAAACAAAAAAACAATAATAATAATAATAATAGTGATGTGTTTTAACCACTACAGTTTGTTTGCAAAAATGTGTGCCATAATGTCTGCTATGGTAATAATTTTTATTTATTTATTTATTCTTAAAACAACGATCATCAAAATATGGGTGAAAATGGATAACTAATGATTGTGATGAGCGTAGATGAACGAATGTAGTAATTTTTACAAACTAATGCCAACCATAACTTAGAAAGTGTCATAATTAATAGTCCAATGACAAATGTAATTCAGAAAAAGTATATTGTCTAATTTTGTATATGAAATCGAAATTTCCTGTGTCAAATGTTATTTCTTTTGTTCATCATTATGCTTGTATAATTAGTGTTAAAATATTTTCATATTATGTTTCAGTTATCTGACATTTCATATCCAAATTTTGGAAAAAAATGGGTAAATCTCAGAAAGTGTTTTTCTGCATTCTACAAATGTGAAAGGGTAAGTACTTTATGATAACAAAGGTTTTTGGTGATAATAATGTTCCGTGGATTAAAAAAAGGCTTGTCATTCATCAATAATCTGCCATCACTCATTTAGTTCAGCTGTGCTCCATATCTACTTCACATTTAATCATTTTATCCTTATATATAGGAACCGTTAAGTTTTCTTCTCTCCTCGCACTACTACATCCTTCAAAATTTCATGCAAGCCTTTTCATATATGCCCAAATGATATATTTTCTCATTTAAAATCTCACCCATTAATCATATTTCTGTAACTGCCACTCCTTGATATGTGCATGTGCAGATTTATTCACATAGCCAAGATAGTATCACCATGTAACTAGGGGTCTCTTAGGTTTTTACATTACATTGCTTGAGCTGTGTTTGGTTTTAGACATTTAACAGATTGTAAGAGCTTCCCACCTTATGATCATTTCAGTGTCATGAGAGCAGCAGCTGTCATCAGATAAATGAACTGATGTGCTCCCATTCATCACCTAGTACGTTCTCACTCATTGTTATTTTGCTTTGGTGTTTATAACCATTTAAAACTAATAATTTCATGTTTATTTTTAATGAGTTGAATAACATTTCTCATAAATGTAGTACAATATGTATATACAGGGTGTTTCAGACCGTTCGGCCGTGATCTCCTGTAGCTGAACCGTTTGACATAGAACTGTACACCTCATAAATCTCATATAGCAAATGTCCCAAAATTGTTTTTGTCACATTTAAAATACAAGGTATGTCAGAAAAAAAGTGTCCAGGTTCGAATCTCGAAAATTTCAAATAGCAATATAAGTCGTGTTACACCTCTTTTTAAAGACCTTTAAAGCCTCATCGTTGTGATGTAAACATTTGCTAATTATTCTTACTCCTAGGGGAGCTCCTAGGGGGTAGCTCAAAATGCAAACAAATTTTGGTTTTTAAGTTGATGTTATTTTAATTCTTCTGTATCATATAAGTATGTACTCCCCCCCCCCCCATAGAACCAATGACATGTCGTTTCAAATAACAATAAGATGAGTTACTGACCACTCCATCTTCAAAATTTAAAAAATTGTTAATATTTTGAGAAATAAAAATAGATCTTTGTAATTTTTTTTAAACAGGACCCTATTCTAAGTAGCATATAAATTTAAGGTCCTTTAAAAATTAATAAGGATATAGTTTTGCAATATCCTTATTAATTTTTAAATTGTGGTTAGGTACTATGAAAATGGGGTTAGGATTTTTTAACATCTAACTATGCTGCATATTAATTTTAAGGTCTCTAAAAGTAAAACTTTTTTGCTTTTAAAGTTTTGCAATTATTTATTATGGTTTTTAAATAGCAGAGTAGAAACTAAGGAAATGTTAAAATTGTTTTAAATTCTAGGGACATTTAATTTGATAATGCAGCATGGACATAGTTTGATGTTAACAAATTTGTTACCTAACCCCATTTTCATTGTAAAAAATGGTTTTTTATCCGCAGTTAAAAAAAAACCAAAAGAAATATTGCAAATCTTTAAACACTAAAAGTGTTTGGTTTTTTAAGGCCTTTAGGTGTGCTACCAAGAATCCTATAAAAAAATACAGCTATTTTTATTTTTCATAATCGTAACAATTTTTAAATTTTGAAAATGAAGAGATTAGAGCCCAATCTAATTGTTATTTGAAAGGTCATGTCATTTTGGTAGTGTTGGAAAAAATCCATCCTGGTGATGTTCAGAAGAGTTAAAATAACATCAACTTTAAAAGCCAAAATTATTTTGTTATCAAAATGATGAGGATTTAAAATCCTTTAAAATGATGTATAAGACAAGACCTATGTTACTATTTGAAATTTTCAAGATTCAAACCTGTGAACCTCATTTTTGGGCACACCTTGTATGACCTTGACAAAAAAAATGTTGAACATTTGGTACATGAGATTTACTAGGTTTACAGTTTAATGCATCTCTATGAAAAACGGTTTAACCACAGGAGATTGCAGTCGGGTGGTGTGAAACCTTATTTCAAACTACTATGAAATGACTGTAAAAGAAAAACCATTTTGTATTAGACACGTTACTTTATTTTTGTTTTGTGTTGTATATAAAAGGAATCATCAAACACAAACACTCTTTTGTTGGTTATGATTCCTGAAATGTTCTTGCACTTGATGTTTCTTGCATCATTAATGTTTCTTCTCTAGTATTACAGTTATTTAACATGTGGAGACACTAAGGAATGTGTTGTTTCTACATGGTAAAATAAATATATGATAAGTCAATAGTAGTAAATAATTGATCATCTCACCCTGAAGATGGCCTACTGCGATGTTGCCTAAATGCCAGCGGTGATTATCAATTGACGGAATATTAAGGTCTTAATGTATGAGGAATCAATATTAATATTGATATGTCACTACATGTAACATAATCATAACTAGTGTCCCTCGTTTCATAGCAATCATAATTATTTTAATTACTACCCAGAAACCTAGTGTAATTCAATGCTTTGGAAAAGCCCAAAGTGATAAGTTGGGATAAGCATTCCAATTTATAGGAAAATGAAACTCTATGGATCTTGAAGCCCTTAATTAGCCTCTTAAATAGCATAAAGGCAAGCAGAGGCTATTTAAGAGCCATAGAAAACAATAACCATAGATTTCTCTTATGTCATTTTTTACAACTGAAGTTAACTTTGTTTTTAAAATTTGTTAATAATGGAGTATCAGATGAGGGATCCCTCATCTGATACTCCATCATTAACAAATTTCAAAAACAAAGTTGACTCACGGTATGGACCCGTAACGAGATAAAAAATCAAGTCCTTAGAAAGATTAAAAACTAAATTAGCTAAAGTTTCTAATCATGAAGTTAACTAATAAACTTATTTTACTGTAACAATATTTCTGGAGATTGAGAATTCTTTTTGTGTAGGTAGGAACAAACAATAAAAAATTTGTTATTTTAATATACTCAACTTTGTAAAAAATACCATGTGTAAATAATTTACTACGAATAATTCACTAAACTGTAGACTATATAAATCAACTCTTCTGAATTTGCAAAGTCAAGTGTTTTAAGTTATGTAGATCATTTTACATTTCAGATTTCCCGTTAAAAGAAACTTAAGGTAAGACTTTTAGTTATGATCTTAAGATTTCAAGAAATACATTTTACAGAACGGAAATAAAGTAGGAAATTTGCAGTAGCTATAAAGTTGATATAAATATAGTCGTTGATTTTCACGAGATGCCTTATTCCCTCCCTTTAAATATTTGTTTGTCAACTTAGTATATCGGATAATGTGCAGAATTACAAATTAGTCCAGGCAGCATGTGTATAATCTAATTTGAGTTTTGGACATTTTGAGAGACGGATAGATATTTCCTTAAAAATATCTCTAAGCTTGCCAAATTACCGGTTTCAAACATTTTGATGCCATTTGGAAGCTTGAGTGTTGTAGTGTACATAAAAAAATCAAAATTTCAGTTGGATGATTTTTCTGGAAGTTAAAACATTAAAGAAATATATTAGTGATAGGTCGGTTTCCATTTTTCAGTTCCGGTTTGGTTCTTTACTGAAATCGGTTCTCGGTTCTTAGTACTTTTTGAGGAAGTCTCAGAAAATTTTTCTAATACCTTTATGCCAGTGAATCAACAAATTATGTGGAATCAGTCAGTAAAAACAGTGCATAGTATTTTGGCGATTTCTCCAATATGAAGTATAATACACTTTAAAAATCTATAAAATGACATACAATATTTCCAATAACTAGAGAATTGGTAACATTTTATTTTTTCTCAGGGTATGATTGTTTACACTGTTTGCACAAAAAAGTATTTGCTTTAAATTAAAAAAAATATACAATTTAGTTAAATAGAACATAATGCTCAAATTATTATGCAATTGAAATTTACCTTGAGGAAATTACAAAAGTTATAAGCCTAGAGAAAATTGAAAAATTACCTGCCATTTTAGGTCTGGTTTAGTAGTAAAATTTATTCAAAAACAAATCACAACAATCAATTGAAATTACCACAACTAAATTTAAGAGGTTGTTGTAAATTATAGTATGTCAAAAATAAAAACCAAAAACAAATGATAATATAATAAATTCAAACAAATTAGTTTTATTAATTATTGAAAAAAAAATTATTTTTATTAACCCTTCGTACGCGACCTTAAAATTGATGAATTCTACTATAATGCTTATATAGTTGAAAAAAAAATATTTTTAATTTTCCAGAGTTAATTTTATTTATGTGCTCCATAAACATAGGTATTCAAAAAAAAAACACACACACACAGTTAAAAAGATGTATTTACATTTGATTTTCAGCATAGATGAAAAATATAAATTTTTGAAAATTTTGGCCTAAATATAATTTTTATTTAGTCATACAACATTTTTATTTAGTCATACAAGTCTCATTAAAACTAATAATACACGTCGTAACTAATAATACTCATAATAACGTACATGTCAATACGTCTACAATGTTGTAACCTCGCGTTGTTTACATGGCGCGAAAATATACGCTTACAGCGCAGGGCTGACACATGGGATGCGCACGCAACAGGAAATTCAGTCTGTCAACACACGTGATGCGTCATCTGACAGCTGATATCAATCCCACTGCCTTCTGTCTAGCTCAAACGCACAAAATAAACAATCTCACGAATTCTAGTGGCATCAATATGTACTAGATGATTTTAAACAATCGAATTCGATATATTCCGCTTATCGCGTTTACGGCTACAAATACCTAGCGATATATTTCGCTTACCACGTACGAAGGGTTAACTATTGGTTCTTTTCTCAATTGGTGATAATACTGAATTAAGAAAATATAAATGCTACTCACATTCATAAAAAACTATATAGCCAATAAAACCATACATGTTTTTAGAAATTACAGAATACATTTTGTTTTAATAAACAAATTTAAGAAATAATAAACTATTTTGGGTCAGTAAATTAAAAACATTAATCCAATTTAAAACTTTGTAAAAAGATAAAAAATAATAAAAATAAAATTTAACTATTTTAAAGTAAAAATGCTGAAGATTAGTTTTGTTTAGTTTTGATACAATATCAATCTTAAACATTTATTTTTCAATCCAATTCCCTAGGTTTTGTATGCATTTTCATTACAAGTCTAAATAAATAAACTCTAATATCTTAAGTTCACCATAAAAACCTTTTATTTAAAAAAAAAACACAATAAAACTAGAAGCATATTTAATTTCTGAATGTTAGATGAGTTGTTAACAGAATGGCTTGTTTCCACAAGTGTTTTTTATCAGGCAGGAAGTTATAAGAAAGGGTCACAATATAGTAAATAAGGGTGGAGCTCAGGTACAAAGGATGACTGGACTCTGGACTCTTGAACAAAAACTGAATGGCTTTAATTCACTGCCTTTATGTGCTTGTGAATTCCTACTCATTAATGTTATCTCTCTCTCTTTTCACATGCTGATAAGAAAGAGCCTAGACTATGGGCGAATATTTTCTGACTGAGATACGAGGTACATCCAGAAAGTAAGTTCCGTTTTCATTTATATCCGCTTCAGCGCTGCGATCACAGTTCTGCGCATGCGCAGCAGACGCTCTGTATCAAGGAGAAGAAACGTGCGCCATTTTGAGATCGCTGTCAGTCTCGTACGCTTTGTTGTGCTTGTTTAAAATGTAGGTGTTGATCGAAAATCCCGCCGCTTGTGAAATCAGATCTGTGATTCGTTTTCTGAATGCTAAGAAAGTGAAACCGATTGACATTTATCGGCAAATTTGCAAGGTTTACGGACAAAATGCGATGAGTGATTCAATGGTGAGAAGATGGGTCCGACAGTTTAATGAAGGACGTAATGAAGTGCATGATGAAGAACGAAGTGGGCGTCCATCTTTGATTACAGAAGAACTGATTCACACGATTGATGAGAAGATCTGGGACGTGTTTGACCATCCTCCGTACAGCCCTGACCTCGCTCCTAGCGACTTTCATCTGTTCTTACATCTGAAGTCTTTCCTTGGCGGTCAACACTTCAACGATGACGAAGAGCTGAAAGAAAATGTTTCCAAATGGTTGAAGACACAGGCGGCAACCTTCTATGAAGAAGGCATAGAAAAACTTGTGCCACGCTATGACAAATGCTTGCAAAATTTCGGCAGTTATGTAGAAAAGTAGTTTAAGAGTTGTAGATTTTAGTGCAATAAATATTTTTTCTGTATCTTTAGACAAATTATTTTTATTTCCAAACGGAACTTACTTTCTGGACGTACCTCGTATATTGTTTATTTCATAGTGTACTGATAAGGAAGTGGCCTTCTATATATAGATATTCTGACAAAGATATATTGTTTATCATGTGGGATGTAGTTTGATTGCACTTTTCACACCTGAAACATTTCTGATATGAAAGCTCTCTTCATTTGTTTTTCTAGAACCGGGACCGCAGAACCAAGACTTTCCCATCGGTTTTCGGTTCCGGTTCTTTTGTCAATACCCAATAGAACCGAGAACCGACTTTAGGGACCGACCCATCCCTAAAATATTTATTTTGCATACTGTATATTTAAACAAACAAATAACTGCAAAAAATAATCAGTCGATTTGCTTCAGTTAATAAAGTTGTTCCTTCAATATGAAGGTTGTAGATGTTAACATAAAAGTCTTAAAAAAAAAAAAAACCCTGGGAGTCATTTCTAAATTTGTTTGTTACTAATTAGTAGTTTTTTTTAATTAGCATAATACGTGTTGGTACATATTCAGTTCAAGTAAACGTGACACAACATAAATGTATTACAATATAAGCACAAAATGCACAAATATATTACAATACAAGTACAAAATGCATAAATATTATGGTGATCGATTTCGGTGAACCACGCTCACCTTCCTCAGACCAGAGGGATTCACAAAAGTGTTAATTTTGTTCTTATATTGTAATAAATTAGTGTTGTGTGACGTTTACTTGTACTGTATTAATTAGTATATTGGAGAGATAGGACATCAGCAACCTTAAAAGACAAGTTCACTAACACAAGAGTGGTAGTAACATACACAAAAGAAACACATAATCACACGAATTTTCAGTGTCACTGGCACTATTGCTGGGTAGGTGGCAGTAGTGGGGATGTTTAGTGGTGGGGGTTGTACATCCTTAGACCAACACTCAGGTATTGATGCAGTTTTTTTTCAGTTGGTTTATATATAAAGTTTGCTGATGTTCAGATTAGGTGGGTCACGGGATTTTTTTATCCATTTGTGTGCTAAATTCCATCCTTCGGAGTTGGGAACTATTGGCAAGGGAAGGAAGAGATATGATTACTTTAGTGGTGTAACACTGATCAAAATTTTGGCTATGGAGAAGAGTATGGGCAGAGACAGGTTTTACAGGACTTTGGACTTTGCAATCATGTCTATGGCCATTCATGCGTTTTTGAAGGGTTTCAGTTGTAAGGCCGATATATTGGGCAGGACAGTGCTGGCACTGGAATTGATAAATTAAATTGGTGGAATCACAGGAGTGGTTTCCAGGTATCTTGTAGGTTAAGGAGGTAGTGGAGCTGGTAAAAGATGTGGCTGAGAGATGAATAGGGCAGGTTTTGCAAGATTTCTTGTTACAAAGATTAGAACCAGGTAAGGACAGGTCAGGATGTTGGGATCAGGTAACTTAGGAGTTAGGATGGACCAATTGGCAGACATTTTAGTTTTATAGAAATAATACTGGTTAAATTACCTTTTTTCTTGTCAACAGTTCTTCAAACATAATCTGCTATGTACATTTCGAAGCATTGAGCTTCATCATCAGGCTTTCCAAAAACGTCACTATTTACATTACACTAAAAACATTTAAAATATTTAAACATATTAAAATAGCACATTTGCCGGCCGGCAATAGACACCAACTTGGTGAGAGAGTTGGTGTCTATCGCCGGCCGGCAAATGTGCTATTTTAATATGTTTAAATATTTTAAATGTTTTAAGTGTAATGTAAATAGTGACGTTTTTGGAAAGCCTGATGATGAAGCTCTATGCTTCGAAATGTACATAGCAGATTATGTTTGAAGAACTGTTGACAAGAAAAAAGGTAATTTAACCAGTATTATTTCTATAATATAACAGTTCTGGAGGCTAATAAAACAAAATGAATAAGTTTTAGTTTTGTCTGAAAGTCATAGTAGGAGGTTTTTAAAGGAGATCTTTGGTGTGGGGGGAAGCTTTTAAGATGTTGAAGCCACCTTTCAGGATTTGGTTGAGTTTCTGTAGGCCATGGTGGTAATTAGTGACAAGGGGTAAGCAACAGGAACTACTTCTGGTTTGGGGTTGGTTTTGGGACTGGGCTAAACGGATTTGGTTTTTAATAAGGTTGGTAGGGTAACCTCTCTTTTGGAAAGTACTGACAAGTTGGTTATTGTATTTATTTAGGTTTCTGGGAGAGGAAATTATACGTTTGGCACAGTTGGCTAGGCTATAGGGTTGGGAGCATTTAGTGTTGTTGGGGTGACAACTAGTATAGTGAAGGTATTGTTGTTTATTGGTAGGTTTGATGTGAATATCAGTTTGAAGGACACCGTCCTCTAATCCTATTCCAACATCAAGGAAGACTATGCATTCAGAAGAGGATTGTCAGGTGAAATTAAGGGATGAAAAGTTTTGTAGGCTTTGAAGAAAGGTTTCAAGATTGGTTTTGGAGTCAGTCCTGATCATGAAAATATAATCGAAGAAACGGAGCCAGCAGAGAGGTTGGACAGGTTGTTTAAGTCTTCTCCAATTTCCCCATGAACAGGTTGGCATAGGAAGGAGGCGGTAGGTACTCTTGATCTGGAGGTAGTTGATGCCAGAACTTTGGAAGTGGTTTTTTTCAAAGATGAATTGAGTCAGCTGAACTAGGAAGGAAGTGTTAGGTTTGGTGTTTGGAGGGCGTGTATTGAGGAAATCCTCAATAGCAGCTAAGCCATGAACATGGGGTATATTGATATACAGTGAAGTGGCATCAATGGTAACCAGTTTGGTGTTAAGGGGTAGAGGTTGTGGAAGATTGGAAAGTAGACTAAGGAAATGATTGGTATCCTGGACGTGGGAAGGAAGTTGTCGTACTAGAGGTTGAAGTTTATCATCGACAAAGGCAGAGATACGTTCTGTAACAGAATTATAGCTGGCCACAATAGGCCTAACAGGGGAAGGGATGGTGCCTTTGTGGATTTTGGGCAGGATATAAAACTGGGGTGGAATAGGCTGTTCATTGATAAGCAGAATTTGGCTGGCGGTGGTAAGGATTTGGTGTTTAGCATGATGAAGAAGAAGATTTTTCAGTTCTTGGTTGTTCTTGTTTTTCAGTTGGGTCGAAGTCAAGTTTTTCGTAGAGTTGGAGGAATGAATTTCATTATTATACAACTGGAGATTAATTTCATTGATATAATCGGATTTATTAAGTAATAGTGGTAGAACATTTATCAGCAGGAAGGATCATTATGTTGTCATTGGATTTTAAGGACTTTATGGCTCCGCGTTCAGCGATGTTAAGGTTCTGATCTTTAGGAAGTTGGGAGAAGAACTGAGGTTCTGATACTTTTTGGGGGATAAGTTAAGGTAAAATTCAATAGGATGGTCAGGTGGTGGGTCAAAAAGCTGGAAGGAGGTTTGAAGTGCGCTAGGCAGGTTTCAGGCAGGTTCGT
The DNA here is from genome assembly GCA_035578905.1 of Stictocephala bisonia. Lineage (NCBI taxonomy): Eukaryota > Metazoa > Arthropoda > Insecta > Hemiptera > Membracidae > Stictocephala > Stictocephala bisonia. Next base: position 186,629 of record JAQJVL010000808.1, read on the forward strand.
AGGATTAGGGTTGAAGGTGTTGTTCTCAAAAAACATCTTCAACTTCAGGTTGCGACCAAAGGAAATAACATCAGAATTTAAGGGGAACTGGTCTAGATGAGAAGTAGGAGTGAAAGTAAGGCCTTTGGACAAAATGCTCAGTTCGGGCTCGGAGAGGGTATTGTTTTAGAGGTTTAACAACAATGATAATTATTTTTAACTTTTCTAACAAATCCTATCTTATTTAAACTTTCATTATGAAACTTTTTTATTTTGTGGGGGTTTTCTACAGTTAAAATTGATCAAGTAATAGACGAGAAAAGTGCAAAAATTTCCCTATGCAAAAATTTCCCAGTTACTTGGATCAGTCTTTGGGTGATAATTGATAGATAATTTCATGTAAATGTTACTTTTCGTTCATCTGTTAATTTTCATTGAAGAACAGACAGATTTCCTTGCTATTAAATCACTCGTCACTTTTCTCAGAATTTTTAGTGTGAACTGGTTTAATGTTCCTTTCAATCAATCAAATATCTTAATTCATAATCTGCACATCATTTGTACATTGAATAAATGGAATTGCATTGAGGAAATGGATTACTAATTTAAACTCACGAGTGCTGAGATTTTCAAAGAACTGGCATTTCCTTTGGGCTTAAGGGAACACATAGGCTAACTACACAACACTCAACAAGCTTTATGTGGCATTACATGTGACACTTACTATGACCATGCCTCTTGAATAATCTGATTTATCACTTGATATATGATGCCCTCCATGCTCTCGAAGCACTTTAAATTAAACCTTATTTTTTTTTAAGGATTAATAAATGTGTAAATAATTAGAAGCATTTCATTAAATGACTTTTATGTGGATCAAATGTTGTATCCTAAGAACATTAAGCTTGACTTAACCTACGCATCTGGTCAAGATATGGATTGGTTTTATTCTAATTCACCAAATTTTATCTTCATCCTTATAGTTCTAAGGTTGATTAGTTGGCACAAAAGTATTTAAGAGTTTGCCATGGCCATGTTGGTTTTAATCTCATTAGAATAATGTTATTTGTGAATCCATATTTTTTTCGTTATTTATTGACCAAAAGTTGAGTATGAGGTGTCATTTTAAATGTTATCATATTGTGCATTGGGTTTGCTTTTGATATTTTGAATACGTCTAGTTTTGAAAAATAGGTGAAAATAAAAACTTCAAACTGAATATTTTGTATAATTTTTCTATAAAACTAATTAGGAATTCCCAAAGCAATTTCAATGTGCAATTTATTCTTGATAAAATGCAATTTGTTTGGAAAAAATCTAGTTTGGATATGTGTGATCGTATGTCCGGTTCGAAAATAACATTGATCTTATGGGATTAAAACCAACATGGCCAACAACCTCTGCAGACTCTTTAAACAAATAAATCTATATACTATAAAGCTCGATGAAATGAAATGTCTTTATTTATATTACAAGAGGCAAAGTTAGGGCTGCAAAGCCCTGTCTACCACTTAACCTCATCATACATGATAAGATATTAATTCAAATATAAATAACAATTTACAAGGAAATAAAAAATATAAATTACAATGTACGAAGTAAAACATATAAAGTCAAAAATGTGAAAAATTTATATTTAAACTTAAAAATAATTTGACTATCTCAAACAAAACTACAGTTATTCATTATATTTATTCAAAACTACATTCATTCGGCACAATTACTCATTACGGCCAACACCAAGCCATAGCGCCACCAGCCACTACTCCCGCGAGGCACACAGTAGATAACACCTCACCTCCGCCCCAAACCGAGTGTGCTTATCGATGGATCTGATATTATCAGGAAGAGCATTCCAGAGCCTACACGCGGATACAATGAATGATTTGTTGAAAGTGGTGGTGCGGTGAACTGGAATAGCTAACATTGATTCATCTGGTTCTACGCACACTAACTTGTGACAGGTAAACAAACTGCTCTGACAGATAATTAGCAATTTGCTTTTGAAGAATATTGTACAACAAAATCAGGATATGGAATTGTCGGAGAGTGTTTAACTTTAAGATGGATAATTGGTAGAAAAATGGAGTAACATGATCCCTTCGCCTCAGGTTGAAAATAAATCTGATACAGTAGTTTTGGGCACGCTGTAATCTTTCCGCGAGCTCAACAGACATGTCATTGATTACAGTATCACAGTAATTAAAGTGAGTGAAAACTAGAGTCTTTACTAACAACACCTTGATATTGAGAGGAAAACATGGCTTTTTCAAAGTGTGTATAGCAGCAAAATCTATTACATATTACAGCAACTTGATCAGTTCAGTTCAAGTTTTTGTTCATAATAAGTCTAGGTTTTTAACGTTTCACAAAATGGTAATTCTGTATTGTTAAGGTTGAGTTTTGATATATCTGTCAGGTCAATGTTAGAAGTGGGTCTAGTAGAGCCCAACAATATTGTTTGAGTTTTGGCCTCATTGAGCTTTAAGCCATGCTTGACAGCCCAATTTGTGATAGACTGGATATCACAGTTAGTGTTAGTTACGGCAGTAGGCAAGTCTTTCAGAGTGAAGTGAGTATAGATTTTGTAGGTCATCAGCGTATAAGCGGAATTTTCAGAAAGTGATAACAGTAGTAACATTGTTAATGTAAAGTAAGAATAAGAGTGGGCCAAGCACAGAACCCTGGGGCACACCTCTAGTCACCAGTTTGTGACGTTTGAAATTTTACAGTCTACAGTGGTAAATTTGGAGCCGAAATTCAAAAAGGCCAAGGTGAACTACTACCATATTTTTTGCTCTGGTTTTGTCTGACATAATTTAATTCAATATTAACATAAAAATAAAAAAAAAAAACTATAAAAACGTATAGATTCCCAATCAGATTGTCTGCCTTTAAATACTGCCGACGGTCCGTCAAGTATGACCTGACTCAGTCAATACAACCATCAGAAAAACCACCAGAGAGCATTTTTATATAAAGAAGGGTAAACGCAGTTGAAAGCTTTAGAGAAATCAAATAGGGTCAAAATGGTAAACAAGGCCTTGTCAATAGCAGAGCGGACATCGTCAGTAATCTTAAGAAGAGCAGTACTGAATCTTGAACGGAATCCAGATTGGATATTGGACAATAATCCAGCACTCTCCATAAATGATGACATTTGACGGTGGACCAACCTTTCGAGGCATTTTAACAACACTGATAAGATACTGATAGGTCTGAAATCTGAAACAACTTGAGGTGGCGAAACCTTTTGTAGAGGGTGCACAATGGCAGATTTTCACTCAGACGGAAAGGTAGATATGGTTAAGGATTTATTGAAAATAGCTGTAATCACAGTCAGTATTGCTGGAAGTAAAAGTTTGAGAAGTTTAATAGGGATTTTATCAGTTCCAACTGCGTTGCTAGTCATCCTCATCACAGAATCAAGCACATCAGCCTCAGTCACTGGAGTGAAGAAGAACTGATGGCAAGTGCGGAAAGAGGAGCAGCATTCAGCTCACTGGCAAAGTCCACGAGCTGTGACAGATCGATTGGAATGTTAGTGAAATATTTTTTTATGACATTAAGATCAAGGGAAACAGGTTTGTCACTATTGGTCTTACCAATGCCTAGCTCCCTGACCTTAGACCGTAAGCCTTTAGTACATATGGAACCAGAGAAAGATCTATTATAGAATTGTATCTTGGCATTGCAAAATTGTTGCTGAGTCTTATTCCTCAGTCTTTAATACTCCGTCCAATCGTCAGATGACTTAGTTCTTTTAGCGCTACGAAAAGCAATGTCCCTTAATCTCTGCAGTTGACATAAGTAGTCATTGATCCATGGGGTTGGTTTCTTGGTGACCCTCTTGGTGATCAAGGGAGCATGCTTATCAAGGAGACAAATTATGAAACTGTAAAACATTTTTGCCATAATATTGACATCAGGAGCGTGGATTATGTCATACCAAGGCATTTGAAGTGCATCAGCCAGAAGTGCATCAGAATCAATATTATTGAGTCTCCTGTACGAGATGAATTTGGGTTCACATTTAGGGGTGGTCAGACGATGTACACAAAATATTAAATCGTGTCTTGACAGGCCAAGAGCAGGGTGCTGACAGGCCAAGAGCAGGGTGCTGACCGTAGTGTACGACATGGGACCGGTCAGAGACAGCCATGACGTCCAGCCATGTATCGGTAGTAGCAGTGTGGTGGGTTGCTTGTAAAGGCAATATAGTCATGTAACAAGAGTGAAACATTCTTGTTAAGTAAGTCTGATCGTAAGTAGCAGGGCCTAAAAGGACCAGTTACAATAACATGACTATAACGAGCCATAAGATCAAGAAGAATGGATTCAAATTCAACAAGAAAGCCAAGATTAGGTGCACTATAACAAACAGGAATTAAAACATGTATATTATTAACAGAAGAACATGTACTCAGGTCGCCCCAACCTGGTGGTGTCAGAAGAGTACAGTATTGTAGTGGGTAAATTAGATTTGACAAAAGCTGCAACTCCTCCGCCACCTTTGGACAGTCGATCATTACGATAAAGAGTATATCCAGACAGATCAACACTTTTATTTGATATATTAGGCTTGAACCAGGATTCGGAAATTAAAACTATATCAAAAGTAGAAAATTCAATAATTAAACAAAATTCATCGATATGACCAAAAAGAGATTGAGTATTGACATTGGCTGTCTTAAAAATCTGGAGTAGGGGGCAAGGATGCTGGTGAAGTGATCTGATTACAAAGTTGAGGGTGGAGGGGGAGGAAGAGTGAGACACCATCACGGGGTGTCCCGACGCCCGTGCGATCGAGCAGCCAGTGACAACAGCAGCTTAGCATGGTGACGGTAACCATACACAGACACACACAAACTAAATAACTTACTAACAGACTCAGTATCATAACATAATAAATGTCCGCACTCTAACAAAACAGTAAGAAATAGACTGAGCGGGAAATTATATAAACTTTAAAAACAAGAGTATGCAATTAACTATATTAAATTGAGAAAATGAATTACAATTATTATCATTCAATGGCAAAAATAAAGATTTTAATTAACTATACCAACTTAATACTGTATATACATGAAATAATTGAATAAAAATGAAAATATTTAAATTACGGGAAATTTAAATGAATTTAAAATAAAAAATTTATAAAACTAAACCGATTTGGTTCAGACTGACAAAATATTCATTCATAATTGTGATGGGTTATCAGAACAATTGAACATTCGCAGGAAGACTAAATTTATGTATTTAAAACTAACGGAATTAAAATAAACTTCTAAAAATAAAATAAAGAACATATATGATTTACGATTACAACAAATTAAACAGAGCTAACTTCTTCCAGATTAAATAAAGGTACTTTTAGAAATCGACAAAATTGAAACAAATCCAACTTCTACATAAACAAATTATACGTTACAGAAATTAATAAAACTAAACAAAACCATTGTTCTTCAAATTAAATAAAAGAAATTTGAAGGTATATTGTTTACGATTATAAAAAATTAAACAGAGCTAACTTCTTCCAGATGAAATAAAGGTACTTTTAGAAATTGACAAAATTAAAACAAATCTAGCTTCTACATTGACAAACAAACAACATTTATGTTACAGAAATTAACAAAACTACTACAAAATTAAATAAAAGAAATTTTAAGTTGTATGTTTTAAGATTACAACAAATTAAACAGAGCTAACTTCTTCCAAATTAAATAAAGGCATCTTTAGAAATTACCAAAATTAAAACAAACCTAACTTCTACATAAACAAACAAAACAAATTTTACGTTACAGAAATGTACAAAATTGGCAAAACTAACATGTTCAAAATTAAATAAAAGAACAATCTTATTGGGTGTGAAGTCAAGTCGACGCCACCTGTCAATCTGACAGCTTGGTCGCCACGCCGTGCTTCCTGGTGCCGTTGACAAAGAACACCCGGAACGTCCAGGTGCTGGTCCGCTCGGCTGCCTTCCTGTAGATTTCTTGTCTGCGAGCTGTCAGGTCCTCACATATGGAGATGCCACTTCCTTTCAGTCCCTTCTTCGAGTTGAACACCAGCCGCCTGTCCCGATAGCTGGTAAACTTGATGATGATGTGACGATGCTGCGGCCTCTTACCTGTGGCTGGACCCACAGGTTTACCCACCCGGTACGTCCTGCAGAGCGCTGTGGATGGCAGCTCCAGGCCAAGGTGGTCGCGACACAGCTGCGTCACCAAAGCATCTGTGCACTTTCCTTGCTTTTCTGCTACATCGAAGAATCTAAGACTGTTTTGGTGCTGATATTGTTCTTACTTGTCCGTCTTACTGATCAGGGCACCCTCCATCTGCGAGACTCTGTTGCTCAACTTAGTCATCTCCTCCCGCATATTCCTCAATTCCTCCAGGACAGGCATCATGACAGCAGATACAGCTTTCTCTACGACTGTCTTCAGCTCCACCGACATCTTGGCGACCAAGGTGTCTGTCACAGAGCCACTAGCAAGGTGTTTATTCACAAGTGACTCTATGGTAGGGTTGACAGCCGGAGGATTGTTGGTATTTGGCATTGTTGCAGTCCTGCGGAGGTTGGAGAGGAGTCAGATAACGAGCGGCTCACTAAACGCTTATCGGCTGCTGATAAGGGAACTGCTTTGCACTTTGTCCTGGACCTTAAGTTCTGTGGCGAACGGAAGATAAAAATCTCTTTACACAAATTACACTTAATTATTGATAAAAATGATAAAATAAATAAAAGATATGGACTGACAAACACCTAAACAACACACTGACAAAAACTTACAATAAAATAACTAAAATATCCCACTAAAAATAATGAAAAACGTGGAGTCGAACTGAACACGTGTTACTCCGACTGTGTCATCCCCTCTCGATGTAGTGACTTACTGACACTTCCCGGCATCTTAACCCCATAATGTATACACTGTACTTGAATTGAAGCTCTCTGTCTCAAACCTCCAGAAAAATTCACTGTGTACCTTTTTCACTGGTTAACAAATTGGCGGCCTTTTTTTGGCTCCAAAATTACTCCAATGTATTTCTTAAGGAAACATTACAAAAAAGCACATTTTATGACCTAACTCGGAAAACCCTTGAATAAAATAATTCAAAACTTGGCAGATGTGCACGTATAATAAATTTGCATCTTATATATGAATTTCAGATTAGAATCTCAATAATTTTAGGTATCAGGAGCCCAAAAGTCAAAATTTTTGAAAATGTACAATTTTTGATACTGATCTTATCTATCAAATTAAAACTATTTTTCTCCGGAATCCAAATATACCATCAGATTTGGTAAAGCGCAGATGAAAAGGTGTATATTCCTCCAAAACAACAAAAATCTCCAAAAACAAAAGTAATACTCAAATAAAACACCCAAGTGGGGTATTAAACTATAGCTATTTATCTCCTAAATCTAAATATACTTTTATTTTTTGTAAGAGACAATGTTCAAGAGCTCTGTCCCCTCCAAATCAAAAATATGCTCCTAAATAAAAAAATGAGATGTTCATCTAACACACCCAAGTGGGGTATCAAATTAAAGATATGCTTCTCTTAATTACTAATATACCATCAGATTTTAGAAAAGACTACGTTTATGGGCTCCACTATCCCTAAAACCAAAATTCATGGTCGTACTGGTTAAGAATCCTGGCGAGGTCGTAGGTTGAGTTTTCTCACAAGGCCACACACTGAAATCCGTAAATGTGACTGTAGCAGAGTGTCATGGTAAGGCCATAAGCTGAATTTCCCCACGAGGCCGTAGGCCGAGTTCCATCAAGGGGCCTGTAGCAGAGTGTCCAGGCGAGGCCAGAGGCCGAGTTGTTCAAAGGGGCTAAAGGCAGAGTTCACAAGCGAGGCCGCAGTCCGAGCTTCTTTCACGAATGTAGTGAGCGATGGGGTTGGCCCGCAAAGTGTACAGGGGTTTCCTCTAGTACTGTAATATAGCTTAAATTCAACTGAACCTATATTAGAAAACATTCACTGTATTGTTCCACCTATGTCCTTAAATGCATGAGTGGTATTGACAACCCGTACACGAACAGTGATATTGACCCACCCATCCACTCATACCCGTACAGTAGTATTGCAGTAGGCGTGTGTTTGTGTATTGTAAATACGACATGGGTCAGTTTAGGTATATTTAAATGGTCCCAATGTAATGGATACAGAAATGCTGACTGCAGAAGAAATAAATCTCTTGCATCTTCCCATTATCCAGCTTTTCTGCAGTCTGGTACAATGGTCCACCACAGAGGGGTTGAATAAATAACAAGATTAATCTACTTTATTTTATGTTATAAAATATGATAATCATGTGGCTAAGATCTGTTAAACTAGACCTATCCCATATTTTTCAGTACAAATAAATATTAATAAGCTTATATGAGGTTTGAGTATGTGAAACAATACAGATTTAAAATTCCAAAATAAAACAGATTCGTAATGACTGAAGGTTATGTGATCCAGTGCCTCCTCTCCCCAGAAAACACGTCTAAACCAGTTACCACCACATCTTACAGTTTTAAGCTGGAACGTAATTTGCCAATCTTAGTTTCAGCAATACAACTGAACTAGCTACATCACAGCATGTGTAAAACATCTAAGTGATACTGTTCAATATTTGTAAATAGCAACTAGACCTTGTTGTTACTGGAAGATCTAGATACTAGTCATAACTAGATCTAGAACATCCTGACTAGGTCTTAAACCTAAGATCTAAAAAACATAGTACTATTGAATTTCTATTCTAATACCGGTTGTAAGTATTGTGATGTATACAGTACAAGTAAACGTCACACAACACAAATTTATTACAATATAAGCACAAAATGCACAAATATACTACAATACAAGCACAAAATGCACAAATATTATGGTGATCGATTTCGGTGAACCACGCTCACCTTCCTCAGACCAGAGGGATTCACAAAAGAATTCTTTTGTGAATCCCTCTGGTCTGAGGAAGGTGAGCGTGGTTCACCGAAATCGATCACCATAATATTTGTGCATTTTGTGCTTGTATTGTAGTATATTTGTGCATTTTGTGCTTATATTGTAATAAATTTGTGTTGTGTGACGTTTACTTGTACTGTATATGTACCAACACGTATTATGCTAATTAAAAAACTATTTGTATACAGTATAGTCTTTCTGAAATGTGTATGATAAACTTTGTATGATGGGTACAGTTGCTGCTGCTCAAGGCTTGTATAAAAGGGTTGCCTCACACAAGAGCCCATCTGTAGCACGCAGGTAGCATTTTACGTCATAGGCCGACCTCAGCTGTAATTACTGTACCTTTTACTACTGTAATTACTACTGTAAACAAAACAATGAAAAACGTCTGATATTTGTACTGTTAATGACAGTACAGTCTGTGGTTTTCAATTGTAAATATTATTATGTAAAAACATTAACGTTATTTTATTTTATGTAAGTGACTGGTTTTAATTAATTTTGCAGTTACAAAATAAATTGAATCCCAAAACACATGAAAAGGAGTTATTTACTGCTTTAAATAACTTTGAAATACCAACAATTCAATTAATTCTCAAATGCTACTGAAAACAATAGAGTAATTTTTTTAGTATGTTTCAATTGTTGAGCACTCTGTTGGAGGTCAGCCTCTGACGTCAAAAAACTCAGCTAACTGCTTATATAGACCATATGAGAGTGAGACAATTAGTCATGTATTATAGGAACCTTGGGTGCTACCTTCTCTATTGAAAATAGGAGAGGCGATTATTATAACATACACATTTTAAAATGTACTGGTTGTTCATTTATCATTATCCTGTTTTATTTTCAACAATATGCCAACTCAAACCAGGACAACATATAGCAAATGTTTGGCTAGGTGGAACTTAAAGGTTTAACAAATATTTTTGTTGTTTGAAGTGGTTTATATCAGTTGTTGTAAATGGTCATGACTAAGTAATAATTGGGTAGTTTTCAGTATACTACATAAATACCCAAATATAAGAACAATAATAAAATTGTTATTCCAGCTAAGACTTCAGTTGATGATTGAGAAGCTGGGGATGGAGTTCGAAGGCCATCCTCACTGTGGACTGGATGATGCAACTAATATCGCTCATCTACTAATTCGCATGATCAAAGATGGAGCTGGAGTGGACATCAATGAACGCATTCAACTGCGCTACAAACTAGACCCTCGTCCTAACGATGAAAACGCTTCTAACTCAACAAATCAGGTGGGTGAATAATCTTTGTTGAAAATAAAAATGAGTTATAACATTTTTCCTGTTTGTAGATTTGGATTTTTGAGGTTACTCTTTTAAAGCTAAATGTTGAGTTCAGAAACATTTAAAATTATTCAAAACTAGTTAACACATACAATATTATAGATATTATTACAATACATGTACACAAAGATCAGATACTATGGTAAAATAGTAAACTAAAAAAAAACTTATTTTTATTTTATATTTTTAAATCATTACATTTATAATTTGGTAAGGATTGGTTTGTAGTCCTTGTTTGTTTATTTTTTCAGTAATTGATAAGATATATTCCAACTTCAGGTTGAAATGCATTAATATGAAATGAACCTTGAATCAATTTCATGTCAATCAAGACACATGTCATTGGAACCTGAAAGGTAGAGAAACATTGTATTCAATTATAACTTTCAGAGAATAGTTTCAAACTTTCTGAAACAAATTTTTGTGTAACTGCTATTATAAATTTAAATATTCTATTAGTTCTCAAAGTGTTTAAAGTAAAACCATTGACTGTAGAAACAACAAGACTTTTCCGTTCAAATGAGTTTTGTGAAGCTGGTATTCCTGTTCTGTAAAATTAGTTGTTGTTCTGTTTTCACAGATTGCGCCAGCGGTCTTCCTCTTTGTATCTCTTCTCATTACTCTCTCTGTCTCTCTTTGGGATATGTAGTAACTAATAGCTGAGCTAATTGTATGTCAAACAGTTGTCCGAGCACTTGTTTGAGACCAATTCACAGTTAGATAGCATGACAGGTGCGCGTCTACAGCAAATACAGGCGTCTTGATATGCCAGTTTCTATAGTCAATGGTAAAACCAAAAGTCATCCTGAAAATCATTCAGTGTTGATTTGTTCAGACATATTTAAACTGTAGTCTGAGTGGGAAAGACTAATCTTCTCTGTCAAATTACAAAGAAGTGATAAATTATAGTGTATTCTTTTTAGAGACGATCTAATAAAAAAAAAAGTAATAATACTGTTTGTAATATAACTGTTGATATACTCATTCACTAATTTAGCATACAGGAAAACAAAGACACAAAAAATTACCTAAACTTTGATTGTCACCGACATCTTTATCAGCTGAGAGAGGGTCTCCCTTGTGTTCTTTGAGGAAGTCTTTGTTATGTCTTTATGTATTCCTGTGTTTTGTTAGTGGACTCGTCTTCTCAGGTAATTTTGCTGATGTCCTATCTCTTGTTAAAGAGAAAGAAAAATTTATATCTTATATGGTAATTTTACTAGATATTTAATAATGTGTTAAAAGCTTTCTAATTGGTAGACAATATTTGGAGATTTCCAATGCTTTAAGTGTTTTAACATTTTCGCCGCCTAAGTCGACTACAGTCAATTTGTCGTCTATAGCGCTGAGCGCATACATCGACTTTAGTCCACGAATGCACAAAAACTTCTCCGTTGGCTGGGTAAGTCGACTATAGTCCCAAGGGAGTAAAAACAGCGTTCTTTGTTGTCTGGTTACTGCTGCAGTCATGTGGCGAATTTTTTAACTAACGCAAGTCACATGGCGTGTTTGTTTGTTGTAGGCTCCAGTCGTCTGCTAGTGCATATTTGTTTACGTTTTGGTCTTCTTTTTACTGTGTCTACTACTATAATTGTTCTTATTTTTAATTGTGTTTTTTGTTTATTATTTTGCTAAATGTAGTTTTAAGTTGTTTTTTAAGTTAGTTGAGAGTTATATTGGGGTGCATTTCATTAACTTTTAGGCAAGTATGTAGGCTAATAGTTTGTTCACTATTTCATAACCTGTTGTAACCTTCCTGGGCTTTATAAAAATGTCACATATTGAGATAATAAATGATAATGAAATAAATGAATATCTGGATAAATATAATGATGATTCAGATTTTGAAGTAGATGACCCAGGGGCTACAAGTAATATTGTTTTTCTTCGGAAAGTGATACAGATGTTACAGTTGTGGATGATAGGCCTAGAGCTTCTGTTTCTAACCAAAACAATTATTTGATGTGGAATCAAGTTGAAAAAAGCTCTGACATTGTTTTCGGCAACATACCTAAATTTAGTAATGTAGTTAAGCCTAAGATTAAATTTGATAATCATGTTTTTAGCCTAAATAGGCAATTTCTTACCACTTTTATTATTACTATAAGCCTTTATTGAGTTCTTATTTTTATTTGTGAGTATGGTTCAAAAATATTTAACATTCTAAAGTTAGTTTGGAAACTTGGAACAGTTGTGTAAAAAAAAAATGAAAATTGAGTGTAGTGAATAGTTGACACTATTGAATTTTAGATGGATCATTTGCATATATAACAAATTGGAGATTTTTCAAACCTAATAGTAAGTTTTCCAAATTTACTATTTAAATATGGTTCTGAGTGACCATTATAAGCATTGCCCTAAAATTAGAAAAAAATGCCTGACTTGGTAAATAAATTTATCATATATTATAATTTTTTAAAAATAAATGTCTGTCATTTTCGACTAAAAACAATATTTTATTGGCAGAAATATAATAAATAACCCAAAAATATTGCTCAAACATTGTTTATAGTACATGTAAGAAACAAAATACGCATTTTTTAAAATTAAAAAAAAATAACAAAATAAGCTAAAATTGCAAAAACTCCAAGAGTATGCAGTTTTTTATTTGTGGCGAAAAGGTCAAGGAACAAACGCAACATTTCGATAGGTGTAACAAATTCCTGTCGAAACGTTGTGTTTGTTCTTTAAAACACTTGAATTTTCAGACAACAGTTAAAAGCTTTGTTAAAGAAAATATTGTTTACAGTTTTATTATTCTTAAGATTGTTTTTAAGATGGTCAAATTAATGTACAGATAAAGTTATTTTTTAAATGTTATTGTTGGTGTGGTAAGAAGGAAGGTGTTCAAATATAAAATAAAATAAAAAGAATGCGTTTGGGAACAATAACAAAAATAGAATTTAATGACAAGTTGTATAAATAAATATGAACAGACTATAAAAACATTAATGAATAAAGAATGAAAATGAAAACAATTACAGTAAAAAATGATCTAACAAAAATATATATGCGTTGGAAACTAACTGAAAACCCATGTTAAAAAAAAAAATATTAAATAATAATAACACATGTAGACAATTAAATAAACCATGAAAGTGTTAAATTGTTGTATTGATTCCCACAGTAAAATTGTTAAATTAATTTCCACAGTAACCCCCTGCCAGTGGTTTGGCCACATCACATATCATGTGCAAGGTACAAATCACAATACACCACTCTGGATACAGTCAGGAAAATGGACTCTTTGTCTAGACCTTGTAGTCCTCGTGGTTGGCGCTGTATGCTGCGAAGAAGAGTCAGGTGAAGGATCTGCAGCCATAGCTGAAGGTGTCGGTTGCACAGTGTCTTCGTCAGCCATGATGTAGACAGGCTTCAGGCGATACAGGGACACAGTGATATCAAAGCCTCTCATGCTAACTTCAGCTGTCTTATTGAACCTGCTGATAACATGATATGGTCCAGAGTAAAGTAGTTGTAGGCTGCTTTTGGACGTGTCAATGCGCACAAAAACTTGTTTGCAGGTGGCCAGATCCCCGAACACAAAAGATGTGCGTACACCATGGCGTATGCTCTGTACAGGACAGAGGTTGTTAAAATAATCGTGTCAGAGTTCAGTAACGAAGGTTGATGGGGCTGTGTGACCAGCTGATGGAGATGGAGCTAGGAACTCTCCTGGAAGGCGAAGGGCTTGACCATACACCATTTCAGCAGCAGACGCCTTAAGGTCTTCTCGCCATGCTACGCGAATACCCAAGAGGATCGTAGGCAGCACTTAGAACCAACGTTCAGTTCCGTGACATGTGATGGCACTCTTCAGATGCCGATGGAACCTTTCAACCAAACCGTTAGCAGCTGGATGGAAGGCAGTGGTCTGTAAACGGCTGGTGCCCAAGAGGTTGCTTAGGTTTTGGGAAAGATTTAATTCGAACTGCCTCCCCTGGTCCATTGTTATACGAAGAGGAGTGCCAAACCTGCATATCCACGTTGAGTAGAGCAAGGGCTTCCGTGTTCTCCAGTAGAACAGCCTCCGGCCATCGAGAAAATCTGTCCACACACGTGAGACATTATCTTTAGCCCTATGATTGGTAGTGGTCCAACCAAATCTACATGAATAAGGTCAAATCTTGCAGATGGAGGAACGAAGATACCCACAGGAGTTCACGTGTGGTGGGTTATCTTGGATTTCTGGCAATCCATGCAAGAACGGGCGTAGCGTCGGCAGTCAGCTTTTATTGAAGGCCAGTCAAAACGCTAGGTAGCCAACCGGACTGTTGCATTTCTTCCAGGATGAGACAGGCCATGGACAGAATAGAAGGCAGCTTGACGGAAGTCCTTAGTAATGAAGGGACGAGCATGTGAAGTGGAGCAGTCACAATACAGATGAAGGTTTGTGCCTGGAATTGGGATTTTCTGTACCTTCAAGCTGGAATTCGACTCGAGACATTACTGCAGTTCGGCATCGTGAGACTGCAACGGCTAAGGCTTCATAGTCCAGTGAGGCAGTGACTGCTTCAGTCCTTGACAGTGAGTCAGCCATTATATTTTCGGACCCAGATATGTGACGTATATCCGTGGAGAACTGGCGAGCACTTATCGGGCTTCTGGCGGAAAGTGAAGGTTATGGTCCATGTAGATGGTAAAGTCCTTACCCTTGACCATATGGAGGAAGTACTTGACAGTGAGGTAAACAGCCATCAATTATCTGTCGTAGGCACTGTATTTAGATTGGGCGGGTCTAAGCTTTTCCGAGAAGAAGGACAATGTTGCAAAAAGAGTTCCATCTGGATTATTTGCCTTATATAGATTATCAAAATTTTGTAAAATTGAAACTTTGAAACTTGTTTATTTTGCCTTTATTCACTCTTATATATCTTTTGAAATTACTGTCTATGGTGGAACCTCCAAGAAAAACATGGACAGATTGTTAATCCTACAAAAAAGAGCCATACAAATTATGCTAAATTTGAACTGGCAAGAATCTGTGAAAGATAAATTTGAGGAATTGAAGATATTTACGATTTACAGTAATTACATCTGTGAATCTATTTTGTATGCTTTTAAAAACTCCAATTACATTTCTTGGATAGGAGACAATCATCAATATTTTACAAGAAATAGAAGCAATTTCACTATACCTACTCACAGATTGACATTCTTTGAAAAGAAAACAAGCATATATGGGAGAGAAATGTTTTAATAAACTGCCAAGTGAACTCAAAAGTATCACTAATTTTAATAAATTTAAACAGAAACTAAATGAATATTTACTATTGAAACCTCAACACAACATACTATGAATTGTTTAGATGATTGACATTAGTAATATTAAATATAACAATTACAACATTAAGTTTTTTAGGGTGACTTACTGGCCAACATAAACATGTACATAACCAGGCCTAATACAACTCTAGTATACTATTAGTATTAGGATTAGTATTTTAGCACGCCATTCATTGTATATATGTACAATTGATGAATAAAGATTATTTTGATTTGATTTGAATGACTGCCAAGTATCCCTAATCTACTGCTGGAGGACAGCTCCCACACATGATGGCGTCACACATGATGGCCAGGTGAGCGTCAGGAATAGGATGGGCCAACAACGTTGCCTCACTGAGACTACGCTCGCAGGCCTGGAATTCTTCTTTGCCGTCCTTAGTCCAGTTCACAAGTGCGTTGGTCTTCACATTTTTCTTCAGAAAGTCGTGTAGTGGACCCTACAGTGAAGGAGCGTTGGGCAAGAAACAACGGTAGAAATTCAGCATTCCTGTGAAGCATCTGAGGTCTTTTGCAGTCTTCGGCTTAGGGTAGGACAGCACAGCTTGCACCTTTTCAGGCAAAGGTTAGATTCTCTCTCCGGAAACAAGGAACCCCAGAAAGTTGACACAATTGGCACTCAAAATACACTTGCTGGAATTGAGCAAGATACCATAGGAGGAGAGGCGTTCTAAAAGCAGTCGCAGATGTGTTTTTTATGTTGCTCTTCAGACTTAGATGCCACGAGGATGTCATCAATGTAGGCGTAACAGAAGTCTAAACCCCTTAAAACACTGTCAATAAAGCGCTGGAAGGTCTGTGCTGTGTTGCAGAGTCTGAAGGTCATGTAGGGGAATTCAAAGAGACCAAACGGATCAGTGATAGCTGTCTTGGGGATGTCTTCTGGATTAACGGGAATTTGATGGTATGCTCTTACAAGGTCTATTGTTGAGAAAACTTGTTCCGTGGAGAAGTTGAACAAAATCTTGAATGTTTGGTATGGGTAGCAGTCGGGAATGAAGTTGAGGGCTCTGTAGTCACCACACAACCTCCAGTCAGAGCCTTTTTTAAGGACCATGTGGAGGGGGAATGACCAGTTGCTCAATGAAAGTCTGGCAATTCCCATTTGGACCATTTCATCGAACTCCATCTTGGCAAACTTGAGCTTGTCAGGGGCTAGGTGCCGTGGCTTTCAGCAGACTGGTGGGTCGGCAGTGGTACGGATGTGTTGTTGAGTGTTGTGCTTGACCGGTAGAGCTGTTTCCCAGAGGGCCTAGTGAGCGTTGGATAATCTTGAAGTAGTCGAGAGTATACAGATGGAAAGGTAGTATTTATGGTTTTAATGCTACTTACCAAACTGCAAAGAGCTGTTTTTAAGTAGCATCGATGACGTTGAAATCGATGACGTCCTCTGATTGACCAAAGACTGACGACGTACATCTACCAGAAGATCATAGTGGTGAAGGAAATCCACTCCTATTATAGGTCTGGCCACATCTGCGTCTATAAAACGCCACGTGAATGCACGTCCAAAGTTAGGCTCAACGTCACTAGGCCATAGGTAGCAATGCAGATATCATTTGCTGCGAAAAGGTCATAGTTGGTTTTCGACGTTCTTCCTGGTAGCAAAGAGTTAAGATAGACACACACATCCGCTCCAGTGTCCACAAGGAACTGCAGTTTCGTCACTCTGTCAGTGGTAAAGAGGCGGCAGGATGATATGAGTACGGGGTCGCTGCCCGCCTTTGGTGACCCTCCTGATCATTTCCCGGGCCACTGATGTTGTACTGGCAGGGTTTGGTGCACTTGCTGGCCTGGTCGCCGAACCTCCTATGGTTCCAGCACACATTATCTTGTTGCCGGCTGCTGAAGCGCGAGCGCGGATGAGACTAGATCGCGGACCCGAGGTGCAGCGGGAACGGTCGTGGCGGTCATCACTGACGGCTGCAATTTCTTTCCACAGAGTGGTAGCCACCTCGCCAATCTTCTCTGTCTCTTCAATATGGTGAGGCGCTACCTAGGGCCGAGGACTGGCTTCCAGTACTGTGTCAGCAAGCACTGCCAGAACATCAAGATCAGCATTCTGTTGTGTCGCTAGAATGGCTTAACATATGTTGGAAACTAACTGAAAACATATGTTAAAAAAAACAATAAAATATTAAATAATAACAACACAAGTTGACAAGTAAATAAACCATGAAAGTGTTAAATTGATTCCCAAAGTTATGTTACTACTAACTTATTTTCAGCACATTATTAGTAATTATTTAATATAATGTTATCTCTCCTGTCACGTTAATGTACTCGCTCATATGTCTGTAGAAAATGTTGTCCTGTTAGTTACAATTGCTATGCTTCATCTGTATGCTAAAATATATATTGCAAGTCATATTGCCATTGGTATATGTATTTTAATCTATATCTTTAATTTTTAATATGATTGTCAATGTTAATATTATTAGAGTAACTGGAAATAATTATGACTAAGTTGTTGGCTTTGTTGCTTATAGACATCACAAGCTGTACCTAACCACTTCACCGGGCATCATAATATTGAGTTTGATTATACAATCCAAATGTGCAGAAAGCTTTCAGTTCACACTGTATTTTTCCACTATTATTATGTATATTTAGAACAGCTGATGTTTTGTATAGTTTACTACTGTTCTCAATTATTTTTAATTTTAAAAGTTTAGCCTACAACAATTTTATTCAATTTGTTTTTATTTAACAGCTGTTAATCAAATAAATCTGAATTACTATAGCTCCATAAGAATAACATGGGAATTTCGAGCGTATCCAAATTCATACCCCTATCAAACCAGTTTGATTTGAGCTCACGATATTTCCAAATTCGCACCCCTAGGCTCTGCTTCAATACTTTTGGCCTGGACTGTACACCCCCCTTGGAAACAGTTTACCTCAGCAGTAAGTTGCAACTCCCTTATGCAACTAAAGAAATTCCCAAACTTTCCAGTCAGTTCCTGACAGATTTCAAGCAAACCAACTGTGAAGCCTCTGCAGTTATTCACCATTCCATATCCTTTGGAACATAACAAGGCTTGTATGTATTATGACAGACTTGTTTATTTAATAATCAAGGTGAAATAATTGTTGACAGTTTAACGATTTGGACTCGTCTGAATACCAAAATAACACTTTGTAACTTCGGATATTTCCAGGAAAACTTACTAACTTCGAGTTATATGAAATCTCAACCAGAGATACGTGATATCATGATCAATTCTTACATGTTGCAAGCTAAATGTTTTGGTTGCAAAGCTGTACAAAAATGTTGCCACATTAGTGACACAAGTATGATTGAACTACGTACATAAATTCAACTCAGTTCTGTCTGAGCAAGCAAAAACCTTGTAACTTAATTAAAATATACCAGTAACTAACAGGAAAATTGCATTATATAAAAATATTGATTAGGCTAGTTTTCATACCACGAAGTTATTCTCGTGTTATTATGAGTTTTGGCTTAGAAAAAAATCAAATGTAGATACAATTGAAAGAGGAACAATGAAAATAATGAAAATATTTCTAATAATTTAATTTATGACATCCAAAAGCAGCTTTTACAAATTCTAATTATTTGTTTTATTATTATTTTAATAAGTAAAATTTTAATTTGCCTCTGGTTCACAGTCTGTGAAATATTTAAAATACTGTTTATAACTGCTTTAAGTGTGTATTAATCGGCTGCACAGAATAATTAATCGGGAAAACTTTGTTCTTAGAGTTCATTCTTATGTCAAATAAACAAACTATTCCCGTTTTTCAAATAAATACAGCCACGTACTTTAAGTCTTCTGAAGTAAGTATATTGTAATTTACACTGTTTAAAAGGTACTTGGAATAGAAAAAGACATTTTTTGCTAGGGTCTCACGACTGGTTGCAATGAGAGGTTAATTATGGCTAGTACTGAATGCTGAAAGTACTTCTCTTCCAAAAACTTGATGTAATATGTCTAACAATTGCTTGATCAGGAGGGAAGTTGCAACGGAGGCCTAAAACTTAAATGTCATAGGTAGGTACAGTCAAAACCAAAAACTTTTTGAAATATTCCTGTTTGGCCAGGGGGTGTGAATTTGGTCATTTTGACTCGCTCAGGTCAAACTGGTTTCACAGGGGTGTGAATTTGGATATGGCTGCTTGTACCCTTAATGGGGTGTGAATTTGAACACACCCGGGAATTTCAGAGGACAGTGGGAAGGAGTCCTGAGGTTGGAGAGCAAAATTCCAATTTTTCCTTAACATTTTTGTGTTTCACATTCGTGTTTGTTGACTGTACCATGTTTGTGTCACAGTCTTCATCGTGGCCAGTGAAGCCGATGTTCTCGGACCGCCCTACGCACACATTCTCACAGACTGCCAAAGAAAAAGAGACAATGGCCAGCCTCAAGGCAGATATGAAACGACACAATCTTCATTCATCCAGTTGATCCCTTACCATCATCCATATGACTTTTTTACTGTTATTATTTTTAAAAATATATTAAAATAATTGCATGTTACAAATTAAAAAAAATGCATACAATTCTGTATTTATTTCAAATTAATAAATTAGTGATAACTGTATTGTTGTTGTTCTTTCTTAACATGCAGGCCTTACATTTTTATCAAGTACTTGCAAATTTGATCAGATTTGTTTGTTAATATACACAAAAGGAATTAATATTTTTATTTAATTGTTATCAACATAGGTAAAAGTCATGGCTCTATACAAATGGTAAAAGTATACAATGCATAGTAAAAGTCATGGCACTATGACATAACATAGAGAAGAAAGAAGCAGGTGTTCTCGGATTATTTTCATATTCTCATATCTGAACACCAACATAACTTTGTGCGCATTTAAAGACAAGTTCTGAGACGGTAAAGCGTCGGTTGCCTCGAATTTTTGCATTGATATTCTCAACCAGGCCAGTTGACTTTTGCTCTGCTACTTTTAACCGTGCAAACCCATTCCCGAACAACTCCTGCACTCATTACATTTGACCCAAACATAGCACTAAGTTCTTTATGAATTCCTGCTGCCGAATACTGAACAGCTACGAAAAATCGAATGACAGAATACACTTCACGGGAATTTTTATTGCAACACTCATTTCGACAAGCGACTAAAAACAAACTAGCGCTAGGACAACCTTCACTGTAATACGGCTGGACGCCCACTGACCTGCCGTGCGCTCCAGCGCAAGATGGTGGCCCTAACCCTTCTACTTCCCGTACAAAGAGCAAACAGAGGTTACTTTCTGAACAGCCCTCGTAGTTTTCTGATTCAGATGGCAGTGGAAACACCATTGCCAGTCCCTACATTTCCAAACCACTTTTTCTCTCTCCTGTTTATAGTTTTCTTGGGCACTTATTTATATAACTTTTGTAAGTTACCATTTATCAATTTAAAAAAGATAATGATCACATGACTTTAATGAGGTTCTAATTCATTCATATCATAAAGAAGAGAAATTGGCTAGGACAATTTAAAAAGCCAATCTAAGTAAAGATTGATGACATTACCAATAGGATTAATTTTATTTATGCTAATAGTTACACTAATAAAAACCACAATTAAACATTTAGACATGTTCAAAAATGTTTTTAACTAAACAAACATAGGATAAGTTCAGCTATATATAGCTTAAGTTCAGCCAGGTGGTAAACCTAACATTTGCCTAATACCACACCAGCAACAATGGAGACGGATGATTCCGAGTCAATGTTGCGTTTCGTTTGCAGATTGGCTTGTAGATATGATTGCGCGACATGTCATCTCAAAGTTTTGCTAGTTTGATTTTGTGGATGAGCTATATCAATAACCTTCTCTTGATTGAACCCTCTGTATTATATAACTATATACAGAATTGATCCTGATAGCTATGTTACTAGATTGGATTCATACCTAATACCATTTGACATATTACTAGTACCATTAATAATTGACATATCTTTACAGCGTGATATTTGATAAAACAGTAGATCTTTCCGACACTTCACAAATGTCACTCTTTATTCCATATTTTCTTTTGAACAATGTACAAAAAGATTCTGCTGGGTTTGTTGATTTACTCCAAAGAACTAGGCCCACAACTCTCAATCTTCAGAGCCAAAATCGTCATGTGAGGCTATTTCTTGTGAAACATAATCACGGAACTAATGATAACTGTGCTATCTCCACTGATGTCTGCAGTATAATTATGCCTACACATGTGGAGCCATGAAGGAAGTGTAATCCACAATGAGAAATACTTCATTGCGTTATTTTAGCAACCATGTGTTAAACCTAACTCATACAAGATGTGCCAAAGTTCACGCAGTGGAAAATATGTTGTTTGTGTGGAAAATATGTGGATCACTCCTGCCTTTGTGTGAGACTCGTTGGGTAGAGCAATATGATACCATTTTAGACTTCAAGATGGCTTTCTCCAAATTTTGGAAGCGTTAAGCTTGATTTCAGTTTGAGAAGATTTACTTCTTGTCAAAATCAATATGCCTTTGCGATGCAATATACTAATTTGAGTTCATTTGTTGTATGCTAACTATTTTTGTCATTATTCTATGACACTGTCACTAAGTGTCAATTTTGTGGAAGAACATTTTGACAAATACTCAGCATCAGCCCTAGTAAAATAGGTTGAAAGAGTTTTGGACAAGAAGTGAAATGAGAGTGACAATGTTTCCAACTTATTAAAAAAATAATAATAAAATGATGGATGAACAAGGTGTGGTTGACAAGAAACTAAGACTGTATACGAGGATGCAGAACCAATCCTGATCTAGAGAGTGTAGAAGGCTACTTTTGAGTTATTACAGTATTTTCAATCCAACATTGGAGGAAGTTCTTCAAGACATAACTCCAAGATTTAATATACTGGACATTTTGGACCTTGTTATCCTCTTAATAAAAGTAAAAGTAGGTGATTTCACAAAAAAAGAAGATACATAACGAGAACAAGCTGTATTAGAAAACTTTTTATTCAAATTTTGATAGGTTTTTGATGAATTTGTATGTGTCAGTTTGTACAAGCATGCCTTCAAACCTTCAGGGAGAGTTGCAAATTCAGCAGGAGTACTGGAAAAATTCCTCCAAGAAAACATAAAAAACTCTAGATTTTTTTCATTCAAAACTCTATCTCCGGCATCAACTTCTTTCTTTATTTCTGGTCAGTGGGGTGGAATCCGCAGAGTGCAGTTTTGTATTCCTTAAACAATCAAAAACTTAGATCATAACTCGGATGACAGAAGAGAGACTCAAGGGACTAGCTCTGATTAATATTCACAGATATGTAATTGTTGATAGTTACTTTTGAGAACTGTAGACTATTAAATGAATTGCACTGCATTGAATAAATTAGTTGACATGTAAATCTGTATCATTTTGAATAATCCCTACATCAGTTTTAGCAGCAATGAAAACTGTTTTGTAACAGCCATGCACATCTTTGCCATAGTGGAATTCACCATGCTACCCACTACAGAATCGCTGCCCAGTAAAAAAAATCCTGGATTCACCCTTGCCATCCTAGTATATACTTCTTTATGTATCCTTGCGGTATGCAAGCCTTAGCAATAAAGACGAGACTTGTGAAAAGAGGAAAAACACATTTGTAAGTAATACAGATAAAATAAATTACAACAAATATTATGGTGATCAATTTCTATAAACCATGTTTACCATTCTCAGACTAGAGGGTCTCTATGGATTTGAGCAAGATTCAAAATGTTTTTACAATAGAAAACAGTCTTTTAATATGTTGCTACTTGGAAAGCTCACCAACAACTAATTATTTCATACTAAACAAGTAAAATAAGT
The DNA here is from genome assembly GCA_035578905.1 of Stictocephala bisonia. NCBI lineage: Eukaryota > Metazoa > Arthropoda > Insecta > Hemiptera > Membracidae > Stictocephala > Stictocephala bisonia. The sequence goes on from JAQJVL010000808.1 coordinate 209,979, forward strand.
TTGTTATTATTAATGGTTGCTATCTATTTTTGTAATTGAGAGAAATATATAGATTTGTCTTACTGGTTTATATTTTGAGAAAGATAAACAAGCTTATGAGTAAAAATCTTCAAGTTGTGGTGATATTATAGGCAGAAATAACTATAAGTTTATAGCATAAATATTTCCAACTCACAATTCAACTTTAAAAAGCAGGATCATCTTTATAAAGAACCCTTATTTGGATGATATCTGTGCAAATTGGGGTGTATGATTTCACAATATATTTTTACATTTCTCATTAAGAAGGTTTTCTCTTATGCTATCTTCAGTTTCTCTGAGTTTCTCCAAAGCTTTTTCATGCTGCCAGCATTCTATCTGTTGTCGATGCTTTTCTTCTATCTGTTCTTTTAAATGATTTCGGTATTCTAACATTTTCTGGCGTTTCTTGTTCAAAACTATCTGAGCTAATTGTCCATCTTTTTCTGCTTCTTCTTCCAATTTTTTCCTGAACTTTAGGTCATGAAGCTTTTCCTCCTCAATAGATCTAATTTTCTCCTCATATTGTTGTTTTGCTGATCTCTGAAGTTCCTCCTTCCATCGAAGTGATTTTGCCAATTCTTCTTGCTCTTTCTTTAAGTTATTTTCTTTCAGTTCTGCTTCTATCAAACAATGCAGAATTTCTTCTCTGTCACTTTTTTCAGAACTGTTGCCAAAATAAGATACAATCCTATTGTATAATTTATCTTGATGTTGTTTCTTTTGGTTTTCCATATCTTTTCTTTTTTCGTATAATTCTTTTTCTTTTTTTTCTTGCTGATCTTTGTAATATTTAATTCTTCTATCTTCATCATCAGAAATTTGCTTTTTTTCTTGATCATAAATATCTTTTAATGTCTTTATTTTTTCTATATCTTGTCTCAGTTTTTTTAGCTTGTTTACTCTTAATTCTTCTTCTTTTTTATTCTGTTGCTTTATAGACTCCAGAGTGAGTTCAAGCATTTGTTTATCTCTTAAAGACTCCTTATACATATTCTGTTTCTTGGCTGAATGTGTAATCTGATTCAAAAGATCTTCTTTATATTTTAACTTTTTTGCAATAGCTTCCTCAGATCCTTCTGATTCTAAGCTCTCAGAAAGCGCTAGTTTTGATTCCACAACGTTTTCAAAATGTTTAAGATCCAATTTCTCTTTGACTGAAGCTGCCCTCTTGTCATTAATCTGAGCCAGTAGAAATTTGTCAATATTGGCTTTTTGGGCTTTACTTTTTAGTTCCCTTAATTCTGGACTATTCTGGCTTAAACTAAGACATAGTTTTGCCTCGTTTTCTTTCTCTATTTTCAGTTTCATCATTTCCATAATAAACTGATCACCTATAGCATCCTCTACGCTTTTCTCCTGGTTTAGTTTTCTTTCAATATCTGCCTCAGCTGCCTCCATCTGTAGTCTGCGCTCAAAGTCTCTGCAACGAGCTTTTCTTTCCATCCTAATGTCATCAAATATTAAACTGTCTGAATTTCTTTGATTATGCATTTTTAAGTCCCTCAATAATAATCAGTTCTTGAATCACACTTTTTATATTGTTTATCTTATTACCAACAACAATTTAAAAACACTAGTAAAGCTATTACCGATGATTTAATAATATTCTCTTAAATAATTGTATCATAACCTTTATTATTTATATAATAACTATTAGAATAAGTTTTCCCTAAATAGTAAACAAATATCAACAAAATAGTGAACAACAGCTGATGGTTGTTTGCAAGAAATATTTTCACAACACTATTAATATAGGTACCATGTAGATAGAGAGCTGAAATTTTGTACACTGTTTCTTTAGAACTTAAATAGGACAACTAAAGTATTTTCATCTTGATCAAGAACTCCTAAGGGGTAGAAACCACCCCTAAAAGATTACTCCATAAGAATAACATTGGGTTGATTGTAGTAAATTAATAACAGCTGTTTTAAAAATAAAATAAACATGTTTATTTTGTATGTTTGACATTATACTATTGATTCCACAGAACAAAGCTGCTCTTTGATAGATGCATTTTTAATACTATACTATGAGTTTAATCTTTAGCTGTTAAACAAAAACAAATAAAATGAACACGTTTGAAACATGCTAAGTAATTCCATTGCGTATTTATACTAAAATAGGTAGCAAAGCAAGTAATGTGAGTGAGATACTGTAAATAAATTTAATATTGTGATTTTACGTTACACAGTTGATCAATCTACTATTATTTATAATCAAAAGTCACATACCGAGGCCGAAGGCCGAGGTGTATATTTAAATATATTTTAAGTTAAGTACTATGTGCCAACAATTATATATAAGAAGGCAATGAAGTTCGTTATCATTATATTACTAACAGATAAAAGAACTCAAATTAATTTCAAATTTTTGGTCTATTTAACTTTTGGATCAAGGGGGAACACTTCCATAATTATTTACCCACTTTTGGACTGATAGAAATTAGCAACATTTATAGTGTTCTTATTACCTACCAAAAGTTCTATTTAAATTTTAAGAAATCATCTTTATAGCAACAATTTTGTTTACAGCTCACAATGGTAAGAAGGTGACCATGACATTTCTTTTATTATACACACCTTCATATACAAAAGTTTTTCTAAACAACTTTTTATTGCACCATTAAATCAGTGTAAAGTGAGCAAATTTCTTTCACTAAAATTTTATGAAGAGTTTTGCAAATGGGTCGTAAATATCTCTAGTTTTCGCTATTTATGTCTCAGCATTATTAGATCTGGACCATCAAGTTTGAACTCAAAGTGTCCTAGGAATCAATATGCTTGTGGAAAATGGGGGTAGTTTTCTAATTTCTGAGAATACTTAACTAATTATAGGATAAACCGTTTATTGATTATGCTTGTACTAATCTGGTCAACTACAATTTAATCATTTCACTAATAAAATTCCTTCGGTTCTGATAAAAAACTTATACTGCCATCTTTATTTAACAATGAATACAAAATATATCAAAATAGTTTATAACATAAAACATTACAACAATTTACTTTAAATATATCATAATCATTTGCTACAGCCTCAAATCTATGCATTACATTGCCTTATAAGTACACTATACTTAGGCCTAAGTTGCGATCAACTACTGGTAAAATACAAAAGAAATTATTAACATATTTTATGATTTATGTTAAAAATGGAGAAAAAATAGATACAATAGTCTGACCCTGTGGCTTTATTAAATACAAAAATATGACACAACAATAAATACACAAATAATTTGATGTGTCAGAACAAAAAATAACAAATTTCAATTTTTATCAGTTAGTCTAGCTATACTGGTCTATGTTTTGGATTTAAAATTATTAAAGAGAAGTATGAGAAAATAATAAATGATTAGTAATAACGTTGGTCAAGTTTGATTCTTTAACACTTTTACCCAAAAATAATATTTCATTTTTGATATTGCCTGCTCTGTAGTGTACTCCTGTCTTGGACAGCCATCATAATTTACAAAATATGTTCATCTAATATGTGTTCCACACTAAAAAGTAATAAAACAAAGCAGTGGTGCTTCATGGAATTCAAAATATGCAGGAACTTCCAAGGGCTCGAGGGTATGGACTAACCTCCATGAGAAGGGAGGTTCGGGGTTTGCTCCTGGAAAATGCTTGAATGTGAAGTCTGAAATGTTATTTAAATCTTTATAAATTATAATTTAACTAATTATATCTTATTTATATATCCTCTTAAATAATAAAACATATTAAATTATATAATAATTCCAACATAAGTTTTCATTTACCTTTTAAAAGTTATTGATGCAGTAGAGAGTATGACTGTCTTACCACATACTCTCAGGGGCTCTACCTTTAAAAGTTATTGATGCAGTAGAGAGTATGACTGTCTTACCACATACTCTCAGGGGCTCTACCTTTAAAAGTTATTGATGCAGTAGAGAGTATGACTGTCTTACCACATACTCTCAGGGGCTCTACCTTTAAAAGTTATTGATGCAGTAGGGAGTATGACTGTCTTACCACATACTCTCAGGGGCTCTACCTTTAAAAGTTATTGATGCAGTAGAGCGTATGACTGTCTTACCACATACTCTCAGGGGCTCTACCTTTAAAAGTTATTGATGCAGTAGAGAGTATGACTGTCTTACCACATACTCTCTAGGGCTCTACCTTTAAAAATTCCTATTCTAAAATTACTTATTTTGCAATTTTCATAATAATTTGTAGTATTTCATATCATAAAATTGTCTTGTTTTGCTGACAGTACAAATGAAACAAAAATTAATTAAAATCTGACAATCTGAAGCCTTGTTGTTGAACTATTAGTACAAGGCAAAAAAAAAAAAACAGTTTTAATAATTTTCCAATACTATATATTGGAGAGAGAGTGTGTGTGAAGATGGACAGTTGTGACACGAGTATGTGATGAAGATGGACAGTTGTGATGGACAGTATTTGACGAGGACCAACACGGTGCTTTCCTCTCACCATGGTCTAGACCATACTGGTGAGTCCGTACTGTGCATGTGGAGGTCGTTGTGTGCAGACTCTACAGACCAGAGAGAGAAGACAGACATTTGTGTTATTATGGCAGGTTGACCGGGACCAACACAGTGCTTTCCTCCCACCATGGTCTAGACCAGTGGTTCTCAACCTGGGGGGCGCGCCCCCCTGGGGGGGCGTGAGAGAATTTCAGGGGAGGCGTGAGGGTACAAAGAAAAAAAATTAAAAACTGTATATTTTGTTAAAAAACAAAAACTTTCAAAACCATCAAATAAACTTTCATTATTTTTATATATATATCTGGATTTTTATTTTGCATCCCAGCTTTTGCTAACGTAGAGTTAGCATCGTTAGTTTCATAATTTCAATGTTCTAACTTGAACCAACCAATTATTGACTGGAGGGGAGGCGTGAGCTATCTTCAGTGTTCAAAGGGGGGGCGCCAGTGCTAAAAGGTTGAGAACCGCTGGTCTAGACCATACCGGTGTGTCCGTATGTACATGAGGCAGTCTTTGTGCGCAGACTCTACGGACCAGAGAGAGAAGATGGACATTTGTGTCAGTATGGCAGGTTGACGGGGAACAACACGGCACGTTCCTCTCACCATGGTCTAGACCATCCCGGTGAGTCCGTACTATGCATGTGGAGGTCGTTGTGCGCAGACTCTACGGACCAGAGAGAGAAGACGGACATTTGTGTCAGTATGGCAGGTTGACGGGGACCAACACGGCACTTTCCTCTCACCATGGTCTAGACCATACCGATGAGTCCGTACTACGCATGTGGAGGTCGTTGTGTGCAGACTCTTCGGACCAGAGAGAGAGTGAAGACGGACAGTTGTGTCTACGGCAGGTTGACGAGGACCAACGGCACTTTCCTCTCACTATGGTCTAGACCATACCGGTGAGTCCGTACTGTGAATGTAGAGGTCGTTGTGCGCAGACTCTACGGACCAGAGAGAGAAGGAATACGGACAGTTGTGTCAGTACGGCAGTTTGACGCGTACCAACATAGTGCCTTCCTCCTACCATGGTTTATACCATACTGGTGAGTCCTTACTGTGCATGTGGAGGTCGTTGTGCGCAGACTCTACGGACCAGAGAGAGAAGGAATACGGACAGTTGTGTCAGTACGGCAGTTTGACGCGTACCAACACAGTGCCTTCCTTCTACCATGGTTTATAGCATACTGTTGAGTCCTTATTGTGCATGAGGAGGTCGTTAGCGCAGTCTCTACGGATGAGAGAGGGGGAGGGGGGAGAGAGAGACCGCATGCGGCCGTAACAATTTTTTGCGGCCCTTAAAATTTTTTAGATTTACAATAATGTTTTTAAGTGACAACCGCTTGGTATTTTTACTAGCTACAAATATATGCATATACTCAGAATGCTTCGGCTATGTTTTAATGCACTAAATACTAAATTAGGCTTAATAGCAGTGAGACAGACGATATGTATGTCGTATGTATATGTACTTGAAGCCCTTAGATTATTTTGAGAAGGTATTTAGACAGACCAAACCGGTGAGTCCGTACTGTGAATGTGGAGGTCGTTGTGCGCAGACTCCACGGACCAGAGAGAGAGAGAAGACGGACAGTTGTGTTAGTACGGCAGGTTGACGAGGACCAACACAGTGCCTTCCTCTCACCATGGTCTAGACCATACCGGTGAGTCCGTAATGTAAACAAACTGGAAATAGACGTTAGGTAATCGCCAATAGGCTATTTCTATCTTATTTTGTTTGTTACCATGGCGACCCTAACAACTCTCAAACAGTGTCTTGCCGCCACATAACGGCCTCCTTCAAGTCAGGTCTCAGTTTAGACATATATCCAATAGTAGGATTTTTATATGCTGTTTTAATAAGCGTTGTGTTCAGTGTACACTCAGACGAGGTTCTATATATTCTATGAAATGTCTACCATTGATCTCGTAACCTGACATTTTTGTATATTTCATCTAAGAACACATGATAAAATTATTGATCATTTCAGCTTTCTAATTGAATTTTCAATACTGGTAAACATTTTTACTGTCACGTTGCTAAGTTTTGTGTAAATTAAAGTGATTTTTTTTTAAAGTACTTTTTAAGCCTTAAATTATAAACGTCTAACCAATTCAGCTATAAACATTGCGAACCGAATTATTTTGAATTATCTTATTAATGTATGACTTTGCAATACAAAGTTTGAATTTTTGAAGCATAATAACGATAAAATACTGTAAACTTTTCTTACTAAAAATGTTATTTTAATTAGTTTTAACACTTTGTAATGGACATTATAATGATATATTTTTACCTAATAAGTTTATACTAGACAATATGTTAGGTGTGATTTATTTCCCACAATAAATACACAGTAAGCATTTTCAATATTTTTTTTTATTTTTTGAAGAAGGCCTTTATGAACAGAAAAAAATATATTATTTTAGATAGAGTAAAACTTTCGAAGTGGTTGACACTTAACTCCGTATTAATCCTGCTTAATATTTAACATTTGAACATTTGATCAACCGTTTTTAAACGCGTTTTTTTTTTTTATTATTTTTCCGGCCACCGCCTCATTAATGAGCGAAAGGTACTAATTATGTTAATTTGTTTGAGGTTTAAGACTGAGAAATATTGTAAAGTTTTAGCTGCCGAGAAGTGCCTCATATGTTTGATAAATAACTGAGTTTGGTAAGTTAGTGAGTGGCCCCACTACCGCTCGGTGGGTCCCAAAGTGAACTATCAGTTACCGCTCTCGTGTAGGCCGTAATAAACGGACTACCGAAACTATAACTCCTTCCAGATATAAACACGTCATTCATGAACTAGGCTTACACGACCTATTTTGAAAAAAAAAAAAAAAATCATAAATAAAATATTCCTTGGGATCCACAAGTTTTAATCAAGTATCTGTGTCAGAAAAGATAAACTATTTTTTTTATTTTTTATGTTCATATAAATATGTTTAAAATGAAGAACTAAACATGTTAAATACATTACTTAGTTATACTTGGACATATTTTTAGAACGAAAACTGAATTTTCAATGTTTAGAATTTTCATTCAAACATTAGATCTCAGCTAACAAAAAAATATATTGAAATACAGCATTTAAAATTGTTATTGTATTTAGTACAAGTATCTGAACACAAAACCTCGAAGAGCACAATACTTTCTTGAATAGTTATCACTAAATAGACCCAATATTATTTTAAATTATATTAATTTAATTGCTGGATCTTGTTAACCAAAAATAAGAGTGCTGGTTTTGAGAATGCCCGCCACGACTACTGTCGGCGCAGAAATTATGTGTACCCCAGTTTGGGTGTTGTTTACTAAGGAACTAAGAGCAAGAGGCCTAAGGAAAAGTACAATCACGCCATTGTTTTCCTATTTAACTTTACGTCATAACATATGCATTTTGATTTTTTTATTATAAGTTTTAATAATTTTTACCCTAGTTGGAAGAAAAAGTACCGAAATTTTAACTAGTTTTCACTAAGCTTCAAATTTACACTTTTACTACTCCAAAATCGATTAATTTGTCGCATTTATATTTTAATACGTGGTTGGCAGGAATGTTTTCTATAAGTTTTATTAATATCAGAATGTTAACTTTTCAAAAAAAGTTCTTATTGATTTCCTGAAACAACGTACTTGTTCACGTTGTAATCCTTATGAAATGCATATTTACGATGCATTATTTTTGTATGCCAGAGTAAGTGCAGTGATTTAATATTGATTTAAATAAATTTTCAACCACTGCATTTACCTGCGTTTACAAAAGTTGTGTATCGTGGGCCTAACTAAACATTTTCATAAATGCGATAAATTAATTCGTTTTACAACAATACAAGTTTAAAGTTAATGGTCAGTAAAAACTAGTTAAATTACGCTATTTTATTTGTTCGGACTAAGATAACAATTATTAAAACTAAAAAGAAATTTAAATTAAAAATGAATATTTCTTAACGTACAATTAAACGATTAAAACAATGGTGTGATTGTTGGGTTTCTCATAGACCTCTTAGTTTCTTGGCAAACAACCTTCAAACTTGGGTACACATAATTTCTGCGCCGACTGAGTAGGTTTGCAATAATAAATAACTATTGATTTCAGCGGTACAACACTTAGCAGTCAACTTTCGCAGAAATAACAGTGGCACTATAAAAGTTGAGTAACTAAGAATGTTTTCAGTTAGTTAGTTGCTTTTAAATTTATTTAATTTTCAAATCACTTCAAATGCCTGAACTCCGAATTCATTTAGTCTGAACAAAGGAGTGAGATAGAAAGAAAATAACAAATTATAATTAAAATTAACAACTTAATGTTTCATTCAAAAGCCCTTTTCCCCACTCAGCGTGGTTCTCAGAGCTCTACCATCCACTTTACTTTCACACCAAGTTTTAAAGTGAGAACTTTTGACGAGAATTATGAAATTATTTTTTAATTTATTTAATAAACTCTCAAAAACAAATGTTTGACCCTTCGAAATTCATTGGAAGTTGAATACCAATCTAAAACACCCATCAAAATAGATTAACTACTTTTTATTTTAAAATTTTACGTGGGCTCATGTACTTAAGTTGTAATCCTGAAAACGTAAAAAATATAAGACAATTATTTAAGTGTCAACTAATCAAACTATTGAAATTTTATTTAAAATAAAAATTGTTGAAATTCTTGAGTAGTTTTTGCTGAATAATTGAATTGTGTTATTAAAAGTTTTACAGTATATAGAATTTTGTGGAAACTGACAATAAATAGTTTCAAATGACGATACATATGGTATAACAGTAAATGATTAATGAATAAATGACAAAAAGTTTGGGGGGAGAGCATTAGGCTGAAGCTCGGACAGCGCGTCAGCTGCGCGCGTGAGTGTCAGGACGACACGCAACGACGAATATAGACTCACAAATGTATTGTGGGTGGGTACTGGTGTCACTTTAATAATTCGGTTCCAGAATAGTATTAATTACTAATTTGTTAGTAAAAATAATATAAATTATTAAATACAAATACAGGATCGTTATCACAGCCACTGCAGAGAGTAATATAATGTAATTTGAAAAAAGTTCCATCTTAAACTTTAAATCAATTTAAAAAATTAGGACATTGAAATTTAATAGCTTGAAAAAGATTGATAGCATATAATTGTTAAATAATAATAATATGTTTATAATATTTAATTCAAGATATAGTTTTTTTTAATCAGTTGATAAGCTTAACAATAAGTCAGCAGCGTAGTTGGATAAAGCCCGGCTTTGTAATCTAAGGTTCTCGATTCGATTCCAATCAGTCATATCAAATTCTGAAAGGGATCAGCTGATAACCAACGGCTGTTCATTTTCATTGGGCTATTAATTAAAAATCATTTATTGATTTTTAATCGAGATTACATTGCAGTTTTTAGGAATCTCTAGCAAATAGCCATTTGAGAGATCAACAAATTTTATCAGAGTAAAACATCTTTAATATATAGGCCTAATTAATAATAGAATAACTACTATGAACAAAACAAAAATAAATAAACAAACATCAAGAAAACATAATGAGTGGAAAGCAAATAACATTTACTATTCATTATAAAAGTCAATTTTTTCTTTCTTTTCTTCAAAAATGTATTTGTTATCTCATTCTCTTGTTTGATTGTGACTGGTAGTCCTAACTCAAGCCTCAAAGTATTTGAAGTTTGAATTAATGGCACTTTCAAAGTTACAGTCGGCCTTTGTAACAAAGCCTACATTCGCTCATTTACCCTCAACATACTCATTCGAAATCCATATTCGCCCATATCTCTACGATTAGCGTCTTAAGAATAAATAAATAACAATAAAATGACTTAATAGTATATTTCATAACAAGAGTGGAAAGTGGGGTTTTGCATGTTCGAGACCTTATGTTTGAAGTGCGAGACTTGTCGAGCACTTCGAATGGTCGAGAACATACAAAACACTTTCACTCTAGTTTTGAACGATACTTTTCACTACACTACGGTATAAAAACTCATTTTTGGAATGTTAGCTGTTTATTAAATTAGAAACATGTTTTAAAAACAGGTGTTGTTGAGTGTGGAAAATTTTCGGTTGTAAACAATGTTACTTTCGGTAGTAAACAATGGACAGCTGTTGAAAATATGATGTTTTGAGGTTGTAAACACATAATGAAAACAGCTGAATTCATAGTAGTGTAGTGAAAAATAAATTAAATAACATTAATTTGCTGGCAGAATTAAGAAAAAAACATTAAAATAATAATGTTATTGTAATAATGAGCATGGTTTACTAAGAAGAAAAAACAATTACCTTTTAAAAACTTCGTAAAACTAAAACATTACAGTTTAGGATGAAGTTATACAAGTGACAGTTTAGGATTAAGTTATAAAGGTGACAGTTTAGGATGAAGTTATATACAGGTGACAGTTTAGGATGAAGTTATATACAGGTGACAGTTTAGGATGAAGTTATATACAGGTGACAGTTTAGGATGAAGTTATACAGGTGACAGTTTAGGATGAAGTTATACAGGTGACAGTTTAGGATGAAGTTATACAGGTGACAGTTTAGGATGAAGTTATACAGGTGACAGTTTAGGATGAAGTTATACAGGTGACAGTTTAGGATGAAGTTATGCAGGTGACAGTTTAGGATGAAGTTATACAGGTGACAGTTTAGGATGAAGTTATACAGGTGACAGTTTAGAATGAAGTTATACAGGTGACAGTTTAGGATGAAGTTATACAGGTGACAGTTTAGGATGAAGTTATACAGGTGACAGTTTAGGATGAAGTTATACAGGTGACAGTTTAGGATGAAGTTATACAGGTGACAGTTTAGGATGAAGTTATACAGGTGACAGTTTAGGATGAAGTTATGCAGGTGACAGTTTAGGATGAAGTTATACACAGGTGACAGTTTAGGATGAAGTTATATAGGTGACAGTTTAGGATGAAGTTATACAGGTGACAGTTTAGGATGAAGTTATACAGGTGACAGTTTAGGATGAAGTTATACAGGTGACAGTTTAGGATGAAGTTATACAGGTGACAGTTTAGGATGAAGTTATGCAGGTGACAGTTTAGGATGAAGTTATACAGGTGACAGTTTAGGATGAAGTTATACAGGTGACAGTTTAGAATGAAGGTATACAGGTGACAGTTTAGGATGAAGTTATACAGGTGACAGTTTAGGATGAAGTTATACAGCTGACAGTTTAGGATGAAGTTATACAGGTGACAGTTTAGGATGAAGTTATACAGGTGACAGTTTAGGATGAAGTTATACAGGTGATAGTTTAGGATGAAGTTATACAGGTGATAGTTTAGGATGAAGTTATACAGGTGATAGTTTAGGATGAAGTTATACAGGTGACAGTTTAGGATGAAGTTATATAGGTGACAGTTTAGGATGAAGTTATACAGGTGACAGTTTAGGATGAAGTTATATAGGTGACAGTTTAGGATGAAGTTATACAGGTGACAGTTTAGGATGAAGTTATGCAGGTGACAGTTTAGGATGATGTTATACAGGTGACAGTTTAGGATGAAGTTATACAGGTGACAGTTTCTATATAAGAGTATTCTAATGCTTCATCGTTCTTTAAAAAATACAATAAAAGCGCTTCCTAATAAACTTAAATCATTAAAAAATAAGCTTATTGATATTTTTACTAAAACAAGAAAATACATATATTGTATATATGTGTTACAGTAAGTGAGTTTACTCTAGGTCGGCCTCCAAACCAAGGTATTTATCGATCTGGGAACGATCGATTGTTGCGTGAGGCTAGCACACCCTCCTCTCCCTTGCATTGTTACATTTCTGGAACATATTAATTCAAAAATGTTTCTACAATCATGAATGTAAAATGTTATTTTGAGTTAACAATAATTTAACTAAATAAACAAATCACGAAATAACAGTCAGTGATTTAATATTATTTAACAGCTTTCTTCTGTTATGTTTATGTATCGAATGAAACAAGTCCTAGTATGGAACTATTACTTTTTTATTACATAATAGTTAACCTTATTAGAAAACCCACGTGAAACTATGCAATAAAAAAATTGATTAAAACCCTTACTTCTAATTAAATAGCGTAGACACAATGAAGGAACTAAAATGATTTTAAACAATCAGATATAACTATTTTATTTACAGACCATCAAATAACTAGTGTATTTGTGTTTTGCCTGACTGGGATTGGGTTGTGGGTTAGTTCTAAATTTCAAAATGAAAATTGTCCTCCGTACAATAGATCGGTCATCCAAGAAACCATTCGTGAAACTCCCTTCGGATGGATTCCTATAAGAAATCTTAAAACGTTAATAAAATTTATGGAATTTGTATGCAGAAATGACTTAATTTTTTGGTAGAAGGATCTTGTCAGCAACTGTGTCAGTGAAAGAGTGAGTAGTGTGTGAGCATCGCTCTTGTGGAAGGATCTAGTCAGTACACAGTTATGTCAATAAGTGTTGTGTGAGCGTCGTTCGTGTGTGGAAGGATATAGTCAGCACATAATTGTGTCAGTAAGTGTGGTGTGAGCGTCGTTCGTGTGTGGAAGGATCTAGTCAGCACATAATTGTGTCAGTAAGTGGTGCGTGAGCGTCATTCGTGTGTGGAAGGATCTACTAGTCAGCACATAATTGTACAGTACAAGTAAACGTCACACAACACAAATTTATTACAATATAAGCACAAAATGCACAAATATACTACAATACAAGCACAAAATGCACAAATATTATGGTGATCGATTTCGGTGAACCACGCTCACCTTCCTCAGACCAGAGGGATTCACAAAAGAATGGAAAACGGTGTTCAACAACTCAATTTATAGGCCTATGATCACGTGACCCCATTGGCTGGAATCGTCAAAATGGCGGCTGCTGTGATATTATTGGTTAATTCCTATTGTCTGTTACTTCTCTTCTTTTATTCGCTGAAAATACATTATTAAAAACTATTTCGGAATCAAAATTAACCTGTTCATTCATTAATTTATCACGATCCTTACATTTTTCTTTAAAAATATATAACTCTTCCCAAGCATTCATGTTACGACCCTTCTTACAAAATTTTAGAATATCTACATTTTCATCTATTTTATTCAAACTGTGGGTACAATTCAGAAGGTGTTTAGCTACATTAGATCTTTCAGGTTTATTATTTTTAAAAGCAGAGACATGGTTTTTATATATTTTGCTAAAATTTACAGTCTGACCTATGTAAAACATATTACAATCATTACAGTTAATCCTATATATTCCTGAATTATTAAATTTATCTTCACTTTCAATATTCGGGTGTAAAATGTTGGACATAGTATTACAAGTCTTAAAAGCTAGTTTAGTTTTTTAAAAAATTTTTTAAATTTTATTTTAAAAAAAAATAGTTTTTAATAATGTATTTTCAGCGAATAAAAGAAGAGAAGTAACAGACAATAGGAATTAACCAATAATATCACAGCAGCCGCCATTTTGACGATTCCAGCCAATGGGGTCACGTGATCATAGGCCTATAAATTGAGTTGTTGAACACCGTTTTCCATTCTTTTGTGAATCCCTCTGGTCTGAGGAAGGTGAGCGTGGTTCACCGAAATCGATCACCATAATATTTGTGCATTTTGTGCTTGTATTGTAGTATATTTGTGCATTTTGTGCTTATATTGTAATAAATTTGTGTTGTGTGACGTTTACTTGTACTGTATATGTACCAACACGTATTATGCTAATTAAAAAACTACACATAATTGTGTCAGTAAGTGGTGTGTGAGCGTCATTCGTGTGTGGAAGGATCTATCAGTACATAATTGTGTCAGTAAGTGGTGTGTTAGCATCGTTCGAGTTTGTCATAGCTGTGTGGTCAACTTATACGTTTAGTAACATTTAGTATTACGTAGCGTATAACATTATTAGTTCTTTATGGGGGTTTAAATGAGAAGAAACTTGACAATTCCCCAATCGGATCAAGATTGTGGCGAAGAAGAGGAGGTAAAGGTAAAGGTAGTATTTATATACCGCACTTCAGATTACAAAAACAACTCAGGTAATGGAAACCACTTTTGGAGAGAAACAACGGGCGATAATCCGCATATTGTAGCTTGATGAGGACGTGGTGTTACCTTGTGAGTAGGGAGAATTGATGATGCGTGACGTGGTCTTTGTAGTTTTTTGTAGGTGGATCAAGACGGTCATTCCATGTTTTGTTTCATTTTGTGAAAAATTCATAATCAATGTTATTTTGAGTAAGGGTGTTGTATATTGTGGGCGCATCCCTTTTAGTTTTGTGTGTTTTATCAAAGACATTATTTGGTGTTTTGTATTGATTTGTGTGGAGGTCGTAACACCTGTCATTTTCGGTAAAGAGATTGTATCGTACTGATCGTTCGTGTAGTTTTGTGTAAATGGATTATATTAAAACCGTCATGATGTTTAAAGGGCGTAATCCCTTTCACTTTAAGTAAGGAGATTGTATCGTGCTGAACGTGGCCCATGTAGTTTTGAGTCAGTGGATTGTATCAAAGACGTTATGTTATTTAAAGGGCGTAATCCCTTTCACTTTAAGTAAGGAGATTGTATCGTGCTGAACGTGGCCCATGTAGTTTTGAGTCAGTGGATTGTATCAAAGTCGTCATGTTGTTTAAAGGGCGTAATCCCTTTCACTTTAAGTAAGGAGATTGTATCGTGCTGAACGTGGCCCATGTAGTTTTGAGTCAGTGGATTGTATCAAAGTCGTCATGTTGTTTAAAGGGCGTAATCCCTTTCACTTTAAGTAAGGAGATTGTATCGTGCTGAACGTGGCCCATGTAGTTTTGAGTCAGTGGATTGTATCAAAGACGTCATGTTATTTAAAGGGCGTAATCCCTTTCACTTTAAGTAAGGAGATTGTATCGTGCTGAACGTGGCCCATGTAGTTTTGAGTCAGTGGATTGTATCAAAGACGTCATGTTATTTAAAGGGCGTAATCCCTTTCACTTTAAGTAAGGAGATTGTATCGTGCTGAACGTGGCCCATGTAGTTTTGAGTCAGTGGATTGTATCAAAAGTCGTTATGTTGTTTAAAGGGCGTAATCCCTTTCACTTTAAGTAAGGAGATTGTATCGTGCTGAACGTGGCCCATGTAGTTTTGAGTCAGTGGATTGTATCAAAGTCGTTATGTTGTTTAAAGGGCGTAATCCCTTTCACTTTAAGTAAGGAGATTGTATCGTGCTGAACGTGGCCCATGTAGTTTTGAGTCAGTGGATTGTATCAAAGTCGTTATGTTGTTTAAAGGGCGTAATCCCTTTCACTTTAAGTAAGGAGATTGTATCGTGCTGAACGTGGCCCATGTAGTTTTGAGTCAGTGGATTGTATCAAAGTCGTCATTTTGTTTAAAGGGCGTAATCCCTTTCACTTTAAGTAAGGAGATTGTATCGTGCTGAACGTGGCCCATGTAGTTTTGAGTCAGTGGATTGTATCAAAGTCGTCATGTTATTTAAAGGGCGTAATCCCTTTCGCTTAAAGTAAGGAGATTGTATCGTGCTGAACGTGGCTCGTGTAGTTTTGAGTCAGTGGATTGTATCAAAGTCGTCATGTTGTTTAAAGGGCGTAATCCCTTTCACCTTAAGTAAGGAGATTGTATCGTGCTGAACGTGGCCCATGTAGTTTTGAGTCAGTGGATTGTATCAAAGTCGTTATGTTGTTTAAAGGGCGTAATCTCTGTTGTTTTCAGAAAGGAGATTGTATCATGGGCGTGGTCCATGATGTTTTTAATCAGATTCAGTTGTACACCCGAGAGACCTTTATCACCTGCCTGACATCAAGAGACATCTAGTCTCAGTTGTACACCCGAGAGACCTTCATCACCTGCCTGACATCAAGAGACATCTAGTCTCAGTTGTACACCCGAGAGACCTTCATCTCCTGCCTGACATCAAGAGACATCTAGTCTCAGTTGTACACCCGAGAGACCTTTATCACCGGCCTGACATCAAGAGACATCTAGTCTCAGTTGTACACCCGAGAGACCTTTATCACCTGCCTGACATCAAGAGACATCTAGTCTCAGTTGTACACCCGAGAGACCTTCATCTCTTGCCTGACATCAAGAGACATCTAGTCTCAGTTGTATACCCGAGAGACCTTCATCACCTGCCTGACATCAAGAGACATCTAGTCTCAGTTGTATACCCGAGAGACCTTCATCACCTGCCTGACATCAAGAGACGTCTAGTCTCAGTTGTACACCCGAGAGACCTTTATCACCTGCCTGACATCAAGAGACATCTAGTCTCAGTTGTATACCCGAGAGACCTTCATCACCTGCCTGACATCAAGAGACGTCTAGTCTCAGTTGTACACCCGAGAGACCTTCATCACCTGCCTGACATCAAGAGACATCTAGTCTCAGTTGTATACCCGAGAGACCTTCATCACCTGCCTGACATCAAGAGACGTCTAGTCTCAGTTGTACACCCGAGAGACCTTCATCACCTGCCTGACATCAAGAGACATCTAGTCTCAGTTGTACACCCGAGAGACCTTCATCACCTGCCTGACATCAAGAGACATCTAGTCTCAGTTGTATACCCGAGAGACCTTCATCACCTGCCTGACATCAAGAGACATCTAGTCTCAGTTGTATACCCGAGAGACCTTCATCACCTGCCTGACATCAAGAGACGTCTAGTTTCAGTTGTACACCCGAGAGACCTTTATCACCTGCCTGACATCAAGAGACATCTTGTCCAATAAAAACAAACTACTCAAACTAATTAACTACTTTCTCTATGCAAGACCAAAGGTCCACTCACTATTCAGCACTTCAATATGATTATATTTCTTTTTAATTCCTTTACTTTTGGCCGTTTTTATCCTAAACATAGTTTTTATCAGAATATTTTTGAAAATATTAGTGGGAAACTGTGAAACAAGGTACAGGTATCTAAGTAAGTAAAAATTAATGTTTTATTTCCTACAATGACTATGAGATTGCACAAATATAATATTATTGCCATGTTTAATTTCCTAATAAGATTTTACATAGACTAATTTAGTTGTTGAAAGAAAATTATAGACGGTGTACAGAATGTTCCAAAAGTTCCTACCCCCTTCATTTTATAATAAATATAGACAGTTCTTTCTGGCATCATTAAATGTTTAGAAAATGTTTATTCTTAAAGTACAAGTATATTAATTTCATTGACATCCCAAACATTGGGAATTACAAAGTTAAGTCAAATTTCCCACTGTAACCCTTTTCAAATGAGATATCAGAGATATTTACAAGAGAGGAAGCTTGCCGCTAACAGTTCTTCGTTCATTCAGTTCAAAATAACGGTCCCTTAATTTCTAGTAAAATTCTATTTAAAATCGTACTTCATGTCAGTAAATTCTTATCTCTATACCATGGTTTAGATTACTAGTCGTTACTAAACATAATGACGATCGTTACTAAACATAGTTATTTAATAGTACCTGAAGAGATATTTTTACTATATATGGGATGGTTTGGTTATTAAATAGTACCTGAAGAGATATGTTTACTATATACGGGATGGTTTGGTTATTTAATAGTACCTGAAGAGATATTTTTACTATATATGGGATGGTTTGGTTATTAAATAGTACCTGAAGAGATATGTTTACTATATACGGGATGGTTTGGTTATTTAATAGTACCTGAAGAGATATTTTTACTAAATATGGGATGGTTTGGTTATTTAATAGTACCTGAAGAGATATGTTTACTATATACGGGATGGTTTGGTTATTTAATAGTACCTGAAGAGATATTTTTACTATATATGGGATGGTTTGGTTATTAAATAGTACCTGAAGAGATATTTTTACTATATATGGGATGGTTTGGTTATTAAATAGTACCTGAAGAGATATTTTTACTACATATGGGATGGTTTGGTTATTTAATAGTACCTGAAGAGATATGTTTACTATATACGGGATGGTTTGGTTATTTAATAGTACCTGAAGAGATATGTTTACTATATACGGGATGGTTTGGTTATTTAATAGTACCTGAAGAGATATGTTTACTATATACGGGATGGTTTGGTTATTTAATAGTACCTGAAGAGATATTTTTACTATATATGGGATGGTTTGGTTATTAAATAGTACCTGAAGAGATATTTTTACTATATATGGGATGGTTTGGTTATTAAATAGTACCTGAAGAGATATTTTTACTATATATGGGATGGTTTGGTTATTTAATAGTACCTGAAGAGATATTTTTACTATATATGGGATGGTTTGGTTATTAAATAGTACCTGAAGAGATATGTTTACTATATACGGGATGGTTTGGTTATTTAATAGTACCTGAAGAGATATTTTTACTAAATATGGGATGGTTTGGTTATTTAATAGTACCTGAAGAGATATGTTTACTATATACGGGATGGTTTGGTTATTTAATAGTACCTGAAGAGATATTTTTACTATATATGGGATGGTTTGGTTATTAAATAGTACCTGAAGAGATATTTTTACTATATCCTCTTCAGTCCCATTGTCCACATATGTGGACAAATTTTATACTTGATTTTATAAACTGTTAGAAGGGAAATTCAATGTCAGAGAGGGAATTTTTGGTTCTGCATACCCTGCACTGTACCTCCAATCAGTTTGGCCAGCCTGCTAGCATCCATAACAGTTTGAGGAAAATGGTTGCCAAGTAATGACATGACTCTTTGAGGTTAAGCAAACACTCAGGTAAGTTTTTTCTTTCATAACCTTTTTTACCAAATATTTAAATTACCTAGAGATACTTTTGCATTCTTATAAGTATAACCAATGCATTTATGTTGTTTTGACTTCGTAATTATTGATTTTATGATTTAGAGAAGTAAGTAAAGTTATTTGTCCACATGTGTGGACATTGGGTTTCAATGCCTAAACGGACCAAATTGTATTTGTCCACAAGTGTGGACATTAGGTTTCAATGCCTAGATGGACGTATCTATATTTGTCCACAAATGTGGACATTAGGTTTCAATGTGTATATTGCATCTTTTTTAATTAAAGTGTTTTGTTTCAGAATGACTGAAAAAGGCCGTAGAATCTCAGACACAGAACTTCTAAAAATTCTCGAAGACAGTGATTACGAAGTTGATGATCTAGATGCAGACCCCGACTTCATTCTTTCAGAGGATGACATGCGTCAAGACGAACTTGATGATCCAATCTCACAACAAGGCAGTGACATTTCAGACTTTTATGACATTCCTGTACCTGATAATGATGTTACCGACCTTGACAATGACTTACCTGTACCTGATAATACCATACATGACCCTGACAATGACTTCCCTATACCTGATAATGAAATACCTAATCCAGATAATAACTTACCTGTACCTGAACCAGACAAAGACTTTCATGTACCTGATGACATACCTTTTTTAAATAATAGTAACTTTAGACCAGAGCAAGGCAGAGATGTAGTTGAAGGGGGATGGCGAGGCAGTGATAGTGGAAGAGGACGAAGAGGCAGAGGAAATGCAAGAGGACGACAAGGCAGAGGGAATGCAGGAGGACTACAAGGCAGAGGAAATGGAAAGGGAGTACGAGGTAAAGGAAGAGGTACCAATAGAATAACAGTTGAACATTGGAAAGGTAAGCAATTGAATAATACCTTTCCTCAATTTATACCACCTGTAGACACTCGTTCTAATAGAGAAGGATGGAACCCTTTACAATATTTTTTAGAATATTTTGATGAACATTTTTTTAACCTAATGGTGGAACAAACTAACATTTATTATCACCTTACTACTGGAAAAGAATTAAAAATTACTGTATCAGAAATAAAATCATTCGTTGGCATTTCAATGCTGATGAGCACATTAGGTTATCCAAGAATACGATTATACTGGGATGCTATTTTTGGTGTCAACCTAATCAGCAAAGCCATGCCAAGAGATAGGTATTTTCAGTGTAGATCTGCAGTCCATGTTGTTAATAATAATGATGTAACTGAGGAAACAAAAGCTAAAGATAAATTGTGGAAAGTAAGGCCAATTATTAATTGTTTTAGAGAAACCATTCTAAGAATTCCTAGGGAAACTCAGTTGAGCATTGATGAACAGATGATACCTTTTACAGGACATGTAGCTATTCGCCAGTTCGTACCAAGAAAACCCAATCCTACTGGTCTAAAAAACTATGTGTTGTCAACCAAACAGGGGTTGATACTAGATTTTGAAATCTACCAAGGTGCGATTACAACTAAACTTGCACCAGAGGTAAATGGTAAACTGAAACTAGGGACTGGAGGCCGGGCTGTATTAAGGCTAGCTGAAACATGCCCCCCTGGTACACAACTTTATTTTGACAGATACTTCACTGGTATGGCTCTGTTAGATGCCCTCAAGGAAAAAGGGATTTCTGGTACAGGCACAACAATGAAGCAAAGATTTCCAAACACTAATTTAAAGTCAGACGTAGAATTAACAGCTGAAGGCAGGGGTATGTGTGATTATAAGGTAAGAGATGATGAAAATCTGCTGCTTCTAAAATGGGTAGACAACAAGACTATTACCTTAGCATCAACTATTCACGGCAAGACTCCACTTTCACTTGCTAAGCGTTATTCGAGAACAGAAAAACGATATGTTGATGTAGAAATGCCAAACATTGTTAAAGAGTACAATCTAAACATGGGTGGTGTAGATCTGCATAATAGAATGTTGTCACATTACCGATCCTATCACAGAACAAAAAAGTGGCCAGTGCGTTTCTTGGAACATTTCTTTGACATGGCAATAGTTAATAGTTGGTTAACTTACAAAAATGACTGCTTTAAAGCTGCAGTTCCTAAAAAAGACATCATGGATCTGCACTATTTTAAAATGAGGCTATCCCAGCTTCTTATTCTTGAAAACCGCGCACCTAAGGAAGCTTCAGAAACAGATAGTGAAGAAGAAGTTCAACCGAGAAAACGGCAAGCTGGGAGACCTGGAAGGATCTCACTCCCTTTGCCTGAAAAAAGAAAAAAAGGGGCAATGCATCTACCAGAAGCTATGGATTTGAAAGAAGCCCAACGCTGCCGGAACCCTGGTTGCACTGGAAAAACCCGCGTTCAGTGTACTGAATGCAAAATTTTTTTATGTGTTTTGAAGAATAAGAATTGCTTTTTAAGTTTTCATAGTTAAATGTAAATTACAATTAGCATTAATCTAGATTATTAAAGTCCTATTCTAAATCAAAAGTGTTGTGTTGTAACCTTTTTTAACCATTACCTAATAAAACATTTCATTAGTACCGTACATAGTTGAGACCCAATGTCCACAGCTGAGGACAAATTTTTTTTGTAAAAAATAATTTAATAAAAAATCTAAAAAAAATGTTTTGTGTCTATTTAAATAGGTTTAAGTATACAACTAAAGAGAAATGCATAATTATTTAAGTCTGTGACTCTCGGGACTGAAGAGGATATATTGGATGGTTTGGTTATTAAATAGTAGCTGAAGAGATATGTTTACTATATATGGGATGGTTTAGTTATTTAATAGTACCTGAAGAGATATTTTTACTATATATGGGATGGTTTAGTTATTAAATAGTACCTGAAGAGATATTTTTACTATATATGGGATGGTTTGGTTATTTAATAGTACCTGAAGAGATATTTTTACTATATATGGGATGGTTTGGTTATTTAATAGTACCTGAAGAGATATTTTTACTATATATGGGATGGTTTGGTTATTTAATAGTACCTGAAGAGATATTTTTACTATATATGGGATGGTTTGGTTATTAAATAGTACCTGAAGAGATATTTTTACTATATATGGGATGGTTTGGTTATTTAATAGTACCTGAAGAGATATTTTTACTATATATGGGATGGTTTGGTTATTAAATAGTACCTGAAGAGATATTTTTACTATATATGGGATGGTTTGGTTATTAAATAGTACCTGAAGAGATATTTTTACTATATATGGGATGGTTTGGTTATTAAATAGTACCTGAAGAGATATTTTTACTATATATGGGATGGTTTGGTTATTTAATGAATAATATTCATTTCATAATAAAATAGTGCTTTAATTTTAAACTGGCCCTTCACCTCTTCCAGGACAGTGGCACACTTGTGGACATTAACATATATTATAATTAAACCATTTAGAGGGTTTTATATGTGTTCTATGGCACATCTGATGCCATAAATATGTGATAGTCAATCTGCTTCTAGCTTTTATTTTATTCGCTAAAACAGTTTGTAATACACTTTTTTCGAGAGCCAAATTCCCAGCTTAGATCGAGGAAATTTGTCCTAGAAGAAGTTTAAGATAATAGAAGAAAAAACTATGTTTGGGTTCAAAGTATTTCTTAAATCTTAATAAATGGTTAATATATTGTATCATATAATGCCTTTCCAAACGTTATTATTACAAATTATAAAATAATAAAAACACAGTTGTCTTAGTAGAGTACCTAACAATGTGTGTGACTTCTGTTGTTTGGTCTGTTGCACATTGTTCAATACATACTAATTAATAATAATTGAAAAATTAAATTTGAAAAAAAAATTAAAAATTAAGATAATAGATAAAGACCTAAATACAAAATATATACTTGCTGAATTTGTTGTTTGAAAGTTTTCTACCAATTATTGAATAATTTGTTCTCATTTTTTATAGTTAATTGTCGGTCACTGAGAGCTCATTTTTGTCACGCCGTACTAAACAAAACTGATCAATTAAACATTTAAACTACGTCAAACAAGAGCGAAGTTTTTCCTATGCCCAAAGCAATCAAAATCTTACATTCAAAATTCAAATTCTTTATTTGTATCATACCTATTTAATTACACTTCGATGTACGTCAGCAGAATACAATAATATAATGTATCGAATTTGGCAACATTATGACATTTCAAACACAAATCTCAAAACACTTGCAGTGATATTACTTTGTGATTATTGAACAGCGTAGCAAATTGTAATTAAATAATACTGTAAAATGGATAATGAATTAACACATTTTAAAGGCACAGATCGTGTTAATTTCACAATAAATATTATCTGTGAAATACAAACTTGAATATTTAAAAACTTCCCTAAAAGTTTTACGAAAAGATCGGAACTAAAATGTTACAATCCCCAAGCCAACAGGTTACTAGTTAAATAGTCACCTAAGGTGATCTGGTCGAGTATTTATAAGTTAGGCGTTTACCCATTAATGCTATAAACGTAGTTTAAATTAGACTTCGTCAGCTGCAAGGAGTCTGGCATGAATACATCTTGATGGAATTATTTATACACTACTTGATCTAACCTAATCTTTACGCGTAATAGGATAATGAGCAGGTTAATACGAACATTGCCTCAGACTGCTTTTTGGCGCTGTTATGTATGGCCCATTAAAACTAAGTTAATCACCGAGCCTTATATAATTACGGGCTTCACATAAACAGGACTTTGCCGCTCTATATCCTGAGGGTTTGGGATACCATAACTGCCTCAATACTTTATGTTCCAACAACCTATCCCACAGCAGAAGACAAGCCTCCTGCTTAATAAAAAATTTAAAATCCCTTTTAGACAAGTCCAGTTGTTATTTCTTGTCATTTGAATAACCACTGTGCTTATCTCCACAATAATAGCTAATACCAGTTCGTCACAATTACAACATATTTAAAGTTTATTTAATATTCCCGATAAAGTTCAAATATAAAATAATATTAATCATCAACGTTAATATAAGATTGCCTGTTGAGAAGAAAAGTGGGTTTATTAAGAGTCGTTTGTATGTTGGGTGGGTGGGTGTGCACATAAGTGTCATTTGTATCTTGAGTGGGTGGGTGTGCACATAAATGTTGAGTGGGTGGGTGTGCACATGAATTGTCGTTTTTATATTGGGTGGATGGATCAAGTTACGTTTGTGCATTGGGTGGGGTAGTTGTGCACATCAAGTGTCGTTTGTATATTGGGTGGGTGGGTGTGCACATCAAGTGTCGTTTGTATATTGGGTGGGTGGGTGTGCACATCAAGTGTGGTTTGTATATCGGGTAAGTGGGTTTGCACGTCAAGTGTTGTTTGTATGTAGGATAGGTGGGTGTGCACATCAAGTGTCGTTTGTATATTGGGTGGGTGGGTGTGCACATTAAGTGTGGTTTGTATATCGGGTAAGTGGGTGTGCACGTCAAGTGTTGTTTGTATGTAGGATAGGTGGGTGTGCACATAAGCCTCGTTTGTATGTTGGGTGGGTGGGTGTGCACATCAAGTGTCGTTTGTATGTTGGGTGGGTGGCTGTGCATCAAGTAACGACTTTTCAAATTTTAATTCAGAGGAAACGTGAGGGACAAATATTACGTTCTATAATGTAGGGACTTTTTTATAAGTTTTCTAAATATCTCATTATTATGAATCTAAACATGAACATTTGTTTGTTTAGCATACGTTTAATGTAAATAGGACTAAGAAAATAGAAATGTCACATTATTTTGTGTAAACCAATACCTGTTACATACACATGGTGTTATGCGATTACAGATGGTAAATATAGGTAAGACATTTATCACTATAGCGTACAATCTTTATCAAACTCTACTAGTTAATAAATTAACACAGCGTCCGTACGTAATGGGGTGACATGTAAAATGTATTTTGGTCCTCATGTACTCTACTTTCTGTGTAAGACTTATCAACTGGTTATTTTCATAATGTGGTGTTTATTTATATTTAAATTGTGCCAAATGAGTTGGGTTGTCAAAAGTATTCCAATTGATATTTGTATGAAACATATTTACAGACTGTGTAATGTTTTACTTATACAGACTATATATTGTTAAGATTCATACAATCAGATTCTGTCTCCAATCAAATTAGCATGTATCGATTGGCACTTCCAACCCCTACTTAGCCCAAATTAAATGTTGTCAACCATTAAATAAATTTCACATCATATCCAATTGTGCTGCCAAGCCTGGGATACAATAAGGCGGTGGAAATGTCCCACACATTCAATAGACGGAACATGGTCAATTGACTGACC
Organism: Stictocephala bisonia; assembly: GCA_035578905.1. Taxonomy (NCBI): domain Eukaryota; kingdom Metazoa; phylum Arthropoda; class Insecta; order Hemiptera; family Membracidae; genus Stictocephala; species Stictocephala bisonia. The sequence goes on from JAQJVL010000808.1 coordinate 235,478, forward strand.
TACAACTTTGATCACATTGCTCTGTTACAGTTCAGTGTTTCGTTTCTTTGTTGCGAACAGCAAGGCTTCACTTAATAAATGAGTGAAGGCCTGTTACAACAAACAGTTTCATAGATAGCTGAATGTTTAGAATATTGCTATCTAATAAATGGTATGATCTTATCTAGCTGTTTTGTATGACAAATAAATAATTTGTATGATACTTATTATTTTATACAATTCCAATATTTAATTCAAGTCAAATCATTTATTATCTTTTTTTTAATACTAGATAATAAATAATACTGTACACATAGTATAATATCACACAGTAGCGAGACTCAGCCGTTTACTTGCTAATCTAGCGATCCTAGCGGTGTTATAGCAAACAGCTGGCGCGGTAAGCAAATACACAATAACACGAGAGCATAAATAGTTAATTATAGTCTGCTTAGCGATACTAGTTAATTTGACACGACAAAAAGATAATCATAACAAATTTAGTATATGAATATTCAATTGATATTATCAATGACAACTTAAAAATAAGTTAACTTCTAGAATGGTAGCACAGTTAAGTATAGCGCTAGGAACGGCCTCATTAACTATCTTATTTACACTAAGAGACAGAACAAACTAATATTCAATACTGTAAAAATCCTAAAAAGTCAAAAAAAAATATTAAGAATTATATTTAATGTCCCTCAACGACACTCATGCAAAGATCTTTTCAAAAAACACAAAATTCTTACAGCTCACTCGCTATACGTACAGGAAGTCCTAGTTCTTACATTCAAAAAACGCGATGACTTGGAACGCATAGGAGACCCCCACGGACACAATACAAGACACAGACAGGATTTGCGCTACTTACGGCACAGAACCACTACTTTTGAAAAAAGTCCGTTGTATTCTGGTTTGAGACTTTTTAATAAACTGCCTTTAGAAATAAAAAAACAACAGTCACTGGCCAAATTCAAAAAACTGATTAAATCCTTACTTGTCACACAGGCGATATATTCAGTGAAGGAATTTTTAAATCATTAGACATTATTCTATTTTATAAAATTGAATTTCATCATAAGTTATCATGAATTCCCTTGTCTAGTTTTAATATTGATTAACGAACCACCATATTTGTGAAATGTAACAATTATGAAGTATATAAACATTAAATTCAAACCTTATTGAAATATTAGTATTGATTTCAATTCATATTTTCTGTTTTATTAGATTGCTTGTTTACTAGTTAAATAATTTTTGTAGTTAGTAATAAAAAATAATTTTTTACCTTTAATGCAAATATTATATTGGATGGTAATTTTGTTGATCTTTGAAAAAAGGATTTGAATGGTGGTGGAGAAGTCATTTTCTATATAAGTCCAAACAGCACTTTGCAGTCTCTGAAGTAGTTTTTTAGGTGGCAGGGTGGTTAGTTATTAAGTTTACAAATGTGAGTTCATCTACATGGTTAACCCTCGCAAGGTCCACAAAACAAATCATAGAAGTAATTTTGTTTTATTTGGGTTGGCCACACTGTAGCCAACCCAATCTCTCTGTACTTACAAGTGATCTTGTAAATTAACCCCTCCTAATCAATGATTGCTTTACTGATGGGAGGGTGGACGGGTGAATACTGGAAGAGTATGGTTGGGTGGGTGGGTCAGTATCACTGTACGTGCATGGGTGGGCGGATGGACACGTGTTGATACATGTAAACGCCTTCACTTTTACAAAATACAGTTTGTATAACATGGGTGCACCTGATTTGACTAAGTTCGCCGTTGCTTTTCTTTTTCCATGTCTTCGACAATGCTTCGACCGTTGATCAATGCTTATGCTGTACTAAAACTTTTGAGAAATACTATAGAAGTATTATTGTTTACAAAATATTACCCACAGTTTTTTATCTAATATTACCGTGCATTCTTCACGCACAAACTCGTAGATTAATTAACGAAAATTACTCAATCATCCAATTATCTATATACAAAGTGACTGCTTAAATTATATTCTGTCACGAAATAAAGATGCGTTTCAAAGAGTATATTTCAGTTTTTCGATGTTAATTATATCCATTTCATAATTGCTAAAAAAATTCATAGACATTATTTGATTAGTGTATTTTTTGATCGGGCAACAGAAAATAAAACGAGGGCTATTAAAGAAACATCTGGAATGGTTTATTACCATTTGTGACATGTGATATTTAAAAGTCCTGCCACAAGTTTCCAAAGGAAGAAGTCAGAGGCATCAAAACCACATTAAGCCCTTATCGGGGAGGGGGTTCAACCTTGGGCCAACTTTATCACTTTTTAAGCGACTTGTAGTAAGTTGACAAGCCTACTTGTGTATGTGTGGAGTGATGCTAGTTGTCTCTTGTTGCAGGAATGGTGAAGATCACACTCTGTCCCCCATCACTGGTTTTGTTAATACTTATAGCCTTACAACTCGGTAAGTTAACACAAAGTGATATTTGGTAGTTTGTGAACTCGTACTTACGTGGCCGTACTTAATATGGCTCTCAGTTTTATTGTAGAAATAGAGAGAAAACATCACAGTACCTTTACGAAGTTTTGGAGTGAGCCGTAGTGGATATGTCTTTAGGTATTATTATAGAAATAGAGAAAGAGTAACTCAGTACGTATAAAATAAGTACATAACATAACTTGGTGATTTAGGGGTTTAAATAAAGTAACCCTTTATTGTTACGTCTGCTGTGGCGTTCTTTGTCCACCTCCAGCCGTAGTTGCATTTTAACTGTGAATTACTAATTATTTATAGTAGACTTAACACACTATAAAGGTTTTTGTTAAATAGAATATCTTAATCATAGCATAAATGTTTATCGAAACTAATGTAACAGGACATTTACCATAACGGTACTCTACGGCTATACAAATATTTTTCACTAATAAATGTAATAATAAATAAAATCAACGGGAAAATGTTGCTGTCTTCAAAAATCAGTCTGTTGAATCAAAAAGGTAAGGCCAGGAGAGACAGGGTGCAGTAGGTCACAGCCCTGGGCTTCTTGCACTCTCTGAGGACCCTCGACCCGGCCAGGGCCAATTACGGGTGTGGACGGAGACTCTCCCCTAACAACCAAACTGACTCCACTCTTACATTAATTGTCTTACAAACTTTCTTTATTTTGTTGCAAAAATAATATACTACTCCTTTTTTGAAAGGTCAATTTGTATCTACGCAGACTCTCTTAACAAGTGAGTGAAATATGATGTTTTTCAAGAGTATTTTTTTCTAAATAATACTAAGATTATTTTTCTCCTTCAAAAATTTATTAAATGTTATTTACAGTGTTATTACGCTTCTTCCAGAAAAGATGTTAAATTCAACGCAGTAGCATTAATTTAAATTACTAAACTGTATTTGACTGTGCATATGTTTTTAAATATATGTTTATTTTAAATTAACATTTTATATGTTAAAGTGCACTACCATCAGATAGTATTTATAATCCATTGAGCAAATCCGGGTAATTTCCCCCGGGACCCAATATAATCTAGGGTAATTTGGCCAATGAACTCATTGGAAACTTCATTCCCTCGCATCAATGATGTACGCCTGTAGAAGCGGGTCGAAGAAGGGGGGGGGTGTTTGATAAATGTGTCACTTCACTTGATACTTGTTGACATAGAGGTTGTTTGATGAGCATTTATTTATACAAGTTTGTAATAAGTCTGTTTAGTAAGATTAAGTTATAATGTTACTTGAAGATATTTAAATGTTAAAATGTTCATATATTTGGACGAAAAAAGTAAATTCAATGTGCAACACGAAATAGAAGTAAAATAATCCATACATAAATGTACAAATAACTCTAACGCCTCTCATACGCACCCACACACAAAAACGTTGACGCCCCACCCAATCACCCACACCGAAATGACATCACTTCCAATAACATGCACACAAATTGTTAGCCAGTAGACTCGATCGGAGGGTTCCGACGTTATCGCAAGATATCGGAGTCAAGCAACATCGAGCGTGGCTTTCCTTTGGATGGGTGGCCGTCTGAGCGATCCCATCCTTACACGCAGCCCGCCTGCCCGATCACTGGTGGTGGTTCGGAAGTCACCTTTAAGCCGTTGGTCTCCAGGTTGTGTTAGAGAGGGCTTCTTAGCCCTAACGTTGCCTGATAAAATAAAACATCCTTTAAATTGTTTAACACAAATGACAGTGCCGACATACAAATGACGTTTACAGTCCTCCCAAAAACCTACACACAAATGCCGTTGACAGCCCTCCCAAAAACCTACACATAAATGATGTTGACGGCTCTCCTAAACACAAAGACACACAATCAATTGATGGCCCTCCCATTTAAAAACCCCGTGCAGATCTCTATTTAAAAAATAAATATAATGACTATTCACTATTCATTTACAAAAGCTTTTTATACACAAAAAACAATTTACATAAATTTCCTCAAACCAAAAATATTCATAAGCATGAAACAAGAAATTTGAATCAATTTAAAATGATACAATGTAAATAATCAACATCACAAAAAACCATGAATTTATGGCTATTAAATTATATAATAAATTGCCTTATAAATTAAGAAATCTAGAAGTGAAACAATTTTAACAAATTATTTACAACTATTTATTAGAAGAATGTTTATATAAAATTGAAACTTCTTTGCCGTGAAATGACTTTGACGGCTTTATAAATTTTGTTTGAATTTGGAAATGTGAAGATGCTGGATGTTTTTCGGGATGTGCGTGTTTACTTCTGTGAAGAGGTCTTGGGAGATAGTGGGCACTTTTGTATGTTAATGGTTAATACTATGGTTATTTTAATGATAATGATTTATTTTCCATTCATTTTTACAAATATAAAAAACAATAATTCGGCTCGGAAAAAAATAATAATAAGCATTACTAAAATCAGCCATTGTACTAAACACCTCAATTAAAAGTAATATTTATAATTCAATAAACAACTAAATAACAATATTAAACATAAAGAAATATGTAGAATGAAATTCCACAGAACTTTCAGCGGGTATATAATGCACCTCTCCCATAAATTTGTGAATTACAAGTTGTATTTTGTGGTTTGATGGCATTATCTTTATTAACTATTTCATGAGCTTCATGGTTTCTGTTTCCTTCAAGTATGTGTTGGATTGTATTCTAAATTTTTGATATTTGTTACTTTGATAGTTTGAAAGGAGCAGGAAAATAAATATGTAATGATGAATGTTCATAGTTGTTAATTTTTAAAGACACTTCCAACGTTTCAAGTGTTTTTTTTATATTTTTATGCTCGGTGGTAAACACAAATGAATCGATTTAGCGACTCACATTTACACAAAACAACGAATGTTGTTCAAAGGTGGTTACTACTTCAATAGTTGTATTGTTTCAGCTAGCGCTTCAATAGATTGCTTCAAGTGTGTTTCAATAAATGGAGCCAACCCCGCATGTGACGATCCCTTCCACAACAACTACACTCGAGACATTCTGGAGTCGCCTTGCATGGGGGGTCGCAAGGGCCGCAACGGCCTGTTCCCGGCTACGGCATGCATCAAGCTGACCGGAGTTTACGGTAGGTGAGACTTGTTGGAAGGGGGGAATTCATTATTGGAAATTTAATGTTTGTATGGAGTACTGACAATTTAACATCCTGATTTTGGTTAAGGATATTTAGTATACATGAAAGTAATTAGGGAAATAGTAAAATAGATCACCCCTTTATCCATCCAACGATGCATCAATGTAGGCCTACATCATGACTTTATAATGTGACTGGCCTTGTACGTAGGGCCTATAGATCTAGTGTGCGACTGGTCTTGTACGTAGGGTATACGTCTCTATAGATATATCGTGTGACTGGTCTTGTCTTTAGGGCATACAGCTCTATAGATCTATTTTCGTTACTTTTGTTCTTTTATTTGCTGAAATACTGAAAACTATCTTAGAATGAAAATTATACTGCTCATTCATAAGTTTTTCGCGGTCCCTAATTTTTTTTAAATTTATAATTCTTCCCAATAATAAAAATAATAGAACATAAGTAACAATCAATTGTAATTAGCAAATATTTCAGCAGTCAACATTTTGGTGATTCCAGCCAACCGTCATTAGTTGAACACTAGTTCCATTCCTTTGTGAATCCCTCTAGTCTGAAGAGGGTAGACGTTATTTGTCTAAATCGATCACTATAATATTTGTACCTTTTTTACATATATTATCGAAGTACAAGTTGTGTTGTTGACGTTCACTTATATTGTATTTCTACACGTAATATACTAGCTAAAGAATTACGTAACTGTGCAGTGAGGAAGTCTCTTTCTGAGTAATTTGATGCTTCAATGAAATAAATTTGTTCATTGTAGTTAGTAATATTGTTAACTGTACCACAACTGCAGGAGGAACGTAACGCATATTGTAACTACCCCACTAATCATCTCGTCTTTAGGTAACTGCACTGTTCCAATCATGTAACGGTTACAGATGACACCGGTGACCACATCATGGTGCGAGGCTGTGCTCTGGACAGCGGCACTCTGACCACCGACACAGAGATCATCCGAATGTCCCACTGCGGGGGGTTCTACTTCAATGACAGGTCAGACTCTTAAATAACCATTTACTCAAAAAAAGAAAAGAAAATGAAGGATAAAAAGTTGAAGGGAAGCTGAAGTCATAAGAAATTCTGGTTACTTCCGGTTTGGTTTCTGGCCAGCATGATTGACGCATGAATTTCCTTAAGGCCAATGTAATGTTTTAAATATAATAATACGAAATTTGGCTACAACAGGCTGTTCAGTAGAACTGAAGGTAGTAGTGAAGGAAGTTGAAATATATTAGTTTTAAGACAACTATCATACATTCACGATAAAACTATATAATCAACTGCTTTTCTATATAAGAAATGCTACAAATCTTTTAGTGTAAACCTCGTAAAAAATGCATTTGACGAATAAATAAATTGATTATTTTGTATTCAACATTGTGATGTAAACTAATAACATGTTCATGTTAGGATGATACATTAATACCATTTCCAAACTAATTGTGTAGTATATATGTACGCTATTTTATTACATTATTTTCAATTGTTTAAAAATGCAACGTAAAAACCATGACTGTTTTTAAATAATACGCAGTACTCATATTTTGTTTGTCATACTGATTTGTTATGTTAATGAGTTTAATTTGTTATGTGTTTTTTACTTTAAATATGGTATTTGATTACAATTCAAGCTACATGATCAGACGCAACAGTAGCTTCCCAATATCTACTGTACATTGACATTTTCTTTGTTTTATAAAACCGTGTGAGTTATCGTGGGCATATTTGTAACTTATCTTATTTTGTAACTTAGTTTGATAAAAAGGAAAAACAAACTCCAATCCGAGTTCGTTATGTCACTCTATCCGAATTTTTTAATTGATATGACCCTGAAACTCCATTTCACTACAAATTAAAACCAAACATAATTTTCTCTGACAATATCTTGAAGACATTTCCTATTCATTACGTTTTATTGGTAGCATTTTTTATTGTTAAAGAAGTCCGAGAATGAGCCTACAATGACGCTGTTTGTTGCTCCAAGTATGTGATGTGTACTCATGTTGCAGGTATGTTCGAGTAAGAGCTGAGACGATGGAGACGCTAGCAACATGACGTCAGAATAGATTTATTTGTTCCAAGTACGTGATGTGTACTCGTGTTGCAGGTATGTTTGAGGATGCTTGCAGAGCTGAGACAATGGAGACGCTAGCAACATGACATCAGAATAGATTTATTTGTTCCAAGTATGTGATGTGTACTCGCGTTGTAGGTATGTTCGAGGATGCCTACAGAGCTGTGACAATGGAGACGCTTGCAACATGACGTCTAAATGGAGTTATTTGCTCCAAGTATGTGATGTGTACTCGTGTTGCAGGTATGTTCGAGGATGCTTGCAGAGCTGTGACAATGGAGACGTCTGCAACATGACGTCTAAATGGAGTTATTTGCTCCAAATTGTGATGTGTACTCGTGTTGCAGGTATGTTCGAGGATGCTTGCAGAGCTGTGACGATGGAGACGCTTACAACATGACGTCTAAATGGAGTTATTTGCTCCAAGTATGTAATGTGTTCTCGTGTTGTGGGTATGTTCTAGGATACCTACAGAGCTGTGACAATGGAGACGCTTGCAACATGACGTCTAAATGGAGTTATTTGCTCCAAGTATGTGATGTGTACTTGTGTTGCAGGTATGTTCGAGGATGCTTGCAGAGCTGTGACGATGGAGACGCTTGCAACATGACGTCTAAATGGAGTTATTTGCTCCAAGTATGTGATGTGTACTCGTGTTGCAGGTATGTTCGAGGATGCTTGCAGAGCTGTGACGATGGAGACGCTTGCAGCATGACGTCTAAATGGAGTTATTTGCTCCAAGTATGTGATGTGTACTCGTGTTGCAGGTATGTTCGAGGATGCTTGCAGAGCTGTGACAATGGAGACGTCTGCAACATGACGTCTAAATGGAGTTATTTGCTCCAAGTATGTGATGTGTACTCGTGTTGCAGGTATGTTCGAGGATGCTTGCAGAGCTGTGACAATGGAGACGCTTGCAACATGACGTCTAAATGGAGTTATTTGCTCCAAGTATTGATGTGTACTCGTGTTGCAGGTATGTTCGAGTATGCTTGCAGAGCTGTGACAATGGAGACGTCTTCAACATGACGTCTAAATGGAGTTATTTGCTCCAAGTATGTGATGTGTACTCGTGTTGCAGGTATGTTCGAGGATGCTTGCAGAGCTGTGACAATAGAGACTTCTGCAACATGATGTCTAAATGGAGTTATTTGCTCCAAGTATGTGATGTGTACTCGTGTTGCAGGTATGTTCGAGGATGCTTGCAGAGCTGTGACGATGGAGACGCTTGCAACATGACGTCAAGACCGTTTAGTACAGTATCAGCAAGAAAGTTCTTAGTAGTTGTGATATTGGCGATGTTCTTCTGTTAGCGACACTGCTACATTCACCAACATTTGCCTTGGCACGTCCTTTACATCTTATAGTCTCTGGCACGAGAACGTTACTTCGTGATCATTCTTTACCACATCTTTTATGAATAAAGTCAACGTATTTGTAAATAGCTAGACGTTGTAAAAAACTTTTCATTGATCCCTTTCATTAATCATTTTTGTAATTTCATAAAGTATATAAGTAATTAAGGGCGTAATTATAAAGTATATTCAAGTAATTCTTTTTAAGAACAATCTTTTCCATACAATAAATGCCAAAAGGTACTTTCTGTAAGGTATCTTACTCTATGTTATATATTTCTAGATTGTAATTTTCTTGACAGAGTAAGCTTTGATTGAGCATCTTTTCAGAACTTTTCTAAGAAGTTCTTTTTCAGAAAATACCTTCGGGTAATTCATTTTAGGAGGGAACTTTCCAGGTGGTAAATACTTTATACTTAGAGATAGGCTGTTCTAAATATATGTGAAAGTGTTAATTGTTCAAAAATTGAAAGAAATCAGTTAAAATAATTTAAAAACTAAACACAAAACACGCCAAGACGCCTTTACAGAGTTTGAGCTGCTAATGTTTTGCCTATCCATACGTATTTAAGGAGTACAGAACTATGTCTATCGAAGTGTGTTGTAATATGTGGCTCAAATAAAAACTCATTTCTACAACTTATCAATTTTTGTTGCTTGAACATTTATCTTCTATATACTGGGGTCACACATATTTAACCTGCAATTACTTCATCCCCAGATGTTGTGATATCAGTACATTCTCCCAGCTATGAAGTCATTATTGAGTGTATTCTCTTCCGTGTAACTTAAGTATTGTAAATATATCATCAGTGCCTAATAAGTCACATGCTGAGATAATAACCTGTGGAGAGTGCAACCTGAACTAATGTAACAACTCTGGATCTGTCCTATGTAGTGTTTACTGCACAGTGTTCAAGTTGAATGAGCTCGTCTTCGTGGATTGTCCACTGGTGTGTTCGCTGCAAAGGGCTCAATTTGAATGAGCTCCTCTTCGTGGATTGTCCACTGGAGTGTTCGCTGCACAGGGCTCAATTTGAATGAGCTCCTCTTCGTGGATTGTCCACTGGTGTGTTCGCTGCAAAGGGCTCAATTTGAATGAGCTCCTCTTCGTGGATTGTCCACTGGTGTGTTCGCTGCAAAGGGCTCAATTTGAATGAGCTCCTCTTCGTGGATTGTCCACTGGTGTGTTCGCTGCAAAGGGCTCAATTTGAATGAGCTCCTCTTCGTGGATTGTCCACTGGAGTGTTCGCTGCACAGGGCTCAAATTGAATGAGCTCGTTTTCATTGATTATTCACTGGAGTGTTAGCTGCGGAGTGCTCAAGTTGAATGAGCTCCTCTTCGTGGATTGTCCACTGGAGTGTTCGCTGCAAAGGGCTCAATTTGAATGAGCTCCTCTTCGTGGATTGTCCACTGGAGTGTTCGCTGCACAGGGCTCAAATTGAATGAGCTCGTTTTCATTGATTATTCACTGGAGTGTTAGCTGCGGAGTGCTCAAGTTGAATGAGATCGTCTTCGTGGATTGTCGACTGGAGTGTTAGCTGCGGAGTGTTTAAGTTGAACGAGCTCGTTTTCGTGGATTGTCCACTGGTGTGTTCGCTGCGGAGTGTTTAAGTTGAACGAGCTCGTTTTCGTGGATTGTCCACTGGTGTTTTCGCTGCACAGTAATCAAGTTGAACGAGCTCGTTTTCGTGGATTGTCCACTGGAGTGTTAGCTGCGGAGTGTTTAAGTTGAACGAGCTCGTTTTCGTGGATTGTCCACTGGTGTTTTCGCTGCACAGTAATCAAGTTGAACGAGCTCGTTTTCGTGGATTGTCCACTGGTGTGTTCGCTGCACAGTAATTAAGTTGAACGAGCTCGTTTTCGTGGATTTTCCACTGGTGTGTTCGCTGCACAGTAATTAAGTTGAACGAGCTCGTTTTCGTGGATTGTCCACTGGTGTGTTCGCTGCACAGTAATTAAGTTGAACGAGCTCGTTTTCGTGGATTGTCCACTGGTGTGTTCACTGCACAGTAATTAAGTTGAACGAGCTCGTTTTCGTGGATTGTCCACTGGTGTGTTCGCTGCACAGTAATTAAGTTGAACGAGCTCGTTTTCGTGGATTGTCCACTGGTGTGTTCGCTGCACAGTAATTAAGTTGAACGAGCTCGTTTTCGTGGATTGTCCACTGGTGTGTTCGCTGCACAGTAATTAAGTTGAACGAGCTCGTTTTCGTGGATTGTCCACTGGTGTGTTCGCTGCACAGTAATTAAGTTGAACGAGCTCGTTTTCGTGGATTGTCCACTGGTGTGTTCGCTGCACAGTAATTAAGTTGAACGAGCTCGTTTTCGTGGATTGTCCACTGGTGTGTTCGCTGCACAGTAATTAAGTTGAACGAGCTCGTTTTCGTGGATTGTCCACTGGTGTGTTCGCTGCACAGTAATTAAGTTGAACGAGCTCGTTTTCGTGGATTGTCCACTGGTGTGTTCGCTGCACAGTAATTAAGTTGAACGAGCTCGTTTTCGTGGATTGTCCACTTGTGTGTTCACTGCACAGTAATCAAGTTGAATGAGCTCGTTCATGGATTGTCCACTGGAGTGTTCGCTGCACAGTAATCAAGTTGAATGAGCTCGTTCATGGATTGTCCACTGGAGTGTTAGCTGCGGAGTGTTTAAGTTGAACGAGCTCGTTTTTGTGGATTGTACACTGGAGTGTTTGCTGCACAGTTCAGCAGAATCACCAATTAATTTTGTTAATAAACATTACAATTCATAAATTACACCGAAATCTAAAACATAAAATGAATCCAACTACAACAAATGTACAGAAAAAATAAATAAAATAAACCTTTTTTATTGTAACTACGTAACGAATCAGTTTAGGGCATATATATTTATAGACCAACGAAATTTTGATTCATTTTTTTGACCCAAGAATGAATTTCCTAAAGTGTATCAGAGTGTTGTGAACGGCACAATAGCATTTGAAACTAATACATTGTTGAAGCTCTTGAACTCGATAGATGATCGATTTACACATCTTGACCGTGATTGATTAGCTTGTCCCCCTTTGTGTTACGATTACTTGATAGATATGAATTATTTTTGAAATAACAAAAAGACGATCCACAGTAGGTCTACTTTACTCTGAACTGTGAACAAGCTAATTCAGATGGTTTTAATGTTCATACTCTTTGTATAGGTAGTACCCGCAGTATACTCATGTTGTTGTATTACATCTAGGAGGAATACAGCCAACTGACCAATATAGTCATTGTCCTTGTATCATGCAACTGTGCACGACGAAACCACAGTATACAGTAGTGAGTGAAGCTTACTCTTCAGAAAAATGCCAATTGCTCGACGCTAGCGATCCTAGTGGTCGTAATGCAGAGCTAGCTACTACATATCTCCGCTAGATTGGACGGCGATAGGACTACTTATGTTACAATACAATTAATTGATTACAAGTATTCAAATGAAATTATTTGTTTGCTACACCACCGTTAGGTTCGCTAGCATCGCTTGATTGCAAGTAAAACGGCTGAGCTTCCCTACTGTTTGATTATACTATACTGTGACGAAATACCCAGATCATCCATATCTTCTGTGATCTACTAATTATTTTGGTTCTTACGAAAGAAATCAATGTCTATATTGTTCAATGCTCAATACTGCATAAAAATTTATATTTCCCAAATTTGAATTATTACAATTAGGTAGTACAATCAATATAACTTTACAAATTAACTCCCTTTCAACAATATTGTAACTGTTTTGAGAAAGAACTAGCTGAAGAATAGAATAAGAATAAGAATATATTTATTTTCTCGAAATATATACATAAAATACATATAATTACATTCAAACATAAAAAGGTTTCTTCTTAATTCTCTGTTAACAAAATAAAACTTATACTACTAGAACAAAACCTTTCATAAATTACATATTTCAAGAAAATACTAGGACCTCCTAAGGCAATGCCTGTTTTAGAGGTTCCTTCTTTTCAAATAAATCTTAATATGCGCATGAGCAAATAATATTAATTTAAAATAAAAAATCCCAATTCTTCAAAATATAAACACTAATATAAAAACATAAATAGCTTAAACCTTAACTCTAAATTTAATGTTATCCTAACCCTAACAGTATAGCTATATAATACAATAATAGGAAACAAAATAAAAACGAAACAATTTATGACTAACCAAATATCAGGCTTGGTTAGACCGGGCGTTTTCCTCGGCTGAGGCTTCACTGAGGCTACAGTATGAATATCTAGCATAGCTAGTCTGACTTAAGCTACTCTTGAAGTAAACTATACCTAATTAAATGTATGTACAATGTTTGATTCATAAAATGTATGGCAATTCATGTATCTCTATGATGATTAACTTTTAAAAATTGCCGAACATTCGTGTTTTCCTTAAAAAATATTCATGTAGATAACGTGAAAATCGAGCACATAGGGCTTTACCTTGAACTGCAGATACAAAGCTAAGTTTTGAAATAAATGAGTAAAAATATACATGTATGACGAGCACAAATCAAATACATTTTTGTAGTTTTCCGTAACATCTTGCCTGGAACCGTGCAATAAAATGTTTTATAAGTCGAGAAGTGAACAAGTTTTTCGATCTTCAAATTTAAAAAAAAAATATAAATGACTACAATCAAGCTATACAAGATATTTCTGAACTGTTTGATAAGATTTCTTAGTTATTGTTTCTGGCTCATTTAGGATTACAAAAATATCATATTGAAAGTGTTCAAAACACCCCAGTTATCCGTGCAGACGGCATTTTTTTTTTTTTTTTACTTTTAAATAAAAAAAGTGTATTAAGATTAAATGTTTTATGGTCCTTTATAACATAAACATCCATTTTGAGAAAAATTATGGGTTTTCCTGTATCAAAAATGTCACAATGGCGGCCATTTAACGTTTTAAATCCTAAATAAATCAATAATTATATTAAAATCACTAAGAATAGTATTTTTTAGAAAATTCCAATTACAAATTCAATTATATAACTTTTTAAAAATCGGATGAAAAACAATAAACAAAAGATCATTTATGTGACAGTATGTACAATGCAATATGCCAGTAAATTGTGTATCACACATTAGCAGCTGATAATAATAAAGTAATCTGTACTAATCGTACATCAATTAGATATTTACATAAACTTTATTGTTGTACTAGTCTATGTAAATAAGATAATACACTGTACTAATAATAAATAAAACTATTACAAATTGCTTTATTATTATCAGCTGTTACATATTGTACTGGTATATTGCATTGTACATACTGTCACATAAATGATGTTCTTTGTTATTTTTCATCCGATTTTTTAAAAACTTTATATCATCGGATTTGTTTGATTGAATTACCTAAAAAATATTATTCTGTATAATTTTCAATACAACTATTGGTTTATGAGCTACTTAGAATTTTTAATTTTAAATGGCCGTCATTTTGAGAATTTTGATACATGAAATTCCATAATTTTTTTCAAAATGGACGTTAATGTTATAAACGACCATACGTTTCAGCTTAATACACCTTTTTGGTTTTAAGATATACATTTACAAGTAAATCAAGGCAAAATGGCGTCTGCAAGGATAACAGAGGTGTTTCGGACACTTGAAACATGATATTTGTAATTCTAAATGAACCAGAAAAATAACTAAGAGAGCTTATCAGAGAGGTCAGAGACACCCTGTATAATATGTTACATGAATGAGAACGGAAAGGTAAGTATTTTATTATTATTAAAAACTCAATATAAGAAAGACGTTAAGTATTTTTAACATAGTTCGTAGTTGTAACCTTTTAAGATTAAATAAGAAACTTGTTTATTTACTTTCATAACCCCTATGATAAGAAAGGATCAATAATCAGTAAGTATGGTTTGTTTGAGATATACACCGATGTAAAACTTGTCCTTAATGAAATGCTATAAACGTATTTTAATTAATTTTCCCCTACTTACTGAATGAAAAGTTACAAAAATACGAAAGTGAAATGATAAACTCTGTATTATTTTTCTTCAAACACAATCAGGGTGTTACATATGGTGGGGCTGGCTCAAGGTTTTCATACAACAGGTTGTCTCATTCTCATATGGTATATATAAGCCGAGTTGTGATGTCAGAGGGAGACCTCCGACCACAGAGTAAGTGTATTACCACAGAATATGTATATTCTGTGGTATTACTATAGATCTCCTGTCTATGGTATTACCCACTTACTCTGTGCCTCCAACACAGCATGCTGAACAATTAAAACTACATTCTAAAAACCATTACTGTATTGTTTTCAAGAGTGTTTGAAATTATTTAAATCTCGGGTATATTATACGGCTATTATTACAAATTGGTCGGTAGCGTAGTTGGTTCAATCCCAGCTTCATGTGCTAAAGGTTCTCAGTTCGATCCCAATCAGAGTCAATACATTTTGAGAAGGATCAGTTGATAACCACCGGCTGTTCATTTGTCATTGGGCTATTAATTAATGACACTTTCTAAGGAATAGTCGGCCTTAGTTTGTAACAATGACTGCATTCGCTCATATTCACTCATCACACTCATTCGAAATCCATATTCGCCCATATCTTGACGATCGGCGTCTTATGAATAAATAAATAAATAAAATAAATGCAACAGTGCGCCTCACTTCAGGCGTTTCATAATCATAGTCATATGAATTTACAATTATTCAAAACAAAGCCATACTACAGTATAAAACACCATACTCAAAATTAATCAACAACGCAGACGGAATTGTCATCGAGGTACGGGTATCACATGTTTTACATCGTTCCGGTTTGTTTTGTTTACAGCACTCAAGGTAGAAAAACGCAGGTGAGGCCTCCCTATGACGTAATTGCTACCTGCGCGATATGGATGCTATTTGTACGAAACAACCTGTTGTATAGTAACCTTGATATATTTTTATGTGTAATAGTAAGCTAAACATGAAGAATAATATTTTTTCAATTTCCGCTTTGTTTAGCAGCTAGAGGCAATTTGTTTTTTTCATAAAACAATTTATATAATTTATTGGTATCTTTACGACTGTTACAAAACTCGGTACCGTATATGGGTTCATGTTAGAAGGTTGTAAGTATTTAATAAAAAATATTTTTAAATTATCTTTATTATTTTCAAAATTTATCTCGATTATTTTCAAAATTACGGACATTTTATTTTAATTTTAACAAATATAAAAAAAACACTGGTTTTATAAAAATTGTGTAAGATACAAAACAGTTTTTAAATAAGTACCTTTACCTTTCCAATGATACCTCATTTATAAACCTGTTAAGAAATAACAATTTTATGAAATAACATTAATTCACATGCAGTTCAAATACTGACAAATTACTATCTGACCGCGTTAAGAATGAATGAGGGAAGTGCACTGGATTGCCTGAAAGGTTGGATCTGTTTGTTGATCATTAAGATTACAAACATATGTTTATGTCAGGTATTGGCCAGCCTATTATTAATAACTTAATTATTATTACCGGTACTACCTGTACTGTGAATAACCTCAGATTTTAAGAAATGTTATAGGTTCAATAATTTACAAGTACACTTCAGTCAATTTGCAAATTAACTTCTTCTTTATAAAACGTTTTCTTTATGGTCTTTTAAACCTTGTCATATTTATTTTGATTAAGACAGATATAAATAAAAAAGTAAATAAAATAAACTACACTAAATAAACTTCATTGATTTGAAACAAAATGGATATTAAAAAGTAAATAAAATAAATTACACTAACTAAATACAATATTCATTGTAATCATAAACTTAAAAATCGCAGTTTTTAATTTAAAATTATTTGAACAACATCGTTGAGTACAATAAACATTGCTGTGTCTAAATTATTTATCATATGTTTGCATTAAAACCTTACAGGTTATCCGGTGTATTTTCTTACGCGCATTTTTAACGCGTCAGACAGTAGTAAGTTAGCCACTTAGTTTTTCATAGGAAGACATTAATTTATTTTTTTTAATTTAAGGAATTTTAAAATGTACACCTTCTGTAATTTATAACATTATAAAATCAAGGTATTTCAGCTCCACATCTAAATTTAGTGGCATAAACAATTAATTATTAATATTAATATTTACTTAGTATATTCATGCTTATATATCCTGGCATTAAACCTTCGGCGTGCTGTTACCAACAAAGCATCAGCTGTTATCAAATGATACTTTTCTGAACTGTCATCATGTTCTTTTTCTCCCACCCAGAACTCTGGTAGCTCAAGCAGCTGGCTTTGAGCTGAGAAATGTTGTGTCGTACATTACATTAATCTTTTAGGGTAGGTCGAGTAATTTCAAACACAATGAATTAGGTCGTTTACATAAATGTTTATTTTTAATTTGAATCTCATTTTACAGGTTTTGTTGTATTTAACGTTCTAAAGGGTAAGTTAATAGCTGTTGTAATGCTATTTATGTAGATTAGGTTAATGAATCTTAAGAGATGTTGATATGTTTCTGTTTTTATGACATTTTTAATTACAGTTGACCTCCTTATAAAGAAAACTTATAGTCTATTTCTCAATATTTAGTCTTTTGTTTCATCCTTACGATTTATTGCTAGACAATAATTTCTATTATTACGTCAAATGTTCAGATAGTGCCTAATTACAATACAATTAAAGATTAATTTACCCAAACTCTGCATAACCAATTAACAGTAAATATTGTAACTGTCAATTAGTGGGCTATTTTTATCCAACCTAATAACATTTGGAATATAATTTTACCAACTGGACTCAATTGATCAATCGTGTATAGTTTAGTTAAAAATCAACCTCTGGAAAAATTAGTGGGAACCCACCCAGCAACATTACCATCTAGTAATCAGAAAACCAAAATAAGTTCATACTTCTTTTAAAATTAGGGAATTTTAGTTGAAAAATATTTAAATTTTTAGAGATAGACTGCTTGTCTATCTAATCTTAAACAAC
The DNA here is from genome assembly GCA_035578905.1 of Stictocephala bisonia. Classification (NCBI taxonomy): domain Eukaryota; kingdom Metazoa; phylum Arthropoda; class Insecta; order Hemiptera; family Membracidae; genus Stictocephala; species Stictocephala bisonia. The sequence goes on from JAQJVL010000808.1 coordinate 253,467, forward strand.
CATTATTAAAATAAAAGTGTTAGGTACTGCAATTTCTTTCCACCCCAAAATAATTTAAATTTACTATTTGTAAGTGGTCAAAATTGAATTATATTATCAAAAGAGATAATTTCATAATACAGAAAACTTGTTATTCGCCGGTAAATCGAAAACTTGATTTATACAAGAAAATTAATAAATTAAACTTTTTCACACTTTGACTGCCAACTACGTTAATTAACGTAGCGCGGCAATGTCACGTCTGGCGGCCTACGTTGAATTATGTAGCACACCTGCTTCAAATGCATTGGTTTAGCTATTGCTGGGGTACGTCGTGTCACTAGCCGCTTTTTGTACAAGTTTTTGTGCTAAAGAGTAGTTTGTTTTCCGTTCCTGTCATAGGCTACTTGTATGAGAGGTGACCATTAAGTTGCGCAATTATGTAGTTTTTCTGTATTCAACATCTTGAATTGTTATTTTTGATAATGGTTACTGTGCACTTTCAAGACAATTCTGGAAATATAATTTCCTGTTAAAAAAGTGGTGAAATATTAGTTACGAGGGTAATCCAAAAAGTAACCTCCGTTTTGAAATAAAAACTAATCCAGTAAAGATAGAACAATTTTATTATATACATCTTAAACTACAACTTAACTTTATTTTTCCACATAGTCACCAAATCGATTTAAGCACTTGTCATATCTTTTGACAGTCTTATCAATTCCCTCCTTATAAAAATCTGCCGCCTGTGAGTAGAGCCAACCTGTCATTGCGTTTTGTAGTTCTTCGTTACCTTTGTGTATATATCTATGCTTATTTTATTTTATTTTTAGTCATATTTTAAACACAATGAACCATGTTGACGCATTGTATGCAACAATTGTTGTAGTCCACAATAAAGATCTTGAATTGAATTGAATTGAATTGAATTGAATTGAATTGAATTCGTCGCTTTAGAATCGCTGCGAGGCAAGCCCCGACTTCATGTACGGAAACAAGTGAAAATCACTTGGAGCCAAGTGATCAAGCCGGGCTATATGATGGATGATCAAAAACGTCCCAATTAAACGTTTTCAAATGTTCACTTGTTCTCCGAGCAGTGTGAGGTTGAGCATTGCCATGCAAAAACACAACACCAGATGTCAGGAGGCCACGACGCTTGTTTTGAATCGCTCTTCTCAGCTGTTTTAACGTTTCGCAGTAAACTTCAGATGTAAAGGTCTTGCCATGTTCCATAAATTCAATGAGCAAAATGCCCTTGGAATCCCAGAAAACCTTTGCCATGAGCTTCCTTGCTGACAATGTTTGACGGGCTTTCTTTGGCTTGTTTGGAGATGCGGTATGACCCCATTGCATTGATTGCTGTTTTGTCTCAGCATTCACGTAGGCCACCCAAGTCTCATCTCCGGTAACGATTCTGTTTAAAAAATCTGCTTCTTCCAAGTCATACTGAAAGAGAAATTAAATGGCAGACGACATTCTTTTTGTCTTATGGTCGTCAGAGAGCAGTTTCGGTAACCAACAAGCACAAAACTTGTGGTACCCCAGTTTTTCTTTCACTATCTCGTGTAAGAGGCTTCGAGAAACTTCAGGAAAGTGGTCAGAAAGTTCCGAGATCATGAATCGACGATTCTCACGAACCTTTTCGTTCACTTTGCTTAGAAGGTCATTACTGACAAGCGAAGGCCTACCACTTCTTTCTTCATCGTGAATGTTTTTTCTACCATTTTTAAAAAGCCGTACCCACTAATGAACTACACCTTCACTCATAATGTTTGGGCCATAAACGGCACACAATTCATGATGAATTTCGGCTGCTGAGTGAATTTTTTGCCAATAGAACTTGTATAACACTACGTACTTCACACTTGGCGGGATTTTCTACCGCCGCACTCATGTTTTAAGGCTGTAACTGGACAACGCGTGATCGTATGATGCTCCACCTTGCACAGTTAGAAGCGTACTGAGCTGCTGCGCGCGCCGATGTCAGTATGGCGCGCCTACCCCCACTACTTCTCACGCTATGAACAAACGGCGGTTACTTTCTGGACAACCCTCGTAATATCCATTGAAGAGGTTGATTTGAACTGCAGAAAATTTTTTTCTAATGAAAAATTGAAAACTTGCTTTTATCTGATAGACTTGGTGAAAAAACCCAAATTAAAAAAATAATTTAGTTCAAATTTAATGTTTTTTATGCAGGACATGAATGTATCATTGGTTTTGCAGTAAAATTACTTTTTGGCTCAAACAATACACTTTGCAATTACCTAACTAAACATAACCTGTTATCCTAACTTACTAATTACTCAAGAAAAACTTGTAATTTGTGTTATCATCCTGCATATGGCCATCATAGGTGATTCGTCACAAAATTAGTAACTGGTTTTGTGAAAACATACAACTCCTTTTCGATTAAACTTATCACCAAGTTGATCTGTGTAACATCAAGCCTGAAGAACTTAGAAAATTGGCCTCATCAGAACGAAGGTGATTTTCTATTAATATGTTATAAAATTCTAAAATCTGTTATCATTATTTTCCCTGCTAATTAATAATTCAATATTTGCTTTTCATAGCATATTTTACACATAGCACTAACACTACTCCTTTCGCCACCAAAGACAATCTTTCACTGATCTAATAATGACAACGAATAGACATGTCTGGGAAAATGGCCCCCTGTTATCGACGCTGAGCGATCTTTGCTAAGTGATAGATGCCTCTGGGAAAATAGGCCTTTGAATTTAGAGAGGACTGGAGACTTAAGGATAGCAACATTCCCACGACCAAAATACCCTTGTCAATGGGGAAGTCTGGGGAGATGCTGCACGATCTACCAGGCCAATATCTTTGAAATCTTTATCTGTGCCCAACAAGAGCTAGCAAAACAAGTCATGGGCAAAAAGATCTGTATTATATCAGACAGTCAAGCGGCTCTTAAAGCTCTTGACTCATGCCAATTTACCTCAAGACTTACATGGGAGTGTTTTCAAACTTTGTGTACCTTGGCGCACCTCAATAATGTTCAATTGAGATGGGTTCCAGGGAACAGTGGCTTCACAGGCAAGAAAGATGATCTCTTCTCCTAGCTAAAATAGGAGCGAGGACTTCATTTGTATTGCCCGAACCAGTATGTGGCATTGGACTTACCACTGCCAAGACTGAAATACTGAACTTGGCAAGAAATCGTCACCAAAGCAGAAGGCAGCAGTTTCACGCTGTCTTTGTAAAATCTTTTGTGAGTGCTCGCTGCCATGAATTGGAATGACATCAGGATGTTGATTGCTTATATATGAATAAATGATACTATATACTAACTGGACATGGCCAATACAGGAAACATATGGCAAAGATTGGTATCTATAGAGAAAACACCAGTTGCTGGCTTTGTGGTGAGGCTCTTGAATCTTCTGAACATCTGTTAACTGAGTGCAAAGCTCAGGAAAAGGAGAATTTTCAGTGTTGAGTTCTCAGAAAAAAAGAATGGTAGCTAGCCTGGGGAAACACATTTCAGAGCTGGTTAACACATTTGCTGCGGCAGCCCCCACTGGGAAGCTTAGACTGGCCCAGCCATTCGTCGTATTTGTTTTGTTCCGCCTAGCATCATTGCCTGGTAACCTAACCTTACTTGCCGCGTTGTTAGTTTCAAGTTCTAAGACCTCTACCATATAGCTGAGCCCCCACCGGAGGCTGTGTAACGTGTCACGCTGTTCTTATAGACTAATACTTATATTACTGCTGCTTTGTGTTGTGTGTGTATATATTGTATTACTGTCTGTAAATATATTTTAATCATTGTGACTAAATTATTTGTGTGTATTTTGAAGATTATTTTACTGCCGAACTCTGAAAATTGTTGACTACTAACTAAGGACATCTAACTTGTGTAAATAGTGTTAAATATCATTATATTTTTTATATACTATTTTTCATATCAATAACAATGGATCCTAATGTTCCTGGGTCCTCAAGAGGTGTGCATGTGCGTGAGTCATTTCAGAATGAAGACTCTCGATGACTGACATTTCAAATAATGATAATAGTTCTGATGTAGTCGGATATGTATACTAGTGATGATGACCCTAAAGTAGGTGTGTCCGCTCCAACATGGTGCATAACTACTAGTGGAGCCGACTCCAAAAAAAAATTAACTTCTATGACTTTAGATTGGAAGTGATCAGAGGCCTTTTGCCACAAAATGCAGCACTGGTCCCCAGCCCATCAGCACGTAGAAGAGTTACAGGTGTAGCTCACATGCCCAAAAAGAGTGAAGAGCGGGATGCCACAAACAGACTGAAGAGGAAACAGTGCAGGGTGTGCACTAAACAAGGGTAGAAGACAAAAACCTCGTACTATTGTAACGAATGCCCAGAAACTCCAGGCCTTTGCTTCGGAGAATGTTTTAAATAATTTCACGAAGTTGCATAAGATAGGACCATAAGTAGGTGGGTTGTGTATATAGTGTATAATATATGTTAATAAACATTTTTTATTTTTTTCAAAAGTTATAACATGTAAAAGTAAGATAAAAACATTACCACTGTTTGAACATTGATGTTCATGTTCAACCCTCAGTGATAATAATAAGGGTTTTAAACTATTATATATTGCAAATAAGGTGAACTACAAGTATTTTACGTAAAAAAGAACGTTTTGTACAATAAAACGACATTCCAAGTGATTTTGTGTGGGTCAAACAACGATGATCGAGCGCTAGGTGCTGCGCCCCCACCGGTGGGTGCCAAACTTATGACGTCATTTCTACAAAGAAAACGTCAAAGAATGAGGCTGTTACAAACTTCATTCAACTTCATACACCTAATTGTAAGTTTTACTGTAATAAAAATATTCAGCACCCTCAACATCCAATTGGTGAATTTTCAGCAGTAAATGTGTTAAGCCACTTGGAATAGTTACCCCATTCTAGTAGGTAACAGAGGAGCACAATAAACCCAAGGTTAAATTGCAATCTAGGAATGGCCTTAGAGCTCTCATTTCCCCTCAACAAACTTAACATAAACTTCACAAAAATTTGGGGTTTGCGTTAAATTTGGGTGCCTGGCCTCCAAGACAGTGAAAATATACCTGAATTTGGGTTTTATGTTAAATAGTTTGTGTTTGTAAGGATTGTGTAGTGGCTGCTAATTGCAATTTGCCACAAAAGTAATATTTCCGTTATATCTCGAGAAATAATTTGTATAGACCTAAATAGCTTTAAAATTCATGTTCATTCTAAAAAACATGTCAAATTATAAAAAAAAGATGATTAAAAATCATATAAATAACAGAAATATGTCAAAAATACAAATAAGTTGTGACATTGCTTTTTTTAAATGTTCGTTAAAGCAATTTCCTAACTTATTGTACTGTTGACATATTTCTTTTATTTCTATGATTATTTTAATCATTTTTTAAAAATTTGATGTGTTTTTTACAATGAACACAAATTTGAAAACTATTTATATCTATGACAATTATTTTTTGAGATATAACATAATTTCCCCATAGTAAAAAGCATCTCTCGTGAAAATATAGACAATTATATAGTTGTTGGCAATGCTACAAATGTCCAACTCCTATACACGGTTTTACATTCTTTTGTAAAATAAGAATGTCATGTACATGATGGTAGGTCCCCATACTTACAGTCCATATGTGATTGGCAAAAACACTGAAATATGATGCCAACAATTGTAATCTAAAATTTCCCTTGGCTTCCAAATTAAGTAATTTACACAGTTAATTAGTGTGTAGTTAAATCTCTGTTTGTAGTTTAGAATTAAATTTGGTACATCTATTGGAAAGCCTGACAATTTTACTTTCTGGTTATCTTTGAAATGTTTAAGAATTGGTCATTTTTTTGCTTATTCTCTTTTGAAAATTGAAACCAACATACAGTAAACCTCGTTTTCCCGGACCAAAATTATCCGGTTTCTGGTTTCTACGGATCAGCTGACCGATCTGATGGACGGTGAATATTTGTTTTCTAAAATTTTAACACCACCGTAGGAACATTAAACATCGTTCTCTTATGATAGCGCCGGCGATAAACATATTAAAGCTGCGTTACTTGTGTAGTATCAAATATTTTCAGAAACTTGAACTTTGGTTAGTTATGATATGTATTGTTGCTTTGCCATTGGAAGTAATAAATAATAATAAAATAAATAAAATGCCTTGCTCAAATAATTACATTGGATGATAGCAACAGATTCTTTTTCTTTGAAAACTATTAAGGTTATATCTACTAATTTAGCAAGTGTTGTCTTAAAAACCCCCTTCCTAAAATCAAACAGACTATCTGGTATTAAATTGTTCTGAATAATATGGACATTTAGTTGTTAATACAATATGAATTCAATAATTTTTAGAAGATTGGGACTGTATAAAGCGGTAGTTTTGAGGATATTTTTGTTTATTTTCTTAATAACTGGGATTATTTTTGAAACTTTACGCAAGTTTTTAAAATGTTCACAATGCATTGCGTTAGAATAAAAAAAGAGGCTTACTAATACATTACTACTTGTGGAATTTTAAAGTTTTGAAACAATATATTATTTCTAATTCAGTGATTTCTCCCTACTTAAATTCGTTTTGGTACATAGGTCCAAGATAATGTTGGTGTTTAGGTGTGAGTGTAGGATTTACAACTGATATATTGTTCCAAGTTTCCTTTGGGGATTGAATAAAGTGTGAATGTAGACATTCTGGATGAAGTTCAATGTTGTCGTTGTGTGATTGGAAATTTACCTGTCAAATATATCCCAGGCAGCCTTGCGTCTGTTGGAAGAGTTTTCAATGTAATTAGCTTGTGCTTTCTTTTCAGCTGATAGTAATTCAATTTTGAATTTATTTTAATCTTTTATTGATGCTCAAAGTAGAATATGGATCTAGAGAATAATTCCTGTACAGATTTTTACAAATATTGTATACTAACATTTTTTAATAAGATAGCCAATTCTTCTGTACATCAATTAATTAGTTAATCTGTTGGTGCATTGCAGAATTTAGAGACAAATAGTAAACAATAGTGCCTCAAATTAACATGTGTCTTATAAAAGTTATCAAATAAATCTGACATATTGTATTAATTGTTTCTAATTAAAAGTCTTGTATTATATTTCATGATTACTCATTTAAATACTTCATAAATTAACCATATGTTGTTCATTTTGAGTTGTCTTAAACTGTTGATTGAATTTCTTACCTTCCGTAGAGTTCTGTTGTTTAAAGATTAAATTTAATACAAGAGGGTCATGATCCCCAAAACAGCTACCCACTGTATGTGTATGGGTGGGTGGGTGGGTCAATACCACTGTACGTGTATGGGTGGACGGGTGGATCAATACCACTGTACGTGTATGGGTGGGCGGGTGGATCAATAGCACTGTGCGTGTATGGGTGGGTGGGTGGGTGGTATTGACCCATCTGCCCACCCATTCATGTACAGTGGTATTAACCCATTCACGTACAGTGGTATTGACCCACCTACGCACCCATACACGTACAGTATGCTGATAAAATATATTAGCATATTACAAGTTGATGGGAATAAAAAAAACTCCCATACAGTTACTAACATATACGAACTCCTGGGGTCACCAGGAAACTCGTGTATACTAACCTAACCTAACCTAACCTAATCAATATTACTGTACGTGTATGGGTGGGCGGGTGGGTCAATACTATTGTACGTGTATGGGTGAGTGGGTGATTCAATACTACTATACGTGTATGGGTGGGCGGGTGGGTTATAAAGTAATACCACTGTAAGTGTATGGGTCCAATGCATCGAATGGTCCAATGTCCAATGGTCTGCAGTCATGGCAAAAAAGTGCCAAAGGGAACCATTGGAAGATTTGAAGTTTTTTGAGAAAAATCCAACCACGCAAATCTTAACGTATGACACACTTTTCTGGGGTAGAATTATACACTGAATCAGGAAATGTCTTTCGTTTTGGTGCAACCCTCACAATAAAGCCCTCAGAGGCAATTTAAACATCACAATCAGGCAAATTTGCTAAAAACTTTGTTTCATATTCTCTCGCTTTTTAGACATCTAACGGGCTAATCTGATGCTTTTTCATGACCAGCTGGACATTCTAAACAAGTACATGTAGTTAAGATTTCACTAGAAAAAATTACATGGGCTTGAAGTAACTTTATTTCTCTACTTTGGCTGTTGAATTTACCATACATGAATCAATACAGTGAGTTACCCTTGTAGGTTTTATATTTCTGCTAGTTACATTTAAAGTCCTAAGTAGATTAGAGAATTTGTTGTGTGATTCTTTATCATACTATCTTAAGAAATTTATATTAAAATCACCACAAATAATGAGCTGTTCTGAATTGTTCAATGACTTTGTTTTGTATTAGACTCAAGCAAATGAAAAATGTTTTAACATCACCAATAGTTGATCTATAGCTGCTTAATAATATTAATGTTACCATGAGGTCCGTTTATTCCAGTTCTAATGCACCGGTCTTAGCCTCCCAGACAAATACAAGATTCAAGATTTTATTTGTCGAAAACTTTACAAAAAGTATGACAACGTCAATAGCCTAAGTTACAGTGATGTTTTCACAATGTCATAATATTCACTAATATTATACAAGCAATTATTAGTTAGTAGTCTCTTACAAAATGTCTTAAATTTAGTATAAGGCAACACTTTGATATAATCAGGTAGAGCATTGTACAATCGGATGCCCTGGTGTTCCACACTATTCATTGTACTTGTGTAGACACATCTCTTTACACGAAGATTATTTTTTATGCCTAGTGTCATGCTGGTGGGTGTCCGCCATTTTAGGTAATTCATTCACTTTTTCTTTTGTGTATAACAGTACTGATTGAATATACATAGAAGGCAAGGACACTAAAAGATACCCAGACTTCTAAAATAGTGGTATTGACCCACGCACCCGCCCATACATGTACAGTGGTATTGACTGTACCCACCTATACACGTATAGTATTGAAAGGCCACTAAAACTCCATGTCACAGATTTCAAAATGTATCTCTGGACAAAATATTTCTACGTTAATTACAGATAAATGCATTTTAGAGTTTGTAAAAATACTTTTTGTTTTGCCTACAAACTGCGTTTTCAGATTTGAAATTAAAGGGCATGAAATGGTTTGCTTAAATTTATTTTAGTCAGTGTTCTGAAATGCATGTTACATCAATTTTTCCTGTTTTAGAAGAATGTTCAATTTTTAAAATTATACTTCTTATAAACTGTGTATTAACTTATAGTATATTCAACATATTTTTTGTTTTAGTTGTTGATTTGGATCTCATTATGTCAGTATTATAAAAATTATTGTTACTAGTGTGAACAAAATAATTGTTTTAAGTTAAAGACATACAGGTATTTAGAGAACTATCAGGTACAAGCCTCCTACAACTTGAGATATCAATTGAGTCTAAAAAAAAAAGATTCATTAAAAAATTCTTATTTAAAAAAGTTACCAAATCTGTACAATGGAGTCCTTCTCAGGTACAGTATCCGCAAGGGAGGCTGGGGGCAGCTTTGGCATAGCTCCTTTATGGAAGAGCGGTGGGCTTTAGAACATCTGATTGAGCCTCAGCTGGTGGGTGAAGTAGCATCTTCTTCATTCCGAATTGCCGGGGTTGAGCATGATAAACTTCTCACAATGATTTTAGATAAAAGTAGATTCTAAGAATTGCAAGCCGTGGACTGTGCCGGGTGATGCGCTGGTGATGTCCAACAGCTCCATTCTCTTGTTCCAAGAGCAGGAGATAAGTTATTTTCCCAAGCGATGACCTTGTGTATATTACTTCTGGCTGGTCGATCATGTCTGGGAAGCAAAGAACCAACAAGAAATCTTAATTTTTCCACATTGACTTAATATATCCTTAGCATGATTATAAACAATATACTATCTATCAGTGTCAATATCATTAGTCTCTTCAAGGAGCACCAACAGTGATTGGGAGGTGAATCAGAGGTGAGGAAATCTGATTCTGCAGCTAACCTCCAAGATCAAATTAATTTATAACATAACCTAAAGATTAGATACTTAAAAGTATATAAAAAGTTGTTTTTAAGCGAAGGATTTGCCAGGATCACTGTAAGTTACTATCAGCCATATTGTCTTTACTAAGTGTCTGTGATAAGTTAGTACCAACTTTAATAGGGCAATTCAAAAATTGTCCATGATTTGGCCTATAGATGGACTAAACATTGTAGCTTGGCCACTAAATTTTCCAAAAATATTAAAAGTTGTACGTAATTATGTAGACATATTCTGTATTCAGGGTGTCCTGTAAGTACCCAGCCAAACTTCTGGAGGTCATTCATTCCTTGGGTTAAAACAAACACAAAATGTCATGTGTGCAAATTGTACATAACAATCATGTGTGACTGTTATATATCTGTCTGTCTGCAGGTGATTTAAAAATAATGTTAATATCTCCGAAGTTATTTGACATAAAATCATGAAAATTGGTATGAATGTAGATCTTTATAGTATTCATATACTCGTACTATTTAAATGTCATTTTTGTAGAATAATCTTTTTAAATTAGTGGCCATTTTAAATGTTCAAATCTAAATATCTTAATAACATTAAATTTTATCAAAAACTAGTAAGTAATAAAAGTAGTACAATTTATTTTTACAAATATTGATATAAAAAGTTACAAGATCAAATAACAGAGAATATTTTTGTAATAAAATTCAAGGTTATTAAGGTTATTTAGCTTTAAAAATGAAAAAAATGGCCTCCGATTAGAAAAGGATTATTGTACAATTTAAATTGTATATGAATAAGTAGAATAAGAATCCATTTATTCCATTGATTTAATTTACAGAAATAGGACATTTCACATAATGTACAGTAACTTTATAGATTTAAAACTGAATAAAAATTAGTGACAGTAGCAAAATAGCCAATTAAACAAATTATAGTATAATAACTGTTCATATTTACAAACAAATACTTACAATATATACATACATATACAAATTTTTAGTGAATAATATCCCATTGTATAAATGTTAAACCAAAATGTGACATCAACAAGACAGTCTAAAAATTAATCTACAGTGAAAACCCGATTGTCCGTCACCCTATTTCCCGCCAGGTTATGTTATCCGTCAGTGTCTGAGTTCATCGCGCCACGATATGACAATTGCCGTATGACTTATCCATCTGGAAGACGACAATTTCCCCCTCCAGCCGTCTAGATCTCACAAGCCTAGTTCCAACAGCCTTGTCATCCGTAAGGCCTCGTCTGCTGACTACCAGATAACAGGTTGTTGGAACGGTTCGCCTGTGTACGTCTGACGTACGGACATGCCGTCCGGAGCTGCCTGAAAAGATCCTGTACAACATGGGAAAAGAGGCGGCTCTTATAGTCCTGTGGTTGGAGATGAAGTTTTAAGCCGCAACACCTACTCAGTTCACAGGTCGTTGGAACGGTCATGTCTGATGGATACATAGGCGACACCTGATATCTGCTAAAACACTGGCCGTGGGAACTGGGCTTTAATATATTACACTGTACTGCAGTTTAATTTTAAGAATGTTGATAATTAATTGTTGTGCTCATTACATAATGTACAAGCTTACGTTTTACATTAAAACAAGGCCTACTGTAATAAAAGCGTAATTGTGACCTGCAGTATTTACATTCTGTAACATGTCTTTTTTTCTAACCTTTTCATTCTCATTTATTAATCAATATGTACTATACAGCATTAAAATTTAACTTGCGTAAGCACTAGTAATAAGTTTCCAGCGATATAAGTGTGAGTGGGTGAACTCTTTATAATCCGTCTATTCTCCAATCCGTCATGGCCGCGGCCCCGACCCCTGACGGAAAATAGGGTTTCTACTGTATAATATAAAAAGGATTGCTGACCAACCAATCATACATTTTTAATTAAAGTTCCTAAAGCTAACTAATCTTGCATCCTCAGGCAACTTATTAAAGATATTAATGCAATTTAATATGAAGGATTTTCCTGTTTTATATACTATAAAGATCAACATTCATACCAATTTTCATGATTTTATTTCAAATAATTTCACAGATATTAACCTTTTTGTAATAATCACAGACAGACGGATAATGGTACGAGGTAGACGATTTGTACACATGAAATTTTTTTTCTGTGTTCTAACCCAAGGAATGACCTCCAGTAGTTTGGCTGGATACTTATGGGACACCCTGTATAATTATGTACATTAGGATTGAAAGGGTTAACTGGATTTTCAACCGACCCATTATATGTCTTAACTGGACCACCCACTCATGTACTATGTACTATATATATATATCTTACTGTACTGAGGCCCATGAAAATGGATGAGTCCATCAAGACGTATGCCGGGTAGGTGAGATTATTTAATACACTTCATGCTTTATCTGTTTTTAGAACAAGGAACCAATCGAACAATATGGCAGCAGCAGAAAGTAATTCAAACACAATGAAAGAATGTTACGAAAATTATATCCTTATCGATACTGGAACGAATTTAACGAACAAGAAATTTGGCAGAGATTTGGAGTCAGTAATTAAAAGAGCAACAGATGCTGGTAAGTTAAAAAATTCCTGATTATTTGATTATTTTAGAAATTTGAAATTATATGAAATTTATCAATAAAGGAACGTAAGAGAGGGTGAAAAACGATGAATAGAATTTCTATCAATAATTTTTACAGTAGATTTCAATAGTTATGTCCGCTATCTTAAATCTTACTATACACTCAAAAATGTTCTCATGCACATATGATTGGCTGAGGAATACCCTCCAAATTATCTAGGGATAAGATAAAACAGACTATGGGAAAAAACCTCACAAATCCAACCTGCAGCACCGTTTTTTTTTCGTCTTTTTTCCCGATACATAAAAAGAATGTTAAATAGAAAATGAGAATTTGTCAAAGTTCTATACCTCTGAGAATATAGTAAACAGAAGAATTAAAACTCTTACAGAAAATAGTTTTTCAGTATAATCGTCATTAAAAACAAGACTGTAACAATGTTTAAAACTTTAAAATATTTTTTGCTATTATTTTTCTGTTCCTAATATATTATTATATTGGTCTTTAAAAAGGTAAAAAACCAATATAAATTAAATTATTTTAAATTAATTGTTTACTTTATCTTACATTGAACCTAAATAAGTTCATAGTCTGCATTGAAATATGACTGACTTCCTCATCTATTGAAACAGTGTACACATATATTATAAACCCCTAAATACAAAATAAAACTCATAAACAGCATAAAACAACTAGTTAATGATCATAAAATGAAATACTTAAGCAATCACAGTAAAGATAATATATCTAACAATGCATATCAGCCTGCCAAAAGAGTACAAGTAATTGACCGATCACTTGTGAAATTACTATTTAAAATAGTATGTTATTGTAATAAATTGTACTTTTATCAGATAAATCTCCTTTGTCAACATAGTTCCAATATATTACAAAACATCACAGCACAAATGTAGTGTTTGGGACCCGACTTACTGTCATTTTTTTTATTGCACAATTCAAAAGCCTCAAGTACTATTTTTTAATTTTGATTATATTAGCAAGGCAAGAAAGGTGAGGTACATTGTTAATTATGTTTAAAGGCGTTTATAGCGGATTCTTTCTCAAATAAGGAAAAGTTGTGATTGGGGTGTTGAATTGTTTCTTGTGTTAAAATTGCTTGTGAAAGTAAACTTACTAAATACAAGTAAATTAGATTGGTTACAAACAAGTGTAATCACTTCTTATATATTTATACTTTGTAGTGTTTAAACTCTCTGAATAAGGTTTGACAGCTAGTTCTCTTCTTTTTCTGAGCTAATGTTCTTAATGTATTTGTGCAATTAATAATTTATTACAGTTATTTTGTATCCCCAAACAACAATTACATATCTTAATATTGATTCAACACATTGTGTACGTTATTTACAACCATCAAGGTATGTAGATAGTATGCTCAGTGGGTCATTCCTAATGCACAAAATACTTAGTTTCATTAAAACTAATTTATGGTTTACACAATCTAAACCCATGGTTATCTCACAGAACAGCAGTTTACTTTGACTCACTCAAGGCTCAGACAATCTGTGCCTATAGATAGAAGTTTCATGAAGCCACACTGACTCAACATATTGGTTAAGACTGAGATGAATTGCCTTGTCAACAATTTTCTATTGTTACTGAGTCCAAAAATGGAACGCTGTCTGTTTCACAATAATCTGAAATTATGGTTGATTTCTGAATATAGCAGCTTCTCAGGAAAAAATCCTTTAGTGAATGCCATGTTATTTAGTTTGGTCACTATGGGTACAATTTTTTTAAAACTTAACTTAAGTAAAAAAAGGCAGGTATTTTATCCCATCCAACAGATTTTGATTTTGTTTGAACTTAAAACTAGCTAATTCCAGGTGAAGTCACAGTTACAAATGTGTTTTAAATATTTTAGGTTACATTACACAGAGTACCTAACAAAAAAACTTTTTTGTTTGGTGCCTGAGATTTTAAAGCTGTATTTTATTATTTATTTGGTGCTGATTTCAAATATGAAACCCGTTTTTCCCTATCAGCTCCACTATTTTAGATTTTGTATTTTCAATTTTTATCCTGTTAATATTGGGTAATGACTATAGCGTTATGAAAATTTGTAAAGATTTTGTTTACTGTATTTTGTGTCTTCTATGTTTTGCACATTACACTGTCTACTGTAAACAACATAATGCTCATTTCTTCTAATTCCTACTATTCATTTCTTTACTTCAACATAACCTCAAAACAGTGATTCAGTACATTTATGTTGTGAAGCAATGAGTTCTAGCCGTAAAAGTTGCATTAATCACCCTGATGTATATTGTTATATCTGTGGTGAGTACACATCACAAGAAAATCGGAAAACTATAACTGATTTTGTGAAACGTGCGTATATAGGATATTTTGGGGTTAAGCTTGGTGACCAAGATAAAACGTGGGCTCCACATGTCGTTTGTAAAACTTGTACAGAACATTTACGTCAATGGACTACAGGCAAAAGGAGATGTTTAAAGTTTGGCATTCCCATGGTTTGGAGAGAACCCAAGAACCACTATGATGTCTGCTACTTTTGTGTTGTGAACATTAACGGTATAAATCGGAACAACCGCAGTAAATGGACTTATCCTAATCTGGAATCTGCTAGAAGACCTGTTTCACATTCAGATGAAATACCGATCCCTACATATCATCAGCTACCAGAGCTCTCAGATGATGAATCAGATCATTCTGACACGCCTTGTGAACCAGATAAAGGTAAGTATAGTGACTATGAGGAGGAATCAAACAGTCCTCAACGTTTTGATCAAAAAGAGTTGAGTGATCTTGTTCGAGATCTGAGCCTATCAAAGGAAGCTGCTGAACTCTTAGCTTCTAGGTTAAATGAAAAAAATCTGCTTGAACAAGGGACAAAAATTACATTTTATCGGTCTAGAGAAAAATATTTGCTTCCCTTTTTTTCTGAAGAAAATAAACTTGTGTTCTGTAATGATGTTAAAGGGCTTCTTACAAAAATGGGTCTAGCTAAGTATATTCCAAGTGACTGGCGCCTTTTTATTGACAGTTCCAAACGCAGTTTAAAGTGTGTACTTTTGCATAATGGCAACAAATTTGGATCTATTCCTATTGCTCATTCCACCAAACTAAAAGAAGAATATAACAACATAGCTCTAGTAATTGAGAAAATAATGTATAAAGATCACGGGTGGGTCATTTGTGTGGACTTAAAGATGGTAAACTTTCTTCTTGGTCAGCAAGGTGGCTACACAAAATATCCTTGTTTCTTGTGTCTTTGGGATAGCAGGTATAAACAAAACCATTGGACAAAAAGGGAATGGCCTAATAGGGAGCACATGGTTGTCGGAGAAAAAAATGTCATCCGTGAATCTTTAGTTGAAAGAAACAAAATAATCTTGCCCCCTTTGCACATAAAGCTAGGCCTGATGAAACAGTTTGTGAAGGCTCTCAATCAGGATGGTCAATGCTTTCTGTACATATGTCAAAAGATGACTGCACTTAGTATTGAAAAAATAAAAGCTGGAATTTTTGATGGCCCACAAATTAGACAACTTATGAACGATCCTCTTTTCGAACGATCGATGAACGAAGAAGAACAAAGTGCGTGGTCATCATTTGTTCTCGTAATCAAAGGTTTTTTGAGCAACTATAAAGCTGATAACTATGAACAGCTTGTAAACAATATGCTTGATAATTTCAATCACTTACGATGCAACATGAGCATAAAGCTGCATTACCTTCACAGTCACTTGGACCGTTTTCCTGAAAATCTTGGTGATTTCAGTGAGGAACAGGGGGAGAGATTTTATCAAGACATAAAAACTATGGAATATAGGTATCAAGGAAGATGGGATTCCCATATGATGGCAGACTATTGTTGGAATTTACAGAGAGACTGCCCTAACAAAATTCATTCAAGACTGTTGAAGAGAAGGAGCTTTATTTAGACATTTTTGGTATCTTGACCAAGTTAAACATATATATATATTTTATTTGAATCCTTTTCCCTTTAATATTGTATATCAGTTGAATAAATATAAAATAAATTACATAAATAAGTGAAAATATGTTTTTTTTTCTTCTTACCTTTAACTGAATGTTAACAATAAAACGCAAACTTAAATAGCACGTAGCAAAAAATTAAAGCTCCTGGGTAAAAACTAATGCCAAATTTGAACTCAGCACACTGAATTCATAAAGAAACAGCTTCAAAAACTTTGGCACCAAATTATGTGTTGGGCTGTGTTATTCTTAACTTATTTAGTTTTAGTATCTCTATGAATTTACAACATTTGAAAAGTAATACAATTTTCAACACTCAGTAAAGGATCGTCAGTTATTTTATTTTTAGTTTAATTCATGATTCAGAATTTTCTGTGATTGAATCTATTTCATTTTTGGCAACTGACCAGCTTGCTCTCAATTTGTTATCTGACCGTATAAATAATTGTTTTTCTGTTTTATTGAGTGTCTTTACATATTTAAACCTTTTTTAAAATTTTATACATAATAAGTTTCTCCAGGCTGAGTTTTGTGTCCTGAGTTATTATATACTACTTATTATATACAAATATGTATTACTGTATATAAGAAATATTTAAAAATTATAAATGGTATTTCTCACAAATATTTCTACCAATCTCTGCCTTTATGCAGATAGATCATTTTAATTTGGGATGTTATTTAAGTAAGTTCTTAGAAAAAGCAGTAGGTCCCTTAGTTTCCCTGGCTATCTGGCTATAGGTCCCTGGCTAATAAATGGCCCTTTCCGAGGAACAGTCAAACTCAGTTAGTAATGAATGTATAAAACTTAACCTAGCAATAATACACTGGTCATCCACACTCATCCTACACTCATGTACTCATTCATGTTCGCCTTAAAATATGCACAACGTTGTGTCAGCGTCTTATATCTAAGAATGAATTTTTTGAAGATTTTAAGTGACTTAATGCAAATATTAAAAAAATAATAAATTATTTCTTAGAAAGTTAAAACAAATGTTTATTGAAAAAGCGATTTACTCGATTGAGTTCTGCAGTACTGATTACATCTTACATTTATTAATTTAGCTAATCTCTCTCATTAAAACAATACATTTGTTGTTTATCAATTATATAAACAATTTATCAATATACTTTATTATATGTTAGGTGTAATGACACAATTCAATGAACAGTATTGTAAAGATGGCAAATAAAGATATTTCAATACAATTGAATTGAGAACTAAACAAGAATATAACATAGCTTTATGTTACAACTGTAGTGATTAATATTTTGTAAGAATTAGTTGCTGTTTAGTAATGTAATATTTTTCTTTTTTAGGTGTCCAAAAGATGATAGTTAGTGGAAATTCGATCAAGTCTAGTAGAGAAGCCTTAAGACTAGCTCACATATATCCTGGTACATTGTACTCAACAGCAGGTGAGTTTACTAGATTCAGTGGATAATAATTAATTGCGTACGTGGGTAGAAAGTGGAAAGACACAAATTGCATGATCACAGCTGCAGCATGAGCGTGCAAAGTACATGTTATTATGTTGTAAGATTGTAGACAATATAAAACTACAATCTTCTCATTAACTGTATGTATTTGAATGATGATGTAAAATTATAAAATACACTTTCAATGAAAAAATGAAACTTTGCAAATTAAAAAATTAACTGTACACTTGATATTATAATTAGACTTAATTGCAAAAATGTTCCCAGTCTTTTTCTCAAGTTTATAGCATTAAGGTTAATCCATTTCTGCTTTGGGTTCTTTATTGGAAATTGTAAATAATTTTAAAAATTCTTATAAATTCCAATAAATCGTTTTATTAGAATTAATGAGAATTTATGAGAATTTTTAAATTATCATTAAAGTTAAATTTTAAGTAATATGTTTGATTTTTGCTTGAACCCAAAAATTATATTGAAAAGGAATGATAATTTGTATTCAACATACACTAATAATTTCAACAACAGCGTTAATATGGTAAAACCTATTCATTATAAACATAAAAATGTATTTAATAATATAATGTACTATATAAACCTAAATTATAATATGTTTGTAATAAAGTGTTAACATGCGGCCTTCGTTGCCATGTCAAGTTTAACAAGTGACCCAAGGTTGCAAAAAGGTTGCCTACCCCTGGTATACATGATCAAAATAAATTTCAAATAAGTTGGATAAAGGTTTTTCGATATTCTGTAACATTATTGATAATTGTACATAATTTATCAACCCTTAGAATTACCCCTTAAATTTTATAACTTCATTGAAAAAAAATATTAACTCACTTACATCTTCAATTATTTTATATTTCAATACAATGTTATTCAATTTGATATTTTTTTCAAGCATACAAAAATATTTAATGCTCCTCTCCAACCCCAAAAAGTCACCCATTGCAACATCGCAACCCCTAGAAACCTTCGTTTTTTTATGAAGGTGCATCGATTAGCACAAAAACTTGGAATTAAGCTCAAAATATCATCTACTTTGAAATACACCATATGCCGATAGATGCTTATTATTTTTTGGGGGTAACAACTACCCTACCCCTTATTGTCAAAATTCAGAGTATTGTGTATTATTATACCCTAGCACAGAATCACATCAGATATAATTACGTTGAGTGAATATAAGTATATTTTCTATAACATTATTTGTGATTTTTAGTAATTTTTCAACTCTCAAACTACCCATATTACGACTAAATTTAAAAAAATGAATTGCTTGGAAAAATTAAATATCATTGTAAATTATACTTAATTTTAATAATCTTAACAATGTTGTGAATTTGTTACTGTAACTTTTCGATCATTAAAAATTGAAAGAATGGAAACACTATAATACACAATTCTCATTCAATTTCTAGCCTATAAAAATAAAAATAAAATAAAAATATTAAGTAAAAAAATGTGTATTTTATATACCAGCAGGTTTTACATAACATTTTCAGTTTTTAAATCAGTTTTAAGAAAATTAAATTTTAAGAAGAATTACTAAAATCCTCCTTTCACTTTAAACTCAATTTTCTCAAAAACTAAGCAGTCTAAACTAGTTAAACTGCTAGAACGTATTGTTGGTATAAAACTTAAGTAAATTATAAATGGGTAATGATTGGTTCAAGTGGGGTCATTATGATGGGGGTATTTTTGTAATTATTTTAATCACAAAAAATGAAACCGACTTTATTTTTCTTGTAGCTTATCTCAGTACTAATGTGAATAACATTTACCCGTGATAATTTTGAAATTTTTTTTCAAGCTCTTTGGAAAAGATCCAATAAGTTTTTCCTAAAAGACTAACCGTTTTCAGTTATTTAATGTTAAATGTTCAAATTTTTGCATTCAATGAACAAAAGTCTACATTCAGCAAGTCATAACTCAGTTAGTTTTGGGTTTACAATAATAATTTTAAAAAACCAATTTCCTTGTTATTTTAGGAGCTTTGTTGTTCTTTGTATGTTTTTTTTATAAAATGTTTACTTTTGAAGTTATATTTAAAAAGAACCATGAAGAATGATTTTTTTGTTGTTGAAAAATGAAAATTTTCAGTTGTCAGTAACTAAAAGCATATTGAATTTTCAAAAAAATTTTAGTGAACATTATTTCTTCTAAATTCATTTTCTATCGATTCCCGTGGTCATTTTCAACTTAAAAATTCCCACCCCCGAGATGGGGTAACCACACCCAGAGTAAAAGTGCATATCGGCATAGGGTAGATTTTGATCTTTGAATACATTTTCAAGGAAATATATTCATATTCAATAAAAACTGTGCAGAAAACCTTCATATCCTTGACTATTTGGGTTTTCTCTAATCATTGAAATAATGTTGGATTTCAAAGATGCGATGTTCTTTTTATCGCATCTTTGGATTTGTTATAGAAAGTCTTTGTGTTTTTATACAATTAACAGAAAGACACATCTTTTATTTTAGGTATTTAACTTTTTTTGATTTGACATTTCTGGATAGCTGTAATTTTAAATAGATGATCTTGGGCATACCACATTTTAAGATAAAATTTGTCTGTTTAAGATAAAATATCATACCAAATTTCATTTTTATATCAAATGGAGTTATATTGTAATGTTCTTAATGGTTTAAATGATAGAGTAATTGCCATTTTTGCTACCTTTATTAAATTTGCTCCAACTTCAGTTAAAATATTTTACCATCTTGATATTACTATGTTCTATAATTAAAGTGATATTTTATATTTAAACCATTGTATGGGCAGCAACAGTAATTGTAACAGCTGAACATAAATTGTTAAACAGGGTATTTAAATCTTTGCAAAGAAGATTATAACTAAAAAACAGATTATCTTACTATTTTATAAAAATCTTATGGCATCTGTGTGTGTGTGTGTGTGTTACTCAAGCACGCAAAAACTAATGAACCCATTCATCTGAAATTTTGCATGGACATTCTTGGGGTCCCTGGTTAAAACATAGGCCTATCTTTATTTTGAAATTCAATCAGGAAACCACCCCAGGGGTTCTAAGAAGTATCAATCATTGGTCAAATTGGTATGGCAATACCAATTTGACAAAATTGTTTATACGAGGTTTGGCTAGAAAGAAACTGGATTAGTATTGCTGTAGACATAGAACCAATGCAATAAGGCTGAATATCATATGGCTGGTCACGTGACTCCCCCTCTACCCACTGCTTGAGTTTCGTCTCTCTCCTGCACTCATTCAGCCTGTGGCGTCAGTTATAAGCATAGAACCTTTTGTCTCTGCATCGGAAAAATATTTAGTTTCCAGAAAAAACCAGTATGTAACCATTAAATTTCTTTACAATCTTGGAAAATCTGCAAGTGAAACATTTTTAATGTAACAAGTGTTTTAATGTCAAATCCCCTGCTTCTCCACGGCAAAAAAAGCACGAATGACAAAGTCTAAATTCAAGGCCATGATGATTGTGTTTTTTGATATCAAAGGCATTGTGCATATTGATTGGGTACCAGAGGGCAAACAATCAACATAAATTACTACATTAGCGTCTGACTACCCTACGTGAGCGAGTACGGAGAAAGCGGAATGATTTTTGGAAAAACAAGTCATGGATCCTCCACTAGGACAGTGCCCCGGCTCACAACGCTTTGTCAGTGTTGACAAACTGTTTGGCGTGTTTGGCAAACCACAACATTCCCATGTTAGACCATCCACCATACTCACTTAACTTGGCCCCCTGTGATACCTTAAGTCAGCATTGAAAGGAACGAGATTTGAGACTGTTGAAGCAGTAAAAGAAAAGCAACGGAAGTCATCAATGGGCTTTCAGAAAATGATCTCCAACAGTACTACACCTAGTTGAAAACTCGCATGGAGCAGTGTAAGGAACGAGGAGGGGAGTACATTGAAGAAGATAACATCAAAATGTAAATAATTGTAAGTAAATTTTATTTTTAGCCTCAGTCCAGTTTTTTCTAGTCACACCTCGTAATAGTTACATTAATCAGTTGTTGGAATAATTAAACAACTTACACAGTTCCGAAGTAAATACCGTACCAAACTAACCACAATCACGGTAACTACAAAAAACTGTAGGTATCAAGACGAGGCTTCACAGTAGATTGTGACGTTACATAGGTGAAATCACCTGGTTTGATTATTCGATAAAACACTGGTAACTAAATCTACCAGTCACATAGAAGCATTCAGCTAAATAGTAGGCAAGTTATTTACCACTTATCAGCTGGAATTGTAAACTACGGGAATTAGAGCATTATTTTTGTGTTGTTGCCTTTTTGCCCATGTGACGTTATAGGAGATGCGCATGATACCAACCGTCTTCTTTCCTGGGGGTACCGTGACCACAAAGCACTTTTGCATTATACAGATGCTAGGAGGTACATATTATGTGTTAGTGAATGCAATAAGCACAATATAAATCAACGTAAACCCTGCACGAAGGACGGGTTCTGTGCTAGTTTAACATAAAGTAAACTTTTTTCAAACCCAAGAAATATATCAGAAAAAAAATAATGCGCTATGCTATGTGTTTTCTTAAAATCTGCCATTTTTCAAATTACTACAATGCCATTTTTAGTGAGTTCGTTCAGTCTCTCAGTATGTGGAATTCCAGCCTCTACTTCATTGGTTGGTTCTTCACCTTCCTTCTCTACCATTAACATTGGAACCTCGGTTAACCAAAACCTGATTAACGTAATGGAGAACAAGTCTAAAACTTATACAGACTGAATGTTTAAATATTTTGTAGAGTTTGTAATTTACGCTTGTATGTATACTGCACCGAATACAAAGGATATTATAATATAGTAATTATAATATAGTTAAGTCTTTAAAAACAGTTTGGGATGTAATCTGTTTACCAGCTCACTGGCTCTACAGCAACTTTCTGCATTGAATGTACATGACGAGTTCTTGAGTCAGCTGTACGCGTTACACATCATCTGCGTCTGACTCACTGATTTATGTTTGTCTATGAGTGTTCACTGCTCAGTTGTCTATTAGCTTTGTGTGCATAATAGTGTGTTTGTGTGTGTTGTGCTTTCATTTATAAAATGTTTGCGAATTAAACATTTTTCACAAAGTTTTGTTTTGAATTTCATAAAATATTCTTAATGAAGCAGTAAATCATAACTGTAACAAATACTTAATCTCTGTACCATTTTACTATACAAATTCATTAGTTTATGTTTTTATTGTTCAATAAAATTATATTCTCACTAGTTGTGAATTGACACTTCTTCAAGGGGACTTTGATATGCCCCTTTATCAAGTTATATTTATTTTTTTTAATTTACTTATTCTAAAGACGCCGATCGTCAAGTATAGATGAACGAATGTAGTTATTGTTACTATCTGAGTTCGACTTAGCTCAGAAAGGACTATTTATTAATAGCCCATTAGCCAGGACAACTATGAGAACTACAGCTTTACATGGAATCCGAACCATGAAGTGTTGGTCTGATTTTCAGCTAACTGACAAGTCTGACACTCAGGTCTCTTCCCTACACAACATCTGAACCCTGACTACCATACAACATGGACACTCCAGACTTTTCTAGTAGTGTCCACGTCGATGGCAACCTTTGAGCGGATGCCGTGTCGTATAAGTGATGCTTGAAGCGTATAATATTTAAGATCCGCAATACACACACAAGAACGCATTTCCCATAAAGTATCATTGGACACTAGGCGTCTTATTTGCTTAACACACATTTTTACTCAAGAAAGGAAGTTTTTTAATGTAGGCCTACTCTGTTTTGACTGAATTTTTGTTTAACTGAATTGCTTTGGTCATATCAAATTTGATTAAATAAGATTCTAGTGTAGTTATTTGTAACTATTCAACAATATCATAGCTTTGAGTTCATCTCACATATTATTTAATTTAATGATAACTGAGTCCCTCCCCCCTCCCCCACTTATGTACCACCAAAGGCTGGAATATTTTGAGACTTTTGTCAATAATAACTGAATAGTGCAATCTCTGTATCTAGCATTTTTGGAAATTAAACCCAACTAAAATAATCTATAGTGGGAAAATAAAATAGGAACAGTATCCTGCTCTACATTGCTAATCTGCAGATAGCTGCTATCTCTGAGTAAGCCATCGAACTTACGTATATGAATTACATTGAGGTCATTCAGAGTTCGTCCACTGGCAAAGCATGAATTGCCACACATTACAGACAGTGTCCGTTCGCTGTCATCAAGGGATTAAAAACACATTGATTATTTTTATTGCTTACACACTTCTTAAATTTTTTTTTTTTTTTTTTTTTTTTTTGAGAGAAAAAGTTGTTCATTTTCTGAATTCTTGGTCTATTCTGTCGGTACACACAGCATGGACTCAATTTTTGTATCATTTAGTAATTTTCTATTGTAAATCATTGTTGGAATATATTGGTTTTAAAATTATTGTGTATTCATATTATTCCTCAAACAACAACAAAGTGGTTTTATTAAATGTTGTGTAATAATGACTATGAGTTCTAATTTAAAATAGGCAAACTACTTTTAAAAAACAGTAACAGTACAACAACACTATGGGAACAATTACGAGGATGACTTGTATGTACAATGGTGATGACTCTTTGACCACTCATACAGGTACTATGGTGGTGACCTTCCTGCCCACTTATTCACGTCAAGTGGGCAGGACCCTCATACCCACTTATATATGTAATGTGGTGATAACCCTCCTGTCCACTCGTAAATGTACGATGGTGGTGACCTTCCTATGTACCTATACGCCTAAGAAAGCCCTTCTGCCCAGTCATACGTGTACAACGGTGGTGATTTTCCCTCCCACCAGTATATAGGGAGTAATGATCCTCTTGCCCACGTACAGTGGTGATAACCCTCCAGCCTACCCTTACACATACAATGTAAGTGACCTCCACCCCATATATGTACAGTTGTTGTGGTGACTAACCCACATACATGTATGGTGGTAACGACTTAGAGACACATACACACCAAAGGGGTGTAAGAGAATAGCCTGTATTAGTGAAGTTAGTCTCTTTACTGTAATGCTACATTTGGATCACTGACTGACTCACTTACCAATATGAATGTTTGCCCACCTCCATATTCACCATGATAATATGTGGATGGGGTAGAGGATTGTCGCACATCCTGGTGTGTGTGGGTGGAGGAAGGATCACATAGACAATAGACTGTCAACATCGCTTACCAAGCCCTTCAACTCATTCTTCATCTGGTCCTATGTCATCATTTTACTGTAATTGCACTATCCGATTCCTGCTTTGATATGACATTACCACTGTTCTGATAAATGACTATTTGCAGGAGTACACCCACATGATGCTAAGTCATGGACAGACGACACATTTGCTGAGCTTAAAGAAGTAGCAGAATGTAGTGAGTGTGTCGCCATCGGAGAATGTGGCCTTGACTATAATAGAGATTTCTCGTCTCCTGAAGTGCAGCAAGAAGTGTTTGAAAAGCAGGTAAAATATTAATCTTTATACCAGTTGTAAAATTTACTTAAACTCCGTTACTACTACATGAATTACAAAGTACAGTATATATTTTCATATACTTCAATAGAGTATTACTAGCAAATCAACCAAAGAAGACATTATTATAAAAAAGGGGAAATCAAACAAAAAGAGTTAATAATCTGGATTATAAGTTTTCCGGGAGGAAAGGTTTCTCAACAAATACCAATGTACAATTCTTTTTTGTTGAAATTGTAGTTTTATCACTCACTAATTGTTTTTTATTATATGTATAATATATTCTATTATTATATTAATATAAGTATTATAAAAAAACCACTAAATAGTGAATTACGAACATTTATTTACAATCCAGAAGCCAAAACAAAAACAAAACATTTGCTATTAATTATAATAATATTGTATTTTAATACAGCTGTCGAAACTATAAATTAACTTCATATATAACACTATGCCTTAAATTTCAGGTAAAATTAGCTTGCCAGTTGAAGAAACCTTTGTTCCTACATGAGCGAAATGCTCACGAGGATCTCATTAGAATCTTAAAGAAGCACACAGACGGTCTTCCAATGATGGTGATTCACTCTTTCACAGGTTCTCTGGCCCAGGCTCAAACATATGTTCAGATGGGTATTTATATCGGAATTACAGGTACTGTATATATTCAATACTGGGCCCATCCCGTTATTAACTTAATTGATTCTCCTATTAATTCGTAGATTGGTTTGTAACTTAGTTTTTTAGGTTAGATTTTTGGATTAGGGTTTTATTTATGGCATGGACTGGCTGCTTAGGTTTAACTAAGACAAGAAACTGAATTCATCCACAGTACACTGTAGTCAAACATAATTACAGTACATTCACTAAAGTCAAGCAAAAACCTTACTTACTTGATGTAGTTGTTGTTTTAATGTATGTTATTAAGAGAAAATTAATATTGGGGAAAATTATGAAAGGATTTAGCTTACAAAAATTCAAAAAATGGGGGGTATTCATTTAGTAAGAGAGTAACTGTAATCTTACACATAATGCAATATGCTGCCTTAGGACCAGTCATTTGATAATATTACAACTTATCACTCACTGTGCTCATTACACCTCGGCTTGTGACTTTTAACTACAAATAATAGTAGGTTAACTGCATAACGTAAAATTACATGTTATGTTAATTACGTGTTAACTGCACAGTATTAAATTTATTTACAGTATCTCACTCACATTACTTGCATTTATACTTATTTATTAGTATAAACATTTAAAGATATTATTTAGCTTATTTCAAACATGATCGTTTAGTTTGTTTTTCTTTAACAGCTGAAAACCAATTAAATAAATAAAATAACCATATTAGATTACTGTTGAAACCTTCAAGTTCAGTAGAGGAGCCTTACAATCAAATCTGAATAAAGCCATGGTTTAACATTATGAAAGATCTAGCTTCCTCAATTTATTTTACAAACACCATTGTTTACATTCCAACAGCTGTTAAAACTTTTTCAAAATTATTATTTACATTTGAACAGGTGTTACTTTTGATTGATTTAAATCTCTTTCCATGTTATTCATATGGCTGAAAAACGTACTTTGAGGGGCTTCCCACACCCATCATCTTGAAAATATTGAAGAATTAAGACCTTGTTACACAACTACAAACAGCGGAAAATTATTTTGGCACCTCAATGGTTTAAATTGGTTAAGAAATGCAATGGCTCAAGCACCTTCAGGAGAAAGCCAGGAAATTCAGAATGGCTTTTTGGGCTTGTCGGAGGGCCATTGGGACAACGTGGGGTCTTAAACCTAAGATGGTTTACTGGCTATACACGAGTGTACTTCGGCCCTCCTTATGTTATGCGGCAGTTGTCTGGTGGCCGGCCATGGCACAGAACAGTGCTAGGCTAACATTAGACAGATGTCAGAGAATGGCGTGCCTGGGAATTACAGGCGCAATTAGAACAACCCCATTGGCAGCGATGGAGGTCCTCACTGGGCTCCGCCCAATGGACCTGTTTGTAAAAGGGGAAGCTTATAAAGCGGCCTTTAGAATAAGGACGACTGGTGGCTGGTTGCCTGGCCAACCAGGAATCCATGGGGAAGTACTATCTAGGGACATTGGTCTGGACCCGTTGCTTTCGATGGGAACAGACTCAATGACACCTAGGTACAGAATTGACAGGCAGGTCAGGGCCTTCCTTCCAAGTAGAGATAAGTGGATAGGGAGTACCGAGTCTGCACAAGTCAAAGAAAGCGTCTGGTATACAGACGGCTTACTTACAGAAGGAGGCGCAGGTGCTGGGGTATACGGGAGGGGGGCACGGAAAGTTATGTCTGTACCTCTGGGAGCCCATACTACCGTCTTCCAGGCGGAGGTGATGGCTATCATGACAGCAACACAAGAAGAAATGCGTCTAGGTGGCTTCGGAGGAGTAGTTTCAATCTGCTCGAACAGCCAGGTGGCGATAAAGGCGATCATGGCACACGTACCAGCTCTAAGTTGGTATGGGAGTGCCAGGGGATCCTGGAGACTCTTTGCCAGCGTAAGCAGGTGAGACTCATATGGGTCCCTGGGCATGCTGGTATTAATGGAAATGAGAGAGCCGATGCACTGGCTAGAAGAGGGGCAAAGTGCCCTCTGCTGGGGCTGGAGCCGGCTCTTGGTATTCCTTTTCAAAAGGTAAAAAGAAGAATTGACAGGTGGACCTCTGAGGAACACGATGGCAGATGGAGGACCGAGTCCGGGCTCAGGCAGTCTCGTGCACTTATCCAAGGACCGGATCGCAGGTACAGCAGAGATCTGCTGAGCTGTAACCGGGCCAAGGTGAGGGCGGTTACGGGAATGCTGACCGGACATAATCTTCACAGACATATGAAGATAATGGGCCTAACAGCAGACTCCACATGTAGGCTTTGTGAGGAGGATGAGGAGAGCTCCATACACATCCTTTGTCATTGTGGAGCTCTCTCATCTCTTAGGCATAGGACTCTGGGTGCCGCTTTTCTGGAACCAGAGGATATTAGAAGGGCTACACTCGAGGAAATCATGTCCTTCATAAGGGGGACTGGTCTCTTGTGACACTGTTGTCAGGCTTGGGGCGCAAAGGGCCATGGAGTCTAGGCGCTGTGGGCTTGGTGACAGGACCACAACCCGGTGTATCTAATCTAATCCAAGAAATGCAAGAAAGGAGTTGCGTTGACAAAAACTGGTTTTACATATTATATATAAGGATTGTCTTGAGTGTTTTTAAACTATCCCCATGGGAAATAGCATCAATTAAGCTTACATGTTTAATTTAATTGGTTTGATTATAAACAAATGATAGTGATTTTACTTTTTTACATTGGTGGCAGATCTAACTAAAATAATTTATTGATAAGCTGTTGATGCTGACATGGTTATAGTTGATAAGACAAAATTGATTATTTTACCTGTTCCTTGCCTAGATCTGCAATGCAAGGCAGGTACATGGTTTAAATGTAATAACATGAATTGAATGAAGTTTATATTAAATCGCATATTGGTACCTAATTGGCATATTCAAATACGCCAATTAGGTACAGAGATGTAGGGATACCAATATTAATAATCACTATTTAAAATACTAAGAATCTCACAATAGAAATTACGGTGTATTATTTAATTACAAAGTACTTTAATAATAGCAAGTAATAACAAATAATAGTAGGGCCTAAAAAACAATAAATGAAAATACATTTGTCATCAAAGATGAAGAGCAACTGTCTACAAGAATTTTAGCTAGGCTCCTTTTTAGTGCACTCCTCTTGTTTAATTTATTACCTCTGTGAGAATATTTCCTGGTTTTCAGCCGATGTAAGTGCTGTGTGATCTGAGGAGAGAATGTAACAAAATTGATTACTTGGCGGGTGTTGGGTGAATTACTTAGCTGTTGAGAATGTAAAATTAGTTCTTGTAAAGAGCAGCGATAGCCGTGATTCTCAAGACTTAACCCATTGACCTGCCACTTCTTAGTCCTCACCGAGTCTCAAGAATTCTTCTTTTATCTGCATATTTAATAATTTTACAAAAACCCACTTGTTATGCTGTTTTTTGTTGGATTGACTTAACTGTTTCTGTGATTTTTATCTATAACAAATACATACAAAAAAATTAAAAAAACTAAAAACAACAATACCATATATAATATACGCAGTGAAATTGCAATAATCTGACTATCTGTTTTGTATTATGTAGTCAAGATTATGAAAAAAGGCGGATTATCAAGGAGTCATCAATAAAGAGTTTTCTATTATAAAACTGTTTATAATAGAAACAACACTGTGTTCCTGTGATCGTTATGTGTTTATGTGTTACAAAAATGGAATTAAGAAGTTATGAAAAATAGCACTCTGATACTACTGAGTAGTCAGCAGAGGGAATTCTTTATATAAGATGCCGTTGCAATTCTATAAGTTTCCAGAGGTATGATCGAGATTCTTCTCGTATGAACTAGATTTACCATTCAGGAAGGTTCGAATAATGATTGGAAATTATTGCAATATCTGAAGCTTTTAAATCGGCTGAGGACCATTGTGCCCGCTGCACTACTACATATAATATAGGTGATTTAACTGTTTCAGTCTAGTCGGGGATTTGCTTGTTTTGAAGCATGTAAATAAAATAACGTTGTTTTTTTTATTTACAACGTTAATACAAGTAAAATATACTTGCTCTGAGATTAAGTATACTTAGCAATCAATAACTCGCCCTTCCACACAATTGTATAAATTGCCATTAAGTCAAAACACTTAGAAAGTTAAATGTTATATGTATCAACTCTCCACTCATTTTCTACTAGTGCATGATACGAGTACTATTATTAAATGTGTGAGCCTTTTTAACTCTTCGCGAGCTAATTTATATTCTTAACGTAAGCATATATGAAATTTGGTTCGGTCACTACTAAATTTTTTAACTAATATATAAAATATTATGCTTCAAAATTAACTATAATATGCTAAATTAGTTAATGACTCGGGAAGGGGGAGTCAGCAAAAGTATTGGGTGGAGGGAGGTCTAGTATGGCTAATAACGAATGCATGTGACCTTGGGAGGCAGGGTAGGGATCAAACAAACTCAAATTTCATATGACAGGAATTCCCGGCAAACGCTCGTTGAGCTAAAAAAAAGTGTGTGTATATATATATATATGCACACCGCTCGCTCGGAGAAAAATGTTTGCGTATATAATCGACATACGCTCGTGAAGGGTTAAATTATCTTATTGTACAAATTTGTTTTAGTAACATTACTAATATGTTTTAGTTAACAAAAGGTGTGTAGTGTTTTTAGACCAATAAAATATCTTATATAATTCATTGTTTCTCATTATATTCAACAAAATATACAACAATACAAAAATAAAAAATACTACCTATTAAACAATTATTGGTATTGAGAAGAACATGAAACAAAGCTATATTAAACGTGTCATATATATATATATGTATATTTTTTAATCTACATTCTTTTAAGACTGTTTCAGTATTATTGTGTAGACATTAGACATCTTTATTGGTACAAAACATTCATGACAAGAGGTTATAACGTTTTGAATAGATACTTTGTCTGCTAACTAATAACTATAAATTAGGTTTAAATATTACAAAATTATAATCAGTAATGGAAGACTGGAAAACTCAGAAACATAGTAAATAGACTTTTTGATCACATTGTTTTTAACCACTTTAAATTTATTTAGATCTAAAGTCTTCATGAGGTAATTACCTAGACAGTTTAGTACCAAAATACACAGGACTTTTTTCAAATATATCAAAATAATTATGTGGAAGTCTGAAATTAGAATTATTTCTGGTGGTGTATTGGTGATACAATTTTAATTTGTCTGGTAAATTACGTTTCATACCATGTATCCAAATCAGCATTTCATAAATCAATAATCCAAGCAATTAAAGAATTTTTAGATTTCTGAATGTGAATTTGCAAGAACTCCTTGAAGGTAAATTAGTCGTGGCTCCGATTATTTTTTTTTAACTAAAAATATTTATCATTATTATGTGTTTGACTCCATAAATTTTTGCCATTTATTAGTGTTGATTCAACATAATGGTGACAATTTCACAAGTTTTCAGAGTAGCGTTATCTCTTAAATAAAGAAAACTGAAAATAATTGATCCAGTTGATATTTTAATCTAACTGTGCACCTAAATATCTGTGAGATTTACCTAAATTTGTAACTGTATTTACCTCATGTTTTTCTTGCAGAAAAATGTATGACTTTTGTTCTTTCAATATCTAGCTAAGCCATTTTTTCTTAACCATAATTCCACATCCTTCATTACGACCAGAACTCGAGTGAACAATTCATTGGATGTTTTAGTTTTTATAATAGCGGTCATGTAATCAGCAAATAAAATGAGTTTTTGCCCGATAGCTGCCGGAAGATAGTTAATATACACACCAGAAAGTAGTACAGTGACTAATGAAGAGCCTCCAGATTTATGTTATCACTCATAATCATATCATAATTTTCTGTCTTACAGGTTACCTTTGTAAAGATAATTCTGAAGATGGTGTTCAGGCTTTGTTGGAAGCAGGCCACATCCCACTTGAAAATATTTTAGTGGAGAGTGATTCTCCATTCATGTACCCTAATGCAAGAGGATCAAAACTACCTGCTAATGTCAAAGAGGCTCTTACAGAAAGGTATTTAACAGCACTAAACTCTGCCCAGAATAGTTCTTTTTTCAAATAGCTTAGTTAAAAAAAAAAAAAAAAAACTAAGCGAGGGATAGAATCACCAATTTAATTAACATTACCAACTTGGCGCAATAGCATCAAAATGGTTGTTTACTGACAGCCCGTAGCTAGGAAATATACAGTATCCAGTTTTATGTGGGGACAGCGATGTTTGAATAGGATTTTTAATCAGTGGCTTCAAACATCACATAACACTTAGCATTTTTGAACAAATACCAAAAATGGAATAAACCAAGTTTCACTTGTATGATTTGAGCCAGTAAATGTTCTGGATTAATTATGTTGTGTTTACAAATAATGCTTTGTTTATTATCATTTTCTATAGCTATTAACTGGCTGAATTGTTTGTTCGTGCATCATTTTGTTTTCCAAAAGGATGATTTTGTTTATGGATTTTTTTTATATATCCTGATCTGAAGTGAATCTTTCAATAATTTACTGGAAGCAAAGTATTCGTACCACATTAATAATAGGTGATTGTGATAGTATAATATAATGAAACTATTTACTGTTGTTTTTTCTGACTTAAACTTAATCAAAATGTCAAAAATGTTGTGAAGCTGTATAATTTTGATACACATAAAAATTGCGTATAAACTAAAAATATTTATCACACTTTTCCAAGATGATCGTGTGTAAAAATAATCAAACATGACTCGAGTGATACTCAAGAGGAGTAGTGCTAAGAATGGAGCAGTAAGAAAGTGATTGACTTTTTTGGCTTACTTAAAAGGCTCTGTCTATAAATTCAGAATATGTTTATCCTAAATTGCTATTCTTTTCACCAAACTACCTAATATGGTTATAGATACAAATCTCTAAAAATATTTTTTAATTAATAAAAAGGAACATTTATTTACTAAAAGTATGAATATTTGCTGGATGGAAGCTATAACAGACGAACTGTTAAATAATAACTTAATTTTAAGCTAATTATGTATAAGTTGATTTTTTTAAAGTGAGAAAATATGACATATTGTAAAATTATGTCATTAGGTTTGTTGAAACTATGAAGAAAAGGATATTTTGGGTATTTGTTCAGTGATTTAAACTAAAATTAGCACTGGACAGAGAGGATAAAATAAGATTCCTAAAAATATATAATTCAGGATCCTAAAAATATATTTTTATGAGGATTTATTTTAATTGTAACAACTTTCTTCCAAAAGAATACCTTACTATTGACCATATTGAACATGTCCATGATGTTGCTGAGTTGAATTATAGAGCATAGTGCAATGGGTATTAGTGTTTTATCTGGTTTATTATAGTAATATTGAAAACAATAAAAAGAAAATGATAATGGTATTTTAAGTAATGATATTATTAGGATTAATGTTACTAAATCTGTACTCAAATTTCATAACTGCCCAAAACTCCCAAATTATTGTTGATGTTATTAATCACTGAAGTGAAGTTTGGCAACATGAAGTTGTTTGTTAAAACAAACAAAATTCTAGACTAAATCATGTCTAGTCATCCAGTTTCATATATTAATTAATATAGTAAATAAAGGTTGCTATTCTTTCGCTTTAACTTTCTAAGCTAACTGATAATTACGAAAACAACAAATATCTTTAGGAAACACACCACAGGAAACCACTTGCACACTAATGTGGCCAAATCAACATCAAAAGCAAAGGTTTCGTTGCATTTTTAATTCATGAAAAACTAATTTTTAAAGGGATATTATTTTCTCGTAGGTCCTGAACCAATCATAATCTGTATATAATAAGAGAGATAATCAGACTCTTCTCAGGTAAGTTTGCTGATGCCATAACTCTCCTATTATAATTCTTGGCCTAGTACCTTTAATTCTCATTATAGTCATTGAATGGAGTACATACATTCAAGTAGATCGGAGAAACTTCCGTTTGGAAAATTGATATCCATCTATATTGTTGGATCATACAAAACTAACCATAGATGTGGAGCCCTCTTGGTTAATATATACTCTTTTTTGTTAAAGTCACAGCTAATACAACTTATTGCTTTCTTTTTTGCTTGAGGGCCAGTTGGAAAATCAATTAGAAGATAACTTCACAGTAACAAATTGAAAGGAATGATAGTTGTATGGACTTGGGGTTGCAATAGTTAAGAATGTGGACAATATGTCTTAAAATTGTATATTAACTTCTTGTTTTATTTCTTAAGGTCTCTTTCATTCCTTCAGAGGTATTGCACATTTCAACGCAATGAACCATGCTGTCTTCCTACCATAGTTGAAATGATTGCTGCCTTACTGAGGAAGTCTCCTGAAGACGTAGCTCTACAGACTGCTTTCAATGCTCTCAAAGTTTTTGGCTTATCATAAGAAAGCCTTAACTTGTACCATATTACATATCTTTATTGCTCTATATATTTGTTATTGTTTTACATATCAATGAAATATATATTTATCTACTGAATTGACGATGGCCTTTTTTAATTTTTCTCTCAAGTTTACATTGTTTCTTTTTATTACAATACGATTTTCAACTATTTTGTTTCTTTAATCGTTTGTAGAGCATTAAATAAATGCATCGTTGGAAAATAGTGGAGAAAAAAGCAATATGGAAAAACATGGCCGGGTGTCAAAAGTTTACACTATGATTCTAATAAAAATGTAATGAGGATAGGACTTTAGCATCAGTAACAAATTTGTTTATCCAAGAAAAGCGATTCACAAACAAACATGAATGACACCTGATGGAACCAAATTGATCATGTGTTAGTAGGTCACAGAAACCTAAATAGTATTAAAAATCTGCAAAGCATAGGGAGAGCAGTGAGTAGTTTTGACCACTACATTATGTTGATTGGACTAACACCCAAAATTAAAATCAGTAAAGTAAATTAAAATAAAAATATTAAGGCTATAGGCTTTCAATATGTTGGGGCACAGTAGACACTGTTACGTTCCCAGGTTCACAACAGTTGAGATCTTTGTAAAGCCCTTATATGCCTACCACTGGTGTTCAATTCCTGTACCTACCATTAACCAGGTTTAGGATCTTGCTTCCAATGTTAGAATTCTCTATTGTGCCTGAATATGAGCCCTAAAGAGAGGGGGATGCCTTCATCCATATCACTGGGGATGAAGGCATCCCCCTCTCCATATATAAGTGGGCTTCAGTATCACTGGG
Source organism: Stictocephala bisonia (assembly GCA_035578905.1). NCBI lineage: Eukaryota > Metazoa > Arthropoda > Insecta > Hemiptera > Membracidae > Stictocephala > Stictocephala bisonia. Next base: position 288,831 of record JAQJVL010000808.1, read on the forward strand.
GGTTGGGTAGGTCACTACCACTGTACGTGGGTGGGTCACACCGCTGTATGTGTATGGGGGTTGGGTGGGTCAATACCACTGTACGCTTATGGGAGTTGGGTGGGTCACTACGGGTTAATACCACTCAACATACTTGGAAGTTGGGTGTGTCACACCACTATATGTGTATGGGGGTTGGGTGGGTCACTACGGGTTAATACCACTCAACACACGTGGAAGTTGGGTGGGTCACACCCCTGGGTCAATACCACTGTACATGTGTGGTTGTTAGGTGTGTCACTGCCACTGTACGTGAAAGGCAGCTGGGTACTATATTATTGTCAGTAGTATTATATTATTGTAAATACCACTGAATGTGGGTGGGATTTTAGGTGTCTCTTGAATAAGCCGTCCAGTAATAATTCCTATTGTCAGCCTTAGCTGTTCCCTGCTTAGATTCAGCAAGAATTTAGTTAATGTTTTACAGGGGCCTATTAAGGGTCTTGCCAAGCTTTTGGCCAGGTTAGTTTTGCCACAGTTTCCTATGTTCTTCTGTGGTTTTTTTGATACTGTGTGTTTAGCCAAGAACCAGCCAACTCCACACACCAGTTCTAGACCTTGCTCCCTTTTTGGCAAGAGAACCTGCTTCCTTGATTCCTTTAATGCCCTGGTAACCTGGAACCCAGCATAGCTCAATACAACTATAGCATTATAAAAACTCAAGATCAAACAGATAGTTGAAGAATTCAAAATTCAACTGTGAAACCCTTTAGAATTGCTAAGTAGTTTATCTGAAAACATAAACAAATAACCAGATATAGAAAGTGAATGGTCTTGCATTAAAAGAAGTATATTAGAGCTGATGAAGTATGTGAAAACAAATTTAACAGAAGTCCTTGGTTTGATGATGAATGTCAATAAGCCATGGAGAGTGGAGTAGACTACAACATGACATTTTTAAAAAGGCATTGAATTTTACAAGATAGGTTATAGATCCAATGCTAATGGGTTCAAATATAGAAATGTAAATTTGTTAAAGTACGAGCAGGAAATGAGGAAAAGGTGTACAGAATACTTCTCCAACCTCCTTAATAGTGAAACAATAACTGGAAGTGATTGAAACTCAGAATACCAATATGTGCAGCCTTTGTAAGATCAACCATTCAAAGAAAAAATTAAATGTGGCCTTTGAATAAGAAAGCTCCCAGAGGTATAACATAACAGCTGAGCTGTTAAAGAAAGAAGATATTTTGGTAGACAAGAAAATGTGTAGTTTCGTTAAAGAAATATAGAACCTAGAGAGAATCCCCCAAATTAATGGAGGGGCTCATATTATAAACCACTTATAAGAAGGGGGAGAAAGAAAGGTGTGAAAATGATAGGGGCACATCCTCCCTGCCACTCCTACAATGTGATGTTTATGAAGTATTCTAGAAAGATTAGACTAAAATACTTTCAAGAATACTATTTTAGAAAATATATTAATCCAGTCACAGTACAAGTAAACAAAAATCTCCGCATCACAGAATTAAGATAGTATTAGCTAGCCTTCATTTCCTTATCCTCCAACTCCCTCTCCCCCCTAGCTAGCGTACGTCGAGCGAAGACAATGTCTACCGACAACAGCCGAGCAGCGAGCTTACTCGATCACGTGATTAGAACCAAAACAGCCGAAACACTGCATGTATGCTAAACCTCAAAACTTTCTTACCAGTCAAGACAGTTACGTAAGTCACGGTTGATGATTACTTTGGTTTATTAACGTATAATTACAATTTATTTTTAAATAGGCCTACCTTCAACAAATGTGGAAACCATTATTTTTGTAGTGTAAATGACGTTTTGTGTGTGACAGTTATTCTGTGAATAGTGAACACTGTAACTTTAACGTCAACATGCTCTGTGAACGCACGTCACAGTTTGTTCGAAAAATGCTGACATGCGCCGCGAGCGCCCGTACCTTGGTCCCGCTAAAAATGTTAACGTGCACACATCTTGTGTTTATTATAATTGTTATGTTATTTGTCGACTGAATGCTTTCAAACTTGACATAGTGATTGAAGACAATATGCCAAGCAGCAATAGAAAATTTGTTGTCCTATTAGTCGTTATAACAGCTGTTATAACGTCATCTTCTTTGTTTAGATCTTGTGGCCATTTAGTTGTGACTTATTACATTTAAAATTGAAAGTAGTTGTTTTATTTAGTTTGTATATTATTTTAGTTGTAAATAGTGTTAGTTGTAACCACTGGTGGTACAAGGACTGTTTGTATCTAATGTAAAAGGGGAGCTCATATGTTATGCTTCGGCAAACACAAGTGTCCATAAACTCATTATTTTGTAAAAGTATATATTGTAAATATTTTTTATAGTGCAACCTTCTTTTTAATTTTTTCCATATACTATTTTTATCATTGGAGATAAGACAGTATGCAAGTAAATATTTCTAAAGACACATGCTAACCATTGTAAAATGCGACTTTTTTACAATTGTTAGCAATTTGGAAGATTACAAGATCTTTAAAAAATTGTAATATCTATGCTTTTGAAGATAAGTGTTTTAATTTTTGTGTCTCTACTTACAATTAGGTGTAGGTTAGGCTATATGTTTTAATTTTGAGATTTAGTCTATACAGAGTTATGTACTCTGAAACAAAACAAATTTTAATTTTTTTGAAAACGATATGTATTTTTTTATTTTATCAACAACTCAAAATTATATTTTATTTACAACAAGCATATTCTTACAAACAAAACAATTCCCCATTTGCTAATTTCCAATAAAAAATAAGAGAGCGTTGAATATTTTGACAAAAGATGTCAAAATGGCCAACTGTAGCCTGGCATTCTTCGCACACCCTTTATAAAAATGGGTTGGCATTTTTTGCAAGTACTCCAGAAAATAGTCTGGCACTAAAAGGGCTAAGCGGGGAGATGGGGTGGTTGGCTATCTGAGCGTTTCTAATGTGAAATGGTATTATGGTAAGACCAATAAAAGTCCTATTTACTTACTTACTTACTGCTAGGGCGTTACAAATCTCAGTCGATTTTTTGCCTCGTAGATTAGCCTCCTCCACTCTTCTCTATCCTCCACCATCTGGATTGCTCCTCCGCACTGGATCACATCCTTCTTGACTTGGTCATATCATCTTAATTTAGGCCTGCCTAACAGACGTCTTCCTGTAGGTACAGCTTCACAAACCTCCTTCAGTCTTGTACCTTCCTGTCTCCGAAGTACATGACCTAACCAACTAATTCTTTTGGCTTTTATAAGCGCTATTATATCAGGCTCTTTGTATAGGTCACGTAGCTCTCTATTTTATCTTATGCGCCAAACTCCTTCGTCATAGACTGGGCCAAATATTTTTCAAAGTACTTTATTTTCAAACACTATCAAACGTATTTCATTTCTTTTGGAAAGGACCCATGTTTCACTTCCATACAATAAAACTAGCTGTATAATGGTCTTGTATAATCTTATTTTTGAGCATCTTAATAAAAGTTTGGATGATAAAAGTTTTGTACAAGCCCCTACGTCCTATTTATTCAGATAAAACCATGTTCAATGTGTATTATTTCAGGTATTGCAATAGGGAATGTTAATTAAGGGTCAGTTTTTAATTATAGATTTTATATATGTTTTTAACATCGCAATTATTGTAAATAAAAAAAAAATTTACATTCAAAATTTTTTCAAAAAAACTCAAAACTTATCATAAAAGTGATAGTGATACGTCTGTCAATAAATCTCCTTCTGCTATGTGCACAGCCTACTTCAGATCTTTATTCACAGCCAGAGGTAACACCTTCCAATTCATCGAGTTTATATGGGCAACAAGATGATATGGCTGTGCCTGGCTGTTCAGATCCAGGTGAGCCTAAAGATAGCACTGCAAATTACGTTGGTAATCAATTGGATATTGGTTTTTACTTGAATTCTGGTAATGTTCACTGCAGTTACAATTCCCACTTACATTCTTACCCTTCGCGTAATTGCTACTTATTCTGCAAAATTAGAACTAGTGTGCAACAAATTTCAGACAGTTAACATGAATGTAAAAGCTGTACATGATCAAATAACCAAGTTAGTTGAACTCTGTGAATGTTATCGTGGAAATACACTAAATAACTATGTTATAATTAGCTAAGGCTATTTAGTAGCCTGAGAGTAAATAGTTTAGTACACTATGTTTATTGCACTATGTTTATTTATTATACTTTGTATATTTGTTCTAATCTAAATATTCTGATTACTAAACAGTTGTTCTCCTTTGATCATGTAAAGATGTCTTTTTATTATTATCTAATCATTTAATATAAAATGAGAATGGAATCTGTTATTATTTAATAATTTTATTTCTATAAAAATGCTTTGGAAGAGTTTGAAGAAATATTTTGCAAAGCCACTAAAATTTGTTCAGAACTAGACGTAGAAATGAAGAGGTCCCTCGCTGCTGCAAAGCAAACTCTTAAATCCAACCACCTGTCTGAAAACATCAGAGAGTTTTTCAAAAGATCCATCTATATTCCTTACTTAGATTTTTTGATATCTTCTTTAAAAGACCGTTTCTCTTCCTTACATGAAAAAGCGTTTAAATTTTGCAGCTACACCCTTTTTCAGCATGAAAAACCTTAACAAAAAGACATTTGTAACACCCATACGTCCACTTTACATCTATGGGTGGACGGGTGGGACAGTACCACTGTACGTCTATGGGTGTGCGGGTGGGTCAGTACCACTGTACGTCTATGGGTGGGCGGGTGGGTCAGTACCACTGTACGTCTATGGGTGGGTCAGTACCACTGTACGTCTATGGGTGGGTCAATACCACTGTACGTCTATGGGTGTGCAGGTGGATCAGTACCACTATACGTCTATGGGTTGGCGGGTGGGTCAGTGCCACTGAACGTCTATGGGTGGGCGGGTGGGTCTGGAGAGATAAACACTATATGTGGTGACATTTTAGCTAACTTCATGGCTGAGTCTTCCACTTGGTATGATGTATGGAAGAACAGCAGTTCACCGGATGAAAAACTTAAGTCACTTGTGTAACGGACTTGTTAAGTGAAAATTTATCCTTCTACCCCAGTGTAGCTGAGGCCCTCAAGATTGGGTTGACATTTCCGGCAACAACATACTCAATTGAACATACCTTCAGAACATAACGCCGTGTGAAAACGTGGAACCAGTCTACCATGAGTCATCGTAAGCTGAGTGGACCATGTATGATGAGTGTCAGTAGACATAAAGTAAGAGTGCGAGGCTCAGGTCTCTATAGTATCATGGAAAATGAAAGCGCTACCCGCAATACACCTTTTAATTAATTTTATATTTAAAAATTAAGAGGCAACTCCTGGCCTCTGATTGGTCGAGAGCGCTCACGTGACGGCTGGCCCACAGTGCTACCAACCCTGTGGGAATTTTCCCTCAAATCTCCCTCCAAATTCCCAAATTTCCCTCAAATTCCCTTGTTATACTATATAAAATGCACTTTTTTCCAAGATGGCGGTCGGTACCAAATTGTGGGAATTCCCTGCTATACACAAATGCATTATTTCATGTATACACTATAATAAATACACTGTTAACCTAGCTTTCTTATATAACATGCGCTCTTACCTTACCTATGTTCCAGGTACTCCCACTCATCTACGGCTTCCTTTATAGGTATAACATACATCGTTACCTACCTATGCCCCCCCATATACTTTAACTTTTATACCCTCCCCACCATATACTTCCGGTAAACTTGGTAAAAATATCTAATCACGGTTAATTTCAACCGGCTATTATTGGGTATCCTCAAGTCTGTGATTTTACATACTTAACACTCTTACGCTAGGCAACCCGCAATACACATGTATTTAAAAATTAAGGGGCAGCTATTATTTTTTTATTTTTATGTAATACACTATTAACTTTAGGGTCCTTCAACTACCATCGACTACTACCTTTAGTTACCCCCTCCCATCTACTTCCGGTTAACTTCGTATGGATACCTTATCTCGTCTAATATCAAACACACCCGGCATCCTCAAGTCTACAATTTTACGTACTTAACACGCTAGCTATATTTAGATACTTCCAATTAACTTCGTACGCTCTAACCCTAGAGCCCTCATGTCTTCAAATTCACTTGCCTTTAAATCCTAGCCATCTTCGGACTATCCAACCTAAATTACTTTGAATATTATTTAACTGTACTTACGATGTCTACTGGTGTACGGTGGCCGGGCTTTATCGCTGTTATCACATCCACTTCCGTTATTGGTCACAAGCTTTACTTTACATTTAAGCTTTAAATATATAATACAAGTATTATATATTTAATATGTTTTCCTTCATTAGCCTAACTATCATCATCTAATATAACAATTTTCTATTTTCGCCCACCTTCGGCTACCTTTACGTGCGTGTACTATAACAAATGCATACTGTTTTTGTGAATATATCTCACTTACTGCCTCTGCTCGGTGCACTGTGAACGGGTTTTATCGCTGTTATCACATCCGCTTCCGTTACTACAAGCATTGCTTTACATCTTAGTACAATATATGTTGTCTGTTATTTGCACAATGTCTTTTAAATCACAAGAGTTGTAGACTATATTATGTTTTCCTTCGTACACTTAATTAATATTGTATATGGTTCCTTCTGAACATTTATTAAAACAGTAATACACTGAATGATCCCTCAACTTCACATACAACAAACACTGCCCATCACGTCCCTTCTGGCTTTTGCTATGTAATCATTGACAGTGATGGCAAACCAGTAAAACAACTCAAAGTCTACAGCGGTCCCGATGTTGTAGATACCTTTTTAAATTGTTTGATTGTATAGTCTGAGGAACTCTTACTAATTATTAATAAAAACATTCTGATTAATATGTCTCCACAAGACAAAATTATTTTCAAAAATGCAACTCAATGTCACCTTTGTCTAAAACCTTTAGATGGAGACAAAGTGGCTAACCATAACCACCTAACAGGTGAGTTCTTGGGACCTGCCCATAACTCTTGCAATTTGAATTACAAAGTCCCTAAACACATTCCAGTGTTTTTCCATAACCTCAGAGGTTATGACTGCCACCACTTGATCCAAGGGCTAGGCAAATTCAAAAAGGAAAATCTGTCATGTATCGCTACAACTAGTGAGTGGTACATTTCAGTTACCCTTGAATCTTTACGTTTCTTAGACTCGCTCCAATTCCTCAACTTCTCTTTGGATACACTTGTATCCAACTTAGTTTCTGACGGGCTTCCAAATTCAAAATTTTACGGCAGTGTATGACTAATACTGACTTACTTCTACGCAAAGACGTCTTTCCATACACACATGACAGACGAATCTAAATTCCACGAGACTGAACTTCTTCCCAAGGAGGTTTTCTTTAACGACTTGCACTCAGACTATCCACTAGCTCCTGAACGTAAAATTGTGATTAAAGACATGTTATCGACATATTGTAGGGACTTGCTAGACGAACCTGACTTTAAACCTCCCAAGACAGAAAAACTACTAACTACACTCTGTGACAAAAACAAATACGTGTTACATTACAGAAACCTTAAACTTTACTTACAACTCGGACTTGTACTGATCAAAATCCACAGAGTTCTTTCTTTTAAGCAATCTGCCTGGCTAGCTAGTATATGAAGACATAAAAAATTAATTACATCTGTTTGATACCTCTGACTACCCAACTAGCCATCCATGCTATAGAAATGTAAACAAAAAAGTGTTAGGAAAATTTAAAGACAAACTAAATTCAAAACCTGCTAAAGAAATTATTGGTTTAAGAGCAAAGTGCTATTCTGTATTAAAAGCTGATCAAGAGGAGAAGAAGGTAGCAAAGGGTGCCCCCCGAGTTGCGATAAAAAAACAATTGCAACATCAAATGTACAAAGATTGTTTGCTTAACCATACATTAAAAACTACATCTTCTTTAAACATTCGTAGTGAAAAACATATCATTTACACTCAACATATAAAAAATTGTCCTTGTGCCCATTTGACGACAAAAGATACATTTTGGAAAACAGCATCAACACACTAAGCATATGGTCACCATTTAATTAGTAAAAAACGAGCTTTAGAAAACGATCAAAATCACATATTTAAAAAACCAAAAATTAACTCTACTTTAAACTAAAAAACAAAGTAACATTCAGTCAAACGGTACCCCACTACTGACTGATTCCCCCTCTCCCACCCCCCCCCCCCATCACTTCCTTCTTGGAAATGTCAACGCTACAGTTGATTAACTTACATTTACTTTTTAACTATTTGATGTATGCTTACTAAAGGAACTCCTCAATTCAACTATCGTTTTTGTTTCTCTTTAGAATATTTACTCAAACACAATTAATTTGTTACAACTCTTATCTATGTAACTATTATCCAACTACATAAAAAAGTTTAATTTATATTAAAAGCATTCATTTTGTTGGAATCAAGCTTCGACCACTATTCATACATTATTTCTGTACCATAACTCTTGGTGTGAGATGAATAAGTTCGAGTGCTATGATCCGTTATGTGCGTGACTGTGCTCTGGCCTATTGTAATGGTACGGTCAGTGGACTTGTGTGAATGAAGGTGCTACAGTCTGACCATGAGAAGTGGAATATAGCTGTTAGACCTTATGATATGAGTTAGATAGCGATTACATGAGGAGTGTGATTGCGATCAACTCAGAGTGCATGCTTCCGGAAGGGTTATGGGACAGGGTAGTATTGGGTCCTAGATGACAATGTCATCTAATGACAAGTCCTAATGACTTCCTTGATATCCAAATAAATGTCTATGCAAGTTTAAAAAAAACCCAATGTAAGCAAGTCAGTATACCATTGAACGGCTTCACCAAGTAAAGATATACCTTATGGTTACATTTGGGGAAAAATCATAAAAAATAAAAATACAAAAACAATAACTAAATAAAACTGGGAGATAGCGTGTTGTTTGGCTGGCTATCACCGTAATGGGTGAGGAAGGAGCCCATTACATTAAAAAATCCCATTACATTAATCAGTCCCCCATTGGACGCCTCCTCAGGTGGTGGATAGAGGGATGCTAACGAAAGCATCACCAAGAATCTACCACATTGTTACAGGATGTGGCTCACTACATCAATCTTATCGCTTGTGTCACAACAATAAAGACAAAATATTAGCTTGGTTTTTATTGTTAATAATATAATGATTATATACTTCCAACTACATAGGATTGAAGAAAAAAAGTGATGGAATGGGATTATACTCTTGCTACAACCCATGGTTACTAATATGACCATAGAAACCAAATTTACGACATTGGCAGGGCTCAGCCCCACCACAGTGCAATGCAGAAACCTCGTACTGGGCGAACCTTCTTGATTACGGTAATTCCTATGCCAGGTAAGTAATGTTAAGTTAGTTTTGAGTAAACTCTTTTAGCGTCAACCTTTAAAAACAATTTTTAAAGTAAATTCTGTTATAATATGGACACTTTTGTGAGATTTCATAACTACAATTTAATAATGGCTATATCCAGCTCTGTGTAAATGTCTATAGAATACCGTACCATCGAGGTTAGGGCGGCCAAATTTAATAAAAAATCGCCCGACTGTTCTCCAAGGCAGCCGTAAAACACGTCAGTCCTGCAGCTTGGGGCTGGGCTAAACCCCGTAAGACCTCGAGTCGCAGTCCGGGCCCTCGTAAGGTACGTGTATGATTGAATGTTATACTCTATAGCTGGATAGTATCCATAGTTGAGGGAGAGTGGCTTACAAAAAAGAAAAAAACACAACAAATCTATAAACAAAAAACTTACTGTAAAACTGCAGAACCAAAAAATAATAAAAACAAAAAATGTACATATAAAAACCCCTTGTAAGTCTACGTCACATTGAAAGGCTTCTCTAAGTATAGTAATGTCTTTACTTACAGAGGGACCCAAAAAAGTATAAAAAAATCTAAATAATTTTGGGAGGTAGCATTTTGTTGGATGGCTACCACCGTAATGAGCGAGGTTGGGACTCATTACACTAAAATACCCGTGTGGGGATACCAGTCCTCCATCGGGCGCGTCCCATGAGAATTGGGAAATGTCCTTCAGTTTTGCCTTCAGCTTACTTGAGGGTAGTGAGGAATTAAATACTCACCGTGAAAAAATTGGTTAAATCTCAATCAAAAACAAACACATTAATAAAATCTGCGAAAAAGATCATGGACAAGGTATAGTATGGTACAGAATCAGGAAGTGATCTAAGTAAGATATGGTAAAACTTTCTACAAGAAGAGTAAATTCTGCCCAAAAGAAAGAAAAAATCAAAGATACAAATTTCAGAAAAAGTCATTTTACATAAAAATATAATTGTTGAAAACTGTCTCAGATCAAGGAAGAACTACTAAAATAAAAGGAAAGTACTCTCCAAACCCCTTAAAATTGAGTTAAAATCTCCATAAATAGGGATATTTAACACTCTTGACTAACCACGCACCTAACATAAAAGTCTATTGACTGACCCCCCACCTACTTGATCATTCTTGGTAGACTACCCACATTCCCAACACATACAACTTTTAATAGACTACCTACTTAACATTCAACACTCTTGACTAACCACCCACTTACTCAACACACACAGTACTCTCTATAGACTACGTAACTACCCATTACATAAAACCTTAGATTGACTCACAACTCCCAACATTCATGAACGACCTACCTACCAAAAATACGACTTGACCACCCACAAAAAAACAAGACTATATATACCACCTATTTAACATACAAAACCAACCACACACCATACAGGCATGACTTAACAGTCCACCCACCTACCAAACACACGCAACTCTTGATACCACTGTACGTGTATGTGTGGGTGGGTCAAAACCACTGTACGTGTATGGGTGGGCAGGTGGGTTCAATATTAATTTTCAATTTATCGACAAATATTAATGTGGTTTTTGTATACATTGGTATTGACCCATCTACCCAACCATACACGTACAGTGGTATTGACCCACCCGCCCACTCATACACGTACAGTGGTATTTACCTATCTACCCATCCATACATGTAAAGTAGGGTTGACCCACCTAACCAATCATACAAGTACACTGGTAATGAACCACCCATCGAACCATATGCATACATTGATAATGACCTACCCACCCAACCATACACGTAAATTGGTATTGTAATATTAATTTTCATGATGTAGGAAATTTTTATTGCTAAATAACGTTCATTTCAGGTGTTAGATCTTTGATAGACCACCAACACACATGAACAACCTACCTACCAAACACAATGACTCTTGATAAGCCCCAACATATCCAGTACGTAATACTCTTGATTGACCGCCCACCTACTCATTATACACTTCTCTTGATAGACTAATCACCTTAACCCTTTTACCGCTGACGTCCTTTAAAAAGGACGTTGGTATTCTGTCTGAAAATCGCCGACGTCCTTATAAAAGGACGTTTCGTAATATGCCTATAATTTTGTTATTTAAAAACATAAAAAAGCCCAGTTTGGTTGTCTGTGATCCTAAATAAATGTATTAAGGGATAAAAAATGTTTTAATGCTGGCAATACTTATTCCCGGTGGTCACGTGCACTGCCCACTAGCGTAAGGTAAGATTATGTGATAAATAGATTTGTGTATGTTTTCAGAAAAAAAAATCTCTATTTTTTCAATACGGTTCAAATGTTTTGAAATTTTATACACGTGTTCATTTATACATGTACTTTGAAATAAAAATAAGTTTTATGTATAAAATATTTTTTCTTTACATTGATTTTTTATTCAAATCAATTTTTTTTTTTTTAAATTACTTTCTGTTTGCAAATTTTATATACTTTTTAAATAAAATAATTTTCAAAATATGAAAAAAATACGTTTATATTATAGTCTGTCTAAAGACGAAAAAAACAACAAAGAAATTATTATTCTAGCCTCAAAACAACGGGTTTTAGAACGACTTATGTAGAACACTACAAAAACAGTGATTTAGGCCCCAGCGGTTTAGGCTAGTCAACGGCGCTAAGCGGCCAGCGGCAAAAGGGTTAAAAAAGACTTACCACACGTTCTACATTGACCATCCACCTACTCAACACACAAAAGATTGACCACACACTCTACATACAAGACTCTTGGTTGATCGCCCTCCTACTCAACATACAACAACCTGATACACCATCCACTTGAACATTACATAAAACCTGTGATATTCCGCCCAATCACCAAACACACATGACCAATTACCTACCTCTGCACACACGATTCCTTAGGACACACTCTACAACCACCACTGTACGTAGGACACAATACCACTGTACGTGTATGGGCGGGCGGGTGGGTCAATAACACTTATGTGTATGGGCGGGTGGGTTGGTCAATAATTATAATAACAATAATAAACCACTGTCCGTGTATGGGCGGGTGAGTGGATCAATGTGTCAATTGAACAGCTGACGTAACCAGATGATCCATGTTATACTTTGTTACGTTTAGTCTAAAGTCAGAGATTTTCTGTGTTTTATTTTGAAGGTAGGCGTTAGTCTGTGTATTTTGACGTGTTTCCCTCGGGAACCTTTGCTCGCACGCAACGACCTCAACGTGTGTGATGCTCATTTATTGGAGGGAAACATTGGAAGTCCTACATACAAGACTCCTAGAGAACTACCCACCCACTATAAAAACACTAATGCTTGGGACTTTATAAAATGTTGATTACATTTTTTAGCTCATCTTATAGGTATCTCCTATCTCAACTGTTAGTGTTCAGTATGTGTTATAACATGCTATCTTTATTTAATTTGTAAAGATTTTAGTTATTTTCTCAATACGACAACAATAAACTATCATCCAAATATTTCCTCTCATACTGTAAATAATTATATTCTAATTTCATTTATTTAGATACAATGTATCTTGTAAAACTATAGAAAATTTCTAATTATTGACACTATTTGACCGATGTACTGTGGACTCTACTTAGTCCAATAGTTCTCGCACACTTTTCTTATCGAAACCACTTCTGTTACCACAAACATTGCAACTGTTCGCTGCTATTAGTTTTATTAAAACATACTTATTCTTCCATTATTTAATCATATTAATAAAATGTTGTTTAATCTGCTGTGCCTTGAATACGTCTTCCTACTGTTCAAATATTACCAATTACACTGAAAGTACAGATTAATAGCTAAATATAGTTTTTTCCAAGTCCTAACAAAACATAAAATAAACCAGATAAATTGTTAACCTTACACTTATAATCATGTACTTAAATTCATATAGGTATCATATAATCATGTTTTTAAATAACAATTTTACACTGTAAGATAGGTTTAATATAGCTAAAGACTAAAAATACGAGAAAAAGTAAGGTTTTAAAACTACAATAAAGAACACAAATAAAGTTAGGTTAGCTAACATCCGATGAAATTTAATGGCCAACTGTTGTGACATTTCTTGCAATTGTTGTTTGGTACTTTCCTGTCGGTAAAGAGATTTAACTAATTTATTTAACTGGTTTAGCACACCTACAAAGTTGGTCCCGTTATGTAATTATCTAAACATACAACTGTAGGTGCTCCTCTTCTAGATATGAATCGAGATAAGGCAGCGACAAAAGTGTCACTGGTCATATCACAAGCCACTTCTAAATGCACTGCTTTTGTTGTGAAACATACATAAGCAAGCTTTAACTACTAAAGCACGGCGCAAAGTGATTGTTTTTATTTCAAAAAATTCTTGACTATGAAAAAGGTGGAGCTTGTTTGATTCAATCTGAGGCAAGTCCGCCATTTTTGGATATAAAGTGGTAGGATTTACCCGAAAACAGGTTACATGCCTGTTTATCCTGGAACAGATTACACTTCTGACTAATATAATCCAAAAATGTTGACTAATTAATGATTGTACAAGCTGAGGGCCAGCATGAAGATACTTATGTGGTAGAAGTCAATTATCAAGTGGGTAATAAAATTATTTTTAGGCAAAATAATAAGATGTTTTGTTTCACTTGGTAGGTTAGAATGTCTAATGCAGCCTTCTACTCTAATAAAATTTTCCTCGTCAATGTAAGGTGACAGTCGTTGAAGTTTGAGACTACAAGTTTTATTCTGTGCGATCTTGACTTTGTCTTCAGCGAACGCTGTACTATTCGATAAATTGCAAATGTAGCTGATTTCAGTTCAAAAAAAGATAAGGGTATTTTAAGTTTGCTTTTTTTATGCATAGTTATGAATGATACGACGTATGTAAGCAAACACTCGAAGAAGTTTTGTCCACGAGGAAAACTTTGTAGGAGTGTCCCAACTGCTATCATTTTCATTTATTAATGCAAAAGTATTTACAGTTATAATTTTCATTTCAGGAACATATTCCACATTGAATGTAGGTTTTTTAGGCCATTGTGACGGTTCCAATTAAAGCCATTTTGGCCCTGACCACCACAACTGATAACTGATAAGCTTATCAGGCAACAAACCACGGGAAGCACAGTCCGCTGGGTTCTGTGCCGACAGTACATGCGACCAAGCGGTGGACGGCAACTACTCCTGTATGAGAGACCCTATTTGCTATGTAAGTCTTAAGTCTAAAGGGTGGTGTTGACAACCAACAAAGAACAATAGATGAATCAGTCCATGCGTGAAAGAACTGATAGTAAGCCGTTTCGAAAGAACTTCTGTGCAATAAATCATTAATTGTGCTTATAAAAATGCACTATACAATTCAAGTTTAGGTAAGGATATTGCTTCAGTGGAGGGACTTTAGTTTTGGCCATAATCAAAGTAGTTTTTTGTATTTCCTGCCTCATCAGTGCAGCGTAAATAAACACAACCGCCATAGCCTAACTCGCTGTGGTCGGAGAACCCGTGTATTTGAATGTTTGCAATTTAACACCCTATAGCAATATTTTTCAAACAAGTCTCAACTTGCAAAAATGTATTCCATTTGCTTGCAATCTCAGCTGAAAGGGGACTGTCCCAATCACAGTTTAAAACCCACAATGTCTGTACGAGATTTTTTTTCATAAAATACAACAGGGGCTATAAAGCTTTAGCAAGCTGCCACTAGAGCTAAAATACAACATTTTAATATATCTTCCATGTGAAAAAGTTGGATTTATTAGAGATGAATATTTTTGGAGGATGTATCGGAAGAACCATTTTGCAAAGTTAAACCGATTCAATGGGAAGCAGAGTATCTGCTTTCCACCCTTAAAGATTCTTGAATCGTGCATAGGTCTACTGGAGAAGGAGGCACGTTAAAATACTCCTAACGCGCCGAGACCCTACCTCATGGGTGGTGTGAAAACTGGAGTCAATTAGTTGCATGTTAGTGTCAAAACAACCTTGTGTCCGAGTGGTTCCGCATCCGACTCATTAGAGGTTATGGAAAAACACTGGGATATGCATAGGTACTTTGTAATTTAAATTGCAAGAATTATGGGCAGGTAAATCATCATGGTCGGGTACACTAACCACTGCAGGCCCGCGGTTTGCATGTAACGCGCTATGGGCCTGGGCCCGATATCCGCCCCTCCCCCTTCCATCAACTGGGTTTATAAAATGGGTTTATTTATGAAAAAACTTCAAATTCAACCAAATTTAGCTTTTATTTTAGGTGAAACTACAAACATAAATACTCAAAACTTTACATGATTGGTTGTTTCCTACATTTTTTCTCAGCAAACTCGTTAATGACATCATCAAAGTTCATTTTTAGGGTTACATCACTTTCGGTACACATTATCATTAAATTGTTCAGCTTAGTTTGTTCAAGTGTTGACCTAGTCACTGACTTAATCCTTTTTAGAGCTGAAAACCCTCGTTCAGCCGAGCAGTTCTTCATTGGTAGAGTTAAATAGATCCTCATGGCTACTTTCAGGTTTGGGGAAGTAGAGACAAGACCTGTTTCAGAACTTCTTAAATACTTGTATGCGTCTCGAAGTCTCTCTATACTATCAACCTTTAAGAACTGCTTGAAATGAAGGCACTCCTCTCCAAAACTATCCACATCTATATCATTGCAGTAGAATAATGCGAGTCGTTCTGCCTGGGTTTTGATTGTTTGAGGTTCTTTGTCCTGTAATATCAAAACTTTCAGTACTTTTACATTGAAGATGACAGATAAAAAATCAAATAAAAACATATAATACATTATTACCCGTTTGTTACCTTCAATTTAAAAATAATATGTATAGCTTTCTAGTATTACATTAAGTATTAAGTGAAAATAAATTAAACTAGAATGACAGGTACACACATAGTATAAAAATAATATGTTGAAAAGGAGGTTGAAAATTTAAAATATCTTACCTTAAAATTGTTATATAGCTCAAATCTGTCTCCAAGAGAAGCATAGTTTTGTGTTCTTGTGTCGAGCTGTGCCGTAAGATTGTCAACTATTGTTGAAAAACTTCTGTCCTAAATCTGGTTTTAGGGTCCATATTCGTGTCAAAACTTTCTCTTTTCTCGTCTGCATCTGCAAATAGTGTTGGTTTCCTGTTTCTTTTGTAGTTGGCAGCTTGCATTCCACACATTTTTGTTGCTTCATTCTCAAAATGATCAAAGTTGTCCCTCTTTTCTTCTAAGAACATTTTAAGCGTTTGTAATTGTTTAACTGCCGCAAGAAAATCCAACTCTTCTTTTTGTAAGTTTGAACTAACTTTATCAATTCTCATTAACAAATCATTCCACAGAACAGTAAGAAAAGCCGTATCAAACTTTCCCAACTGTTTGCTAAGCCCCTCAGCCGCCACTCTCGTTTCAGGTGTTTGTGAAACATCTTGAGATAGGTTTTTCAGCACAAGTTCAAACTCTTTATAACCATTAGATAAAGCGTGCACAGCGTCTGCTCTAGCAGACCATCTAGTCTGGCTTAAATTTTTCGGTAAAGTGAGCGTGTCACTGTTTTTGTTTTGCTTTCGCCTTTCTTTGTTTTCATTTTTGATACATTCTTTCAACAATCCCCATCGGTAAGTTGACCCGGCGAAGAAAGTAAAAAGTCCTTGTAAAAACGAAAAATACCTAGTCACTTCAGGGCATGATTTTTCGGCTGCAAAAACTCCAACTAAATTCAAGGAATGTGCAGCACACGGAACATAATCTGCTTTGTTATTTTCGGATTTTATTCTTGCCTGTAGACCTGTGTAGTAACCTGACATGTTAGATGCATTGTCGTAGCTTTGTCCTCGGCAATTTTCAATATCTAAGTTTAGATTTTTAAGTAAAGTTAAAACTGCTTGTTGTAGGCTTTCCGCTTTATGACCAACACCAGGTAAAAGTTATACGAGACGTTCTTTAGCACACGCATCATTCAGTGAAACGTATCTTAAAACAACTGCTAACTGGTCGTTGTGCGACACGTCCGGCGTAGAATCAACTATCAGAGAAAAATAATGAGCTTCTTCGAGTTCTTTAATTATTTGGTTTAAGACTTTAGTGCCCATAATTGAAATGAATTCGTCACAGGTGTCAGACGAAAGGTAAGACACATTGCCTGACCCTTTGTTTCCATATTTCTCTATATGATGAGATAGGAACGGATCATATTCACTCAAGAGTTCAAGACAGCCTAGAAATAGACCATTAGATAAGGAACCAAATGTTTGGTTGTCTCCTCGGAAAGGAAGGCCTCTCAATGCCAAAAATCGAACAACGCTAACTACTCTCGTTAAAACTTCTCTCCAATATTTCACTTCTTTTTCATATTGAGATAACAATAAAGTGTCTACTGATGCGGTTTTTTTTCTGTACAAAAATGTACAAATATTTTTCCTGTGGTCACTTGATTGCTCGTGACTTTTAACGAGCACACTTGCGTGTTTCCAATCGTTAAATCCTGTACTAAACGCAGTTTGTTTACTTTCTGTCTGAAATAATAAGCATGGGATACAAAAAACACAACCTTTTGATTTGGAATACAATAACCAATCTCTGTTATAAGTTTCCCCATTGGGTAAAACACATGAGAAGATTTTGTCAGATAATGTACGCTTTTTGTCTGGATAAATTCTGACAGAGTTCGAAAAATCAATATTCAAGTTTTGCTTTACGTTTGTAGTTAAGATTGTTTTTAGCACATATTCATCTTTAGTATTCCAAGTAGCCGAGTCATCAAGATCAAATAAAAATGAAACTGAAGATGAGGTGGTTGGCTTTGTACAGCCGGGTTTAAAATTTATATTTATTGTACCTGTACTTGTACTCGGCAATACCTCACTTACTGAATCATCAGTTTCAGTCGTAACTAGTTCAGCTGATTGATAAACATCGTCACTGCTTCTGGGTTTACATACCTCTTCCCTCGACAGGGTAGGTCCCTCCTCATCCTCAGGGCCTTCTAATGTGACAGTTACTACAGGTACAGTTTTTTGTTCACTGAAAAAACTACTTATTTTAGGGACTTTCTGTAACACTTTTTCACTGTCCAAAAGCTTTTTGGCCGCCCTCTTTCTAAATTCACTGCCACTTGGTTTTTTACTCATTTCACAAATCACAGAACAAGCATTTTATTCTACTATTTGTACCATTTATGATAAAAGATCAAACCAAACATAAATACAAATACAATCGCATTAAAATAGTTAGCAAAAACACATCAATAAACTTATTCACAAGCCAACTAATAACATGTCTCATGCGATTGCACAAAACGAACTGACAAAGAAAGACAAAGCAAAGATCAAGTAGCAACATGCAGGCAGTGACAGTGATGAGTCATGCGTGAAACGGGGGAGTGGGGGGAGAGTGGAGAGGGTTGGTGGCCGATCCGTTGGCGCGTGATATTAAAATATGGCGCGCAATCCATTGGCACGTGATTTTAAAATATTTTCTCTTGTATGCGCCCCCCTCAATCTTGCGTCCTGGGCCCGGGCCCATTTACAAAAGAGGCCCTGAACCACTAGACCACGGGGTTGATAGCTTTTTGTCTAATTTGTTTAATATATATATTTTTTGTTTTAGGAAATTACTTCTAGGAGTGCTGGTAGCAAGTACAGGGCACAGCTGTTTAATAGTAAAGTCCCCGCGCATGCGCGCCTGTCTAGACTTGAAAACCCGATTTGACATCCTGTGTCCCCGCGCACCGGTGTAGCTGACGGGTGCAAGGCTAAGAGCGTATGGAGGTAGCCGACGGTCACCGGAAGTACCCGAAGGTATTTTTTATAGTACATATATAAGAGGGAAAGGCCGCCATCTTGGAAAAAAGTGTATTTTATATAGTATAACGAGGGAATTTGGAGGGAAATTTAGGGAGGGAAAATTCCCACAGGGTTGGTAGCATTGCGGGCCGGCCGCCATCTTGAGTCATGTGACCGCTCTCGACCAATCAGAGGCCAGGAGTTGCCCCTTCATTTTTAAATATATAATTAATTAAAAGGTGTATTGCGGGTAGCGCCTTCATTTCCCGTGTTACTATAGAGACCTGAGCGCGTTCTTTTACTTTATGTCTAATAGTGTCCACAGGAGAAGGGTCCAAAAGAATTATAACTTCATCGACAATATTATATAAATTTGCTCAGACAACTATATTGTCAGGAGTGACCAAGAAACCAGTGCATATTTTAAGTTTCGGTGTAGATAAAGTAAAATGATGATTTGAACCAAGTTCAATATTTAAAATCAGTTATGTATTTTTTAGGCACATTGCAATTAATTATGGCCTTTCATTATAACATATAATATATGCAGAAAGTGTTTAAATAAGAATATTAATTGAAGTAAAACAAAATTTTATATTTATATTTGTTATAAATTTTGGGTATAAGTTCCGTGTGAAACACCGTGCCTGTATACCAGTTAAGTCAGCGGTGCCAAGGTCGACGATTCAACATACTGTACATCTTATCATTACAAACGTACTTTGCATATTAATACAAGCAAGTTATACTATTGTATTAGATATTAATTTGTAGTTTGCAGTTAATAATTGATTGAAAAAAACAAATTGAGCCAAAATAAAAAAAGAATTTATCGGAAGTTAAAAAATTAGCATTTTATTTTTTTCCAGTTTTATTGCAAAAGCACCCCCCCCTCCCAGCGCCCATGCTATAAATGCAAGTTTACCAAAAGCAAAGGACAGATAACACTGGAGAGGGCATGTTATTGAGGCCAAATTCCTACTTTGTATAAATTGATATTTGGGTGTAAGAGTAAGTAACCCAGACAAAAAAGTTAAATTAGGATACATCTAATTTATCCACCGTCTTTTGTGTATTTCTTTAGATAATAAAGCATTGCACTGAAAAGGAAAAATTAACTTTTGTCAAGTATCATAATTAGACTACCTTACATGTAAATAAAAACACATTGACTGAAAATGGTACCTTACGTAAAATAAATAAAAACCAACTATAATGTACTAGCAAATGCCTCCACTCCTTTTGCCAGGGTAAATAATTAAATATTATATGTAGATAATTATAATGGCTAATCACTAAATAAATTACATTTGGTATTACTAAAATTATATCCATAATGAATCTTGCTGTTTTATTTTCTTCAATTTTTTTGTTTGTTGAATAAATAATGCATTTCTAATCATATGAGTGTAACTAGGGGACACACCTGCATACTTCACGTAAAAACCCCGACTCTCGTTGCGCTCGATACACCTTGACAGTTATATCATAACTCATATAATGTAAAATCATAATATATTTATTTACAGTATTTTACTCACACTACTTGAGTTGCTACCTACTTATTAGTATAGAGCATTACTTAGCCTATTCCAAGTGTGTTTATTTCATTTGATTTTTTTTACCAGCTGAAGATTAAACTATTAATGCATCAATAGGGTAGTAAAAAATACACAAAATAAACATGTTAATTTATTTACAAACATCTATTATTAATTTGCTAAAATCAACCCAGTATTATTCTTATAGAAAAAAGGAAATTTTGAGGGGCTGTTTGTACCCCTTAGGAATGGAATTTTGAAAAATCCTTTCTTAGTGGGTCCGTTCGATACTAAAGCTAACTTCCTTTAAAATTTCGTGTAAATCCGTTCAGTGATTTTTGAGATTTCATGATGAGTGAGTTAGTGAGTCAGTCAGTGGTATCTATCTTTATATACATACATACATATCCGGAAACCCGCTCCAGTTCACTCCTGGGTTCGGGCGTTCACCAAGCCTCTCCATTCCTGTTTGTTATTCCACATCTCTCTTCTCATCACCTCCCCCCACACAACCCCCCTCTTCTCCACATCGACTTTCACGCCATCCAACCATCTTCCCCTAGGTCTTCCTCTGGGTCTTCTGCCCACCACTTCCATCTCCTCCATTCTTCTAGGTATTCTTTCTTGTCTCATCCTCTTCACATGCCCGTACCATCTTAACCGTGACCTCTCCACCCCCATTCTCAAACTCTCTTCAGTTAAACCTCTTCTTATCTCGTCATTCTGGATCCTATCTCTTCGTGTTTTGCCTTTGATGGCTCTTAGAAATCTCATCTCCCCCGCTTGTATCCTACTCCACTCCCTTTCCGATAATCTCCACGTCTCAGCTCCATACGTCACCATGGGTTTATAATAAGTTTTAAACATTGCTACCTTGGCCCTTTGTGGTACACTTCCATCCCATACCAGGTGTTTCACGCTTCCAAAAAACCTACCACCCACTTCCAATCTGTTACTTATTTCTTGCTCCATTTTCCCATTGCTCGATAACACTGTTCCCAAATACTTAAACTCCTCCACCTTCTTCAAGCTCTCCCCATTCAACTCCACGACCCCTCCCAGGTCCGTATCTCTACCCACCACCATCACCTCACTCTTCTCCATGCTCACCTTCAGACCTCTCTCCATCATCTTTACACTCCACTTATTCAATACCTCCTGCACTTCTTCTATACTTTCCCCCCACAACATAATGTCGTCCGCAAACAACATCGCATTCACCCCTCCTCCTACATCCTCCTTAATTTCCCTCAGCATCACCTCCATTATTACATTGAACAAAACTGGTGATAAAACACTCCCTTGCTTCAGCCCCTTTTTTACTTCAAACCACTCAGTATTCCCCATACTAGTTCTAACCCTACATCTATGTGTCCTATATAACTCCTTCATCCATCCAATCATTCTTTCATCTATTCCTATCCTCCTCAAGCTCTCCCATATACTACTTCTGTTAACAGTGTCATATGCTTTTTCCACATCTATGAACACCATGAACAACTTCTTGTCATATTCCCAATACTTCTCGATCATTTGCCGCACTGCAAAAATCAGATCTATGGTGCTTCTTCCTTTCCTGAACCCATGTTGTTCCTCACCCATCTGTTCCTCCACTGTTCCTTCTATCCTGTTTAACAATATTCTCTCAAACACCTTGGTCACCTGGCTCGTCAAAGTTATTCCTCTATAGTTTTTACACTCTCTTCTGCTCCCCTTCTTGTGCAGTGTTATAATTTCTCCCTTTCCCCAATCGTCCGGTACTCTTCTACTCCTCCATACACATCCAAACACCCTCTGCAGCCAATGTATTCCTATAGGACCCAATGTTTTGATCATGTCTATTGATATCTCATCCGGTCCTGCAGACTTCCCATTTTTCACTCTTTTCAAAGCATCCTCTGTCTCTTTCCAACTTATACCTTCCAAACCCTCCAGATAATAATCGTTGTCTTCTTCCTCCCCATCAATATACCCTTCATTCAGTAGTTTTTGAAAATAATTTTTCCACACTCCTTTGATTTCTTCACCCCCCACCAGCTCTCCGTCTTCTCTTTTCATCGTCAGGGCACTCTCTGTTTTCCTTTTCTTGTTTTTCATCATGTTGTAAAATAGCTTTTTGTTTCCTTCCATATCCCTCTCCAACTTATCTGTGAATGACTCCCAAGCTCTCTCCTTCGCTTCTCTTACTATCTTTCCACTTTCCCTCTTTTTCCTTATGTAGTCCTCTCTATCTGCCTGTGATCTTGACTTCCACCATTTCCTACAAGCTCTATTCTTTTCCTTTACCCCCCGTCTTGTCTCCTCATTCCACCAACACGTTTGCTTATCTCTCTTCCTTCCCGATGTTCTTCCACATACCCTTTCCGCTGCGCTTACCAGTGACTCTTTGAAGAGCTTCCATTCACTTTCCACATCACCTACTTCCGTCCTTGGTAAGTGTTGTTTCACTATCCTCTTGAATTCTTCTCTTTTTTCCTCCTCCAGTAATTTCCAGCATTTTATTCTTCTTATAGGTTTGCTTGTCGCAACTTCTTTCATTTTAATCCGAAACACCCCGACCAGCAGCCTGTGGTCCCCACCCATACTCACGCTGGGTATCACCTTCACATCCAGGATTTTCCCCCCCCCATTCCCTGTCCATTATATATATAGATAAAAAGATAGCTTTTTATATATACATAGCTTTATATATATAGATAAAAAGCTATAGATATAGATGAAAAGCTATTTCTCTACAAACAAGACGCAATTGTAGACAATAGATCAGTATTCTTTATATTATGGTGTCATGTATGCTTTATAAAAAATCTTCTTTTTATTTAAAACAATTGTTGCATTCAAGGATTTATTATAGAAAAGCAAAAAGAAAAACAATAACAGCATTTTATTGTATATTATATCTTATTACATATTTCTTGATTGATGATCCTTTTTACTCATATCTTCTGCGATTCGTTTAACTGCCATTTTCTTTTTGTCCAATTTTTTCTTCTTTTTATTCTGAAAGAGTCAAAAAAGTTATTCTGAAAAAGAGTTCTGGAATATTGAATCAACTTATATTTTATCTTAAACAGAAGTCTGATAAAGACATGTCAGTTATTACTTTCAATTACAGCTAATTAACCCTTTGGTACTGGCTTTTGAGTAAGAATGTCATAGGCAGCATTCTAAATATCTCAAATGCCACTCATTCTCTAGTTTTATATAAGTCAATCTAGTTCCCTACTATTGATGCCGCACCACGAGACAATGGCCATGCACGCTTCACACATAATATAGAACACAGTGTTTTGTGGCTCACACCATCGTCCTCGATCTGTTTACTGTTTGTTATGGTATTAGCATAGTACGAAATAAAACCATTGTTAACAACTTTATACAACTTTAATTAAGTATCATAAGAAAATAATTGTTTCATATTCTGTTGGAATTTTACCGAATTGATTTTTTTAAATAAAATTATATGGTAAAAGAAATTACCACCTTTATTTGTTCCGTCACCAATCCTTTTTGTGTTTTCCACAACCGGTGGAACTTTATCATCAGGTGGAAATAAAAATTCACTTCTAACTACACTAACATTAAATTTCTTAATCTAAAACATGATTTTCACTGTTGTTATTTAAACTGAATTGACTGAATGTGTTCTTAAATTGAATTTAAGTAATTGTTAGAACGTTTTAGAATTCAAGAGCAGGAAAGATAAAAAATGAACGTCATTGAACAATTTGAAATTTACAAATCCATGAAGCAAAAGTCATCCTTTATATTAAACGAACAACTGGATTTTCAGAACAATGAAATTCCCGACACTGTAAAAAGAATAATATAAAAACGAAAAAAGAACTTCACCCAAATCAAACAAGCAAACCAGAAACAACTCTGTCAATTCAGTTTAAATTACAACGATGAAGAAGAAGTCTAGGATAGATTAGGTCTTGTTTTTAGATTAGGTTAATGTTAGTGTAGTGTATAAGTGAATGTTTAGTTCTACCTGATGATGAAATGAGAGCTTCGAAACTAGTCGTAGAAAGCACAAAAGGATTTTTTTTAGTCCATTTATGTCGGTGGCATTTTTTTACTTAATCTACAAATGTTGTTATGAGACAACAGTCCGAACCCATCAAGCAAATGTTCACATCCAACCCAGGATATGAACATGTACCTTCTGCATATGAAGCAGAAGTGCTAACCACTAAACTAGCAAGAGGCCTACAAGAATTGGTAAGAGAACAAATAAAGAGGTAATTTCTTTTACCATATACCTTTTATTTAATTAAAATAGTAGTTGATAAATATTAGAAATACGTGTCTTTCACTTGTTCATTTATTAATTCATCCATAGTTACTCCACAAATTATAAATTAAAATGATAATAAGTCTACAGCTAGTGTAAATAAAAAATGGAGAACATTTTTAAAATTTTATTTAACAAGTCTATTTGTTCAATTAATTTTCTTTGTTCATTATTAACGAATTATTCCTGAAATTAAACCTGGAAATATTGTATAAAAATCGACTTAATCTGCTTACCTAGGCTTACTCATGGTCCTAAACGTTTAATAATTCCTTAAATAGTATCAAGGCTTATTAGCAGGAATCATAGGTGAGCAAATTTACTACCATATTTCAGAAAATATTAATTAACATTTGGTATTTTATTACTGTACAGTGCGGAGACATAAAAAAAACTGCTAGCTAAAAGGTGAATACTGTATTTGGAATGTTTACCAAAAACATATTATGGACAATTGTTAACAATTAATATTTTGGCCTTTATGTGAACACATTTTTAAAATTAGATGATCCTTCTGGAATACACGTATGATTTTCGGCCCACTCCAGGACTCGTCTCATGGTGTGGTGTCTATATCCAGATAGAGAATCGACAAAACTAATTCCGTTGTGAACCAGTCTCTAACCAAAATTAGCCCTTTTATTTATTTATTATTGCAGCTGACGTTATCACAAATTTCCAACATTCAAACTTAAATGTGCACACATAAATTAAGGTCTCTAATGCTTTAACACTTAGTAAACGTAATTTTATTCAAAACCAATTACAAAGTGAAAAAGCATTAGAGACCTTAATTTATGGACAACTTTCGTACATCAATATGTAAGAAAAACCATACATGACAGTATGCAGTTTATGTTTAATATTTTTACTATGCAATCATTTTAAAAAGCTTGCAAAGTAAGAAAACTGAGAATGCCATTTTTAAACTCAACATGTCAGCACTGCTAGGGTTCATAGACACAATAAATATGAGTTTTGTACTTACCTTTTTGTGAATGGAAGGTTTCGTTTTCTGACCTTGGAATTCATTTTTCATTTTATTATTTTCTGGCACCTTAATAATGCTGTATTTTCTTTCTTCTTTGATTTTATTTCCTGTTCTTAGTCCTTTTATACTTTTCTGTTTAGGATTTGCTGATAATTTTTTTCTGTCATTTATCACCCTTGATACTCTGATGTTCCTGTCAAGGATTGTTACTCCATCTAACTGAAGAGCAAGTTCCACCGAATCAGCAGACTATAAAACAAATATTGTTCAAATACATCTCTGAAAAAGCACATTTCATGAAATATAGTTGATGAGAATATTCTGGATTTGTATACTAAGCTTTTTTTTCTATTCAAGCTTAATTTATTGTATAGAATTTTGGAATAATGCAACCGACATCAAAATTGTTCTTCAAAAAAGAATAATCTATGTCATTATTAAACTCTTTCCTAAAACATCATGTAAATCTAGACATTTATAATATATATATATATATATATATATATATATATATATATATATATATATATATATATATATAATATTTTACATGTTTTATTTATTTGTAAAGAAAAATAGAATAATTATATGGCTATTTTAATTCTATCTTCACTTGTAAATCACACAACATGGGCATTTTTAACTTAACACATTCATAAAACTAGTTTTTTCTTCTAATAGTGCTCTATATATATATATATATGAGAAAAAACTTTTTAATAAGTTGCCTCTCTTCATAAAATTAGCAGTAAGGTACATCTTAACAACTTAATATATAACTTTGATATATATATTTTTTTGATTGTGTTGAATCAGAACCATATCTGGATTGCAACACAGGGATGGCTGCAGAACAGTCTTCACAGAGCTGAAAATCCTGACAGTCATAGCAATCTGTCAGGGTTTTTACTGTTTGCAGCTACACAGACCAAACCCGACATACAGATCACCACCAGTACGGAACACAAAACAAAAACAACTTTGTGCTCCCCCAATACCATTTTCACCTATATAAAAAAAACATCTTATAAAGGAGCAGTCTATTTCAATTCTTTACTATACAACTTGTAAGAGACTCCCTGAAAGAACCTGAAGGTAGAGTGTAGATGGAATGTCCCATCTACACTCTAGAAGAATTCTTGGAGCTGAACAGAGGGACATCTTAACCTTACATTTTACTATTGACGCCTTTCTGTACTCAAAGTATATGAATAAAGATATTTGTATTTGTAAGTATTTGTAATGCTCTCAGCATAATACTGCATTTACTACAAGTTAAAATTTTATTTTGTAAAATGTTGGTAGATTGTATAATTGAATGCATACATTATGTTCTGCTGTCAGTTTGTGTGAATGTTATTGTATTTGTGGGGGGGCAATGCTCATTAATCACTATTAATCAGCTATACATTCCTGGCATTCAGGCATCAGAACTTACCTGAGAAAACACTGTGAGACGTCTCCTCATATACGTTTTGTATGCCTTATCTTTCCTATTATAGTACTCTAAAACCAAACTTGAAAAATATATCTGAATACCGTCATTATATCTAAATACATTTGTATATATAATTTTTTTAAATAAGTTACATACAATTTATGGTTATTGAATTTTTTTCAGATGTCCTTAAGCTTTGAGTTTTTAAAACGTTGGAAATGGCAACAAATGAACAATCCATGCCAACTAACACTTTTAGTTGAGATTAGTAGTGTCACAGCATCATGCAAAATATATGTGAGGCACTATATTTAAACTGACTGACTCAGTATGCTAAGCATTTCACCACCTGCAAAATTGGTTAATATCAGGCAGTACAATGTTTAATTATTGGCCTATCACCACTGTTCATGTATGGGCAAGTGGAGGGCCATTACCACCACACGTGTGGGTCAATACCACTGTACGTACCTTGATTTATTTAATTTCTAAACTGAGCAAGTTGAAACAAGTAATTCTTCCCAATACTCAAGACAGTTCATTTGCTGACGGTAGGCCTATTATCTACTGCATTATTCTATGTACTACATTCGTGCTTCATGCTTTCATCCATTTCACCAATTAAATATTTCTCATCAGTAATATATAATTAATGAACATGTTACAACAATTCAATCATAACATTACCTTTTTTAGACATACAACGTTTTCCTCTACTAGGAAAAATTACAATTCATTTTAAATACAAAACTAACCAACTCAAGACATGGCAATTGTCATAAAAGAATTAATAACTGAATCCTACTTTCAATTATTTAATTAATTTAAAACATTAATTATGTTTTCAAGTTAAAAAAGATTAACAGTGAACAGTTTAATATCATTAAAGAAGCCGTTATATTTCAATACTTGTATGAATGGATCAAGTCATCCATCACCAGTGAATGGAGCGATGTGTGGAGTTTAGTAAGTTCCATACAGTGCCCATTTAAAAAATTCTTGAAAGAAACCAAAGAGCCAAAATCCTTAAAAGAAAAAATAAATAAATTCTTTCTGCAACTGACAGTTTACTGCTGGTATTTACAAAGCATCATACCTTTCTATGGTTTATTACAAAATAATTATTTTTATGAAATGTATAATAAAACCTGAAATTTATGAGTTACTTATTTAATGAACTGTGCACTGAACTATTCCATCACTTACCGTTTATTTTCTGGTTTTACTAGCGAGACACACTTTCCACCAGACTTCTTCATAGATGATAAATTGACTAAGGTATTAATTTAGTATAGTTTAGGTTAATGTGACTTAGTTGTAATACAATAGTGAACGTTGAATTTGTTAATTATTATAAGTAAAACATAAATGACGTTAAAAAATAATATAAACTAACCTGTCTTTGGAAGACATTTATGACAGAGTTTTTGTAATTAGAGAGGTTATGAAAAAAAAAAGTTATGCTTTGTCTCATGACAAATGGATAAATTAGAGGACAATTATTGTTGTATTAAATAACAAAGAGTTTTAAAAATGTATTGTTACAAATGAGAGATAGGTCTTAAATCAAACGATTGTTTACACATCTATCAGAGATCACCTATAAAAAGGGTTTGATCTATTTTAGTACTAAATTAGATAAGTTTCTCAATTCAATCAATAAAATATAATCTATGGAAACAAGTCACCTTAAAATTGATATAGCCGAAACCTTTTCCAATTCCAGTTTGTTCATCTCTTACTACTCTAACATGCTCAATTGTGCCACAATCTTCGAATACTTCCCAAAGATCGTCATCTTGCACCTCTGTAAAAGAAACATTGAATTATTATGTGTTTATAATAATCACATAATAAATTAACTAGAGATGTCAAACTGTTGGAGTATGCTTTCGAAATTTGAAGTTCATGTATATTGTTGCTGAGACCGCCGTTTTAATCTTCAAATTCGTGACCATACCCAAAAATGTTTTCTTTCCCCCTTAATTTAAACAACTACCCTACTGTAGCTTATTAAAACCCTTTCAGTCTCAACGTACAATTCATCAGACATATCTTGTGAGCAACTGTAGCTATATTGTTTTGTCAAACGTGATTTCGTCTCGTTTTGTGCCTGATACTGCTGGTTTAAAATGAGAAGATATCTAGCTTGGGTGTTATAAGCGATAATCCAACTGTTAATGCCTTTAGGTTGTTCAAGTTATGTTCCAGTTATGGTGGCATAGACTATACCCGATCGTCAAATGTAGGTACCAAAAGTGGAAACTGAGTCAATCCAGGTTAACAGATGATGGATCCTCCGACATGTACAGTGTGAATCAAAACCTCGCATCGATCTGATAGTTGATACTTGATGAAGAGTCTTGGTGGTATCTGGATATGACGCACACACAATAGAGGCATATCTAGAATGTCTGCTGTCAGTCATATTTTATTAATTTCTTTTACAAGCTTTATGTTTAAAACAAGTAATATGCAATTTCAAAAACAAATATAAAAGTAAGTTCATATATAAATATAAGAGTTTTACTGTGTTATGACCACAGTAAAATCTTGTTTTCTGTGTTATCAAACAGAAAATGAAAAACCTGCCGCATACAGCGTTAAATGTTGATGTCTTGTGCAGCAGACACCAAATGGCGTACTTTTTTATTTTTGAACAAAAAAACCTTGCACTGAATTTAGAACAACCTGTAAAGACATTTAATAAAAATACTATCGCAAATAACTGAAATACTGCATCTACACCTGAGTGTTGCTCTATGGATGTACACCCCCCACCACAGCCACCTACCCAGCAATAGTGGAAGTCATTTCAGTGTCTCTCTCTCTTTCTCTCCCTCTACTCACCTAAAGAAAATGCCTGTGGTGTTGAAAATTTGTGAGATTATGTCTACTTTGTGTTTGTGACTACTACTCTGATGTTAGTGAACTTGTCTTTTAAGGTAAGTTTGCTGATGTCCTATCTCTCTAATATACTAATTCCTGGCCTAGTGCCCTTTAACCTAACCTAATATCGCAAATTTTAAGAAATCATTTTTCAGCACATGCCATAAGAAGTATAAATAAATATTTCAGCAGTGAACATGTTAAGGTACTGTATCACTACTGTACTAGACTATAATAGTAACTATCATACACTCTAATTTTCCTACAGTAAACTCATTGCATGTCGGAAAGAAACTTCATATTAATGTGTTTTAAGGCATTTTGGTGAATAACATAATACAAAGTGTTGTATTTGAAAGATGTGGTAGTCTATATTAATGTATAGTAGAAGTTTGTTAAAATACTTACTGAATGGTAAATTTCCTAGAAAAATACTTCTTCTGGGGTCAGTCTTTCCGTCATCGCTGGCCAAGTTAACCCTTAGATGATGGTTTTGGTGTAAACTACCATTCAACTTTAATGCTGCTTTACAGCTTTCAAAAGTTTGAAATTTAATATAAGCATTTATGTGTCCACTATCTTCGTGAAATTCCTTTTTAATAACAGCTACCTTTTTTGGAGTTTTCAGCTCTTTACGAATAACACATCTCAGCCTGGCACTGACAATTATGCCAAATTTTCTGAACAATTTTTTTAGCTCTTTTATGTTAGTTGTGTTGGGCAAATTACCTACAAAAATTGTGTTCTCAACATCATCCAAAGACTTTTTCCGTTTAGAACTGTTAATTCTCACATTCGTGGCCAATTGGTTTGATTCCATGGTAATGTTTTAAAATCTGAAACATTAATACTCTTTTATGTTATTATAAACCACTTCATAACATAAGTAATTTTAAAAATGTTAACTTATGGCCAGAACAGAATATTACAAATATTTATTCATGCATGGAATAAGTGGTTACTTCAAAAAATTTATTACTTTATATAGTAAATATCTTTCCAGATAGTGTATTTGATTTTACAGTAATTGTTACAATTAATACTGATAAACTTCAAGTATTACTTACATTTGCTAAAATAAAATCATTTCCGTTTGTGTGATTAAACCACAATATTTTTAAAGCTTTTTACTACTAATATTATAGTAATTTATGAATATTATACAGTTTATTCAGTACATTTATTTGAGTACTATATTTTATGATTATACTACCTATCCTTATCCAATCAAATTCATTAAGAATTACAATGACAAAGAAAGGCTTGTTTGAACTGTATGCAAGCAAGCTTATATTTATTCTGACAAACTTGCTATGAT
Organism: Stictocephala bisonia; assembly: GCA_035578905.1. Lineage (NCBI taxonomy): Eukaryota > Metazoa > Arthropoda > Insecta > Hemiptera > Membracidae > Stictocephala > Stictocephala bisonia. The sequence continues at coordinate 320,440 of JAQJVL010000808.1, forward strand.
GTATTTTAACAATATAAAAGAACTTATGAAAATAACTTTATATTTTCCAAATGTCTTCCAATTCGAAAACCTGCTTCATATCATTAGGTAGCTACAGCTTAGCGGTATAAAAAATAAGATGTTTTACAATATTTAGAAAGTTTCCCAACCTTAATATTATTCAAATTTGTCTTTAGCTACTTTTCAAACAGTGATGTCATAAGAAGTGTTTGACAAACACAGGATAGGGTTCATAATCAAACATATCCAGATAGAATAGAAGATGGACAGAAATATTAACAGTTGTTCACTGGTTGCTGTCCACTCACTGTTTCTATAACAAATCTGAGGCTATGGGAATATAAAGTACAGAATTATTAAAATGTTAAATATAAAACACAGTTAATAATCATATGTTGCTTTCAGCATCCTTATAAACCGGCCATATTGCTATAGAAAAAATCTAAGTTGTGAAGCCAGTTTTCAATGCTAGCACATCTGACCACTGGATCACACACTTCAAAGTATGAGCGAATTGATCTCTCCAAATTGATCTCTTGAGCGAAAGGTATACTCTGGAACTCTTAGACCAATAGTCTCAGCTAAACCAGCGTGACCATGAGGCACTCAGTAAAAACATTGCAGGTCAGTCACAGCTTGATGAGCTAATAAGGTTAATAAATTCAGTTCTGCACACATTTCCATTTCACGATGCTCCGGAAACTTACACTCCAATCATGAGAGGAATTTCATTTGGACAGTCTCAATGGCTGCATTTGGTACACCTGATCCCTATTGCAAATAACAGTGGCATACTCAAGGTGACTTCGGACCAAATACTTCAACAGTGTTAAACAAGCATACTTATCATTGAAAAAGCTGGAGATCCATTTGACGAGACTCAAGTTCCTCCTAGCTTTTGATACAACACAGTTTACATATTCAGAGAAGATGAACTTGGAGTCTACGAGAACGCCATGATCGTGAACAGCATGCTCTCTTTGGATTCTACAGCCACTAATGTCATAAAAGAAGAATGACAGATTAGTTTTACGCGTTACAGACCTATTATCGTTATAATCAGACAATTATACAGATCAATCTTGTATAATCATCATGTTATTGTTGCTTATCGTGATTCGCCGGGGAAGTAGTTTTAAAATCATGAATTATAATAATAATTGTAACCGCAAACCTCATTGTAAGGGTAACATTTTGTTTTGTTTTCATATTTAAACTTATTGTCATTTTGTAGGTTTAAACGGCTGGTGTCATTACCAATAACTAAAGCTTCCAGTAACGACTGCGTCAAAGTGTTATTTACAATATTTACATCACCAAACATTTCACCTATGCTGTAATGTGGCATCCTCAGTGGTGTCTCTACCATCCATACCACTGTATGTGTTTGGGTGGGAGGGTAGGTCAAAACCATCATACTTTATTAGATTTTATTGAATTATTTCAACATATATGTGAAACTTTAAATGTTATTCTTGACGGTTAATAATATAAGGATTATTAGCGTCCATCTTATTTTAATCTGTTTACATGCCTTTAGAATGTTTGAGCTGTCATCTTTATTGAATTTGTTATCATTATCAAATATTTCTATTGCTTCTCGTACAATTTTGGGCTAATATCCCGTATTATTATACCAATAAAGATGACAGCTTCAAAATTCCAAAGGTATAGGAACCAATATTATACAGATTAAAACAAGATGGACGCCAATATTCATATGACGCGGCCACGTGGTTGGTGTTGCCGCGACCCTGCAGAGCTGGTTTGACAAGTCTTGTCTATATATCTGTCTATATCTTGTCGGCACTGGTGGCGCAGTGATGCAGCCCAGCTTCTTGGGGACAAAGTGTTGTTGAGAGTGTAGGCGATAGGATAGATGCTCGATCCTTTTAATACCGACATGGCATCCACTCAATGGTTACTATCGGAATGGACACTACTAGAGAAGTCTAGGATGTCCATGTTGGGTGATAATCATTGTATGGATGTTGTGTGGGGCAGATAACTGAGTATCAGGCTTGTCAATTAGCTGAAAATCAGACAAACACTACATGGTTCGAATTCCACGTAAAGCTTTAGGTCCCTCTCTTTAGTTGGCCTGGTTGTTAGGCTATTAATAAATTGCCCTTTCTGAGGAACAGTTGAACTCAGTTAGTAACCAGAATACACTCATCATTCATATTCGCCTTAAAATACGCACAACGTTGTGTCAGCGTCTCATATGTAAGAAATATATAGCTGAAAGAATGTATTGCCACTTTAGCCTCAGAGATACCACTGAGGATGCCACATCACAACATGGGCGAAAGACGTAAATAACATTTTGACACGGTCGTTTCCGGAAGCTTTTTAGTTATTATTTTTCACATTTAATCTTATTATCTAAAACAAGCCACGGCCAGACGAACTTTTTTTTCTCTAAGGAATTAAATTAAATTTTTTGGGGTTTTTGACCACGAGAAATGGATTGGCACCAGTCTCAACCCTGGGAAAAAGTATGATTTCTGCCTCGGAGGCTCCTAGACTTCCAGTGTATCGCAATGAGGCTGCGTAGTAGACTGTGACGTCACATGGGAAAAAAGTCAGCTGATTTTTTAATTCTATTAAATACTGCTAACTAAACCTACCAATTGCATAAAAGCATTCAGCTAAATAGTAAGTAAGTTTCATTCTTCAAGCTCGTTTCTTACTGGATATATAATTTAATGTTATAAGAAGAAACAAACACTCCAGTAAATAATTTTTTTAATTTCGTTAGGCCTTTCGGTAACAAAGTTAAGGTAAGGCCTTCAGACACACAAACTGTCAGGTCAGATAAGTAAGTTATTTATCACATCAGCTGGAATTGTTACTACGGGATTAGAACAGTATTTTTATGTTCATTTTTGCCATTTAGCACATGTGACGTCATGGGAGATGCACGTTATACCTACAGTCTTCTTTTCTAGGTACCATCGTGTGTATTCATATAGTTACTTAGCAGTATAATGTTATTTATTTTGCAGAATAAGGTTGACCCTTATCAGCGTTGTTTGCTCTAACTAACGTCCTGTGTTATCAACTTCTGGCAGAAAAAACAATATGGAACCATTATCGACTTCTAGCAGAAAGTGTGGTATCAAACTATAGGTATCTATCTCCTAATCATATTACATTTTAGAAGAGACAACATTTAAGGGATCTGCCCCCTCCTCCAAATAAAAAATATGCTCAAAAACCCAAAATTGGGTAATGTTAAACTAATACACGCAAGTGGAGTATCAAATTGAGGTATTCTTCTCATAATTACTAATATACCATCAGATTTTATAAAATACTATGTATGAGCTCCACTGCCCCAAAATCCAAAATTATGGTCATACTGCTTAAGAACCCTTGCAAGGCCGTAGGCCGATCTTCCTCACAAGGCGACATGCCGAGATCCACAAATGGGACTGTAGCAGAGTGCCTTGGTGAGGCTGCGGCCCAACTTTCCCTGCGAGGCTGTATGCCGAGTTCTACATAGGGGCCTGTAAGAATTCCCTCAAGAGGCCACAGGCTGAGTTCCACAAATAGGCTAAAGGTAAACACAGAAGACCTCCAAAACGAAATTTTATCAATAACCTACAAGGTATAGCAACAACAAACGATCCTCTGGGAGATATGGATGCTACCTCTTCAGTTTGCAAAACTCAACTGAGCAAAGCTCGGTCTCCCGATAGTTTTAATTTTTATCCACTCCTGAAGTTCTAAGTAAATCTCATAAGGTGTAGAAGCAGTGATTTGGTTAGAACATAAATATTTGTAGAACAAGAGATATAAGGAATAAAGATGAAGACAGTATGGTATTTATGCGCTTTCTAGACGCCCCACCAATCTTGACTTTTTTATCACCAGTGGGTAGAATCAGGTCTATATTTTATGAGAATACACTTCTTTTTATTCTGCGGAAAGATGATGCCAAACTTTTTGTTGAAGTTGTCAGCCCGGATGATCAGGAACAATTGCAGTCTGCTCTATCTTCCGTTGAACAGTGGTGTGATGCTAATGCAATGGAACTTAATGATTCAAAGTGCTCTGTCATGACTTTTTCGAGATCAAATTCTTACCTTCTCTACTGGTACGCTCTGTGTGGTTCAACCCTTCGTAGACCAGACATAGTCAAGGACCTCATGGACATCAAGGAGTCATGATCTCACACACTCTGCATTATGGAGATTACATGCAGCATGTATGTGGCAAAGCGAACTCTGTACTTGGATTTATCTTTGATTTCACATACCCTGGAAGCTCACAGGAGGATGTATGATCTCCTGCTTCTCTACAGGATCATTAATGAACAAATTGGCGGTACCCATTTCCTCCATGTACCCAGTCAGACGAGGTCACGTGACATATTTGCCCAGCACTAGTACACTACACTCTACCAACAACGCAGTTTTATCTTTTGCGTCTGGGTAATGAATTTGGCCCTTCTATGATTTTTTTCTTTATGAACAAAGAGTGTTTTCGTAGGTGGAGTTTTTCTTCGTGAACAAAGAGTGTTTTTGAAGGGTGATTAAGGAACTCTTATCCAATAAGCAAATTTTTACTTAAAACTTAATACTGTATAGGCAAATTGAATTGTTTGTTATATAAAATATTTGTGTTGTTTTTTCATAGTATACTGTTGTTCAAATATATCACATTTAAGTCAAACAATTATAAGTGTGATCTTTCTCAATCATATGAATATAATCTGTTGTAATGTGACTTAATTGTTTTCCTCGTTGCTAACTGTAGGCAACTGTGTATATTTTTCTTATTATTTTTACTGGATACTTTTGGCATTTATTGGATTATTTAATGTAATGGTTGTCATTCTCATATATTTTAATTGTAATGCAAATTGTAATTGCTAAGTTTTCAAAGATTGTTATTTTTCTATGTGGTACTTCTATAGTTACTAAATGTAATTTGAAAAGACTTGATACAATTGGTGTCACACTGCAAAGACAATAATACAAAATTGCATGAAAGTAATCCAGCACTAATTGTGTATGATAAATTAATATGTTAAATTGTGTTTACAATAGATACAAATAAATAAAATTAAAAAAAAAAAGTGTTGCAATGGTATGCACTTTCTTGCCAACTATGAAAATACGACTTCTTGTTTAAAAAGTAGTGGAATATGAATTTATCTGTCTTGAGAAGTTTAATGGTAAAGCTGTAGTACTACTTAGTCAACTTCATACTTTGATAATACATTTTTGGGATGATAAATACCAATATTTAGTAAAAATTAGGTGTCGGAAACATAGAGTTAGCATCATTAATGATACATTAGTATACACCAAGGCCGCCCATATACATCGCGCCGTGGCAGTTATGGTTAGGTTAGGTTATCATAGCCTATTGTAAAAGAAAAAAAGTTAAAGTTCATCTTATTTTACCAGGCGAAGTTAGGGCTAAGAAGCCCTCTCTAACACTTAACCTGGGGACCAACAGCTTTACGTGACTTCTAAACCACGGGAGCGGCAGAGCAAAAACTGTTAATGGTCTTATTAGGAACCCGGACCAGTTACGTGGCAGGCCATCGCCTTATCCCTTTAGCAATGTAGAATTGCTTAAAATTCTAGTATCCCCTTAAAATTGTAGAATATGTTTTTACAAATTCTGCTGACTGAAAAGCGGTTTGTGACAGTGAAAGTACGTTATTACAGGTCCATTCTACAATATAATAACCTAACCAAACCATAACTGCCACGGCGATGTATCCGAAATGCCAGTTATAGTGTGTGGACTTTAAACCTTCTTATCGCTTTGCAACGTGAACGACGGCTTTCCGACACTTCATTTTCATTTTTCTAACTAAGTGAGGACTACCACATCATCATATAAAAATAAGAAAAGAATTGAAGTTGATTAAGTAATTGTAGTTTTACCAGTTTAATTTCTGTAACCAAAAATCTAAGTTTTTGTAACCAAAAAAATCATTTTTTAACCAAAAATCTAAGTTTTTTATCTAATAGTGATCAAAGTTTTTCAAATCATTATTTAAATCAACAATTACTTTTCATTTTACATGTTTTTTATGCTGAACACAATTATATAGTTGGTTTTTCAATACAATTATTTTTTCAGTCTGAAAATGCACTTTTTACTGACCTAACCAATCATAACCTACACTTTTTACTGATCTAACCAATCATAACCTAACTTATCCTAAATGTCTAATTACGCAACAAAAATTTGTAATTAGCATAAAATACGAGTGCCTGGCTTCCATGACAGCCTGCCGGCCCTCATTCTGGTTGGAATATAGGTGAATTTGGTTTTTGTCGTTAATAGTTGGTGTATATAATGATCGTGTAATGGCTGCTAATCGCGATTCACCTCAAAAGTAGTTCTTCCATTATATCTCGAGAAATAATTGTTACAGGCCTAGACCAGAATGGTTTTCAAATTCATATTCAGCACAAAAACACATCAAATTAAAAATAAATGATTGAAATATCTTTGAAGTTTACGGAAATATATCAAAAATACTAAGTTGTGATATGGGATTTTTTCAGTAAAATAAGTGATTTCTGCAAAATAAAACGCATCTCATGAAAATATAGCCTATTCTTTACCCATTTCAGGCAAATTTTTCATATGTTATTTGGTTTCAAGAAACTGCATAAATACCTGGTGGAATTTAAATTAAATTCAAAAATGTTTTGAAGTGTTTCCAGGGCTTAAATGTTATTTATAACCATCTAACATCATTTTACATTTGTTCTTACTGGTACATTAAACCTGGAAATTTACAGATGAAGCTTTGAAAATAAAATATTGAAATATAAACTGACTGTCAAATTGATAATTTCTATTAACGCACTTTTTAAGATACAGCAATAAAATTTATTTCATTTATGGTCAGTTAGGACCATAATGAATACTAGTATTGAGTCTTAATTTCTTAATAACTACCTGATTTGTGAATTCTCTACTCAAGTACTGGCATATACTCTGGCTCTACTATAATCTGTATTATTGGCATAATTTCTAATATTTCAACTTTGGTCATCTATACTAGGTTAAGTAATTATAAACAAAACGAAAACAAACAACTGAAATAATAGCCACAGTACGAGAACAGGTGGTACGAGTTTAACTCGCGAGGCTTAGACCTAGAGTTCACTACAGACTTTTTTATCTGCCGACAGTTTAGTCTGGAGAGGTGTGAATTCATGTCCCGACCCAACAGTTTGGTCAAATGAGGTAGCGCACACGAACGACTAATTATTCTGCGTGTAACACTTGTGAGAATGATCTGCTAAACATTCCGCCTGACAGAGTGTTACTATTTGATGACAAGGGAAAACAAATGCCCTTTGTCGTAGGGAATGAAGCATTTGGTTCAACAAAATGGATTTTTGTTCTTTCCCAAAGGAAAATCTTTGTGAAGAGAATATTGTGATAGAGCATTGTGATAGAGTTGATTGTTCTATCAAAGTTGACCAACTGCAAACTATGTGTGCCCATATTTCCGAAATACTAAAAAACATGTCTAAGCTGTCTACCAAAGACGAGATTACTGTGGTCAATGACGGCATTGCCGAAATAAAGAATGACTTAAAAGAAATACATAGGAAGCTGAATGAGTTTGAACCTCGGCTAAAATCAACTTAAGACAGATTGAATATAATTGAAGAAAAGATAAATGGCATTGGAGATCGTGAATTCAAAGAAACTATTCCAGAAGATATTATTTCAGAGCTCAACGATCGTGCAAGAAGAGCGCGGAACATGCTGGTGTACAATGTCCCTGAGAATGGGAGCACGAACATCCAGGCCAGGATTTCACATGACGAGTGGTCCTCTAATGGTATAACTGATTCAGATCGTCTCCCAAGACATTGAAACTAAATGGTATAAAGGTGCTGAGACTCGGGAAGCCAAATAAAGATAAACAACGGCCCATTAAGTTGATATTTTGTGAAGATGCTGAGGCACGTATATTCAATGAATTATTCTCAAAGGACTTGGTTGCTAAGGCTGATGTCGCTTTCGCAGACATAAGTATTTCAAGGGATAGAACACCTCGTGAAAGACAACGTCTGAACAATCTTAGGGCGGAGTTGGATGCTCGAGCAGGGAAGGGTGAGAAGAATCTTACCATAAAATACCGAAATGGAGTTCCTGTAAAAACAAGTACTCAGTCAAAAAAACAATTAAATGGCAATACACCAACAAATGTTTATTATCAAAACATAAATGGTCTGAGATCAAAATTGAAGAACCTTATAACGTCTGTCAGTCTTAGTTTGTACAAAATAATCATTCTCACTGAAACAAATTTATCACCTGATATCTCTAACTCAGAGTTGGGTCTACATGATTATGCTGTTTTCAGGAAAGATGTCACCTCTTACTAGTGGTAAAGAGTCGGGTGGGGGAATCATGATAGCTGTACATTCTGATTTCACCTCATCTGAGATTTGTTCTTCTATAATGGATGTAGAGCATGTGTTTGTGTCTACCCGAACCTGCAATCGTGAAACAATATTTGGTGCTGCATACCCCCAGCTCACCGTCTGACAAGTATTCCCATTTTTGTGATGCAGTCGAGGAAGTGTGTATGGTGTCTGATCCTGGCACTTCAATTGTGATGGCAGGCGATTTCAATCAACCATCAGCAAACTGGATAGATACTTCGATTCTTGCTCCGCCTGTCGAGGTAAACGATTGGATCTCTCAACAGATGTACCCTGCTGAAAATACTCTCATCGATGTGGAAGCCCCGTTCGTCATGTTCTGTGGAGATTTGAGGGATGTCATTTTGCAAAACTGCTCTAACAAGAGAATTGGACACAGCCCCTTTCCCAGCTGGTTCTCAAAGCAGCTTCGTGAATGTGTTATTAAGAAGAAAATACTTCATTCCCCTTTCAAGTCAACAATGAATTTAGAAGATTACGAGGTATTTAGAGAAGCTCGCAATGAGTGTAAGAGATTATCAAGAGAATGTTATTCTTCTTATATCTCCAATGTTGAGGTGGGCCTATCAAATAATCCAAGGACTTTTTGGAGCTATATGCGAAATCTTAGAGGAAATCATTCTACTCAGAACTATCTTAATTTTGGCAATCAAGTGGCTAAGGAGCCGCAGGAGATCTGTGAACTATTTGCTGATTTCTTTTCTTCCATCTACAGAGTTCCCAGTGCTGCGGTTCCTGAATACTCCTTTACCAACAACTTTAATCTTTCGGCTGTCCATGTTACAGCCACTGAAGTGGAAAGAATTTTGAAGAGTCTGGATAGTTCCAAGAGCCCAGGTCCAGATATGATTCCCCCGCGTGTTCTCAAGATGTGTGCAGAGGTTCTGGCTCCCCATTTATCGATACACTTCAACAATTTGCTAAGCCAGGGTGTATATTATATTAACCTAAAATCAGGATTTCTTGTACCTCTCTACAAGTCAGGCTCCCGTTCTAATGTGAAAAACTACAGACCAATCGTCATTCAACCAGCTATGGCTAAAATATTTGAGAAATTGGTCTTGGACAGAATGACTTTTACATTTAATAATCTGATTATCCCTGAAAAACACGGATTCCAGAGAGGAAGATCTACTGCGACCAACTTAGTGGAGTTTACTAGTATTGTTCTTCCTGCGTTGTCAAGAGGAAAACAGGTGGATTGTGTTTATCTGGACTTTAGCAAAGCCTTCGACAGAGTTGGACATTCCCATTTTCTGAAAAAACTTGAGGCTTTTGGTGTAAGTGGACCCTTACACGCATGGTTTCGAAGCTACCTTGACGGGCGTACTCTTCAGGTCAAGTATGCAGGAACGCTCTCTAGACAAGTTAATGTTTTATCTGGTGTTCCCCAGGGATCACATCTGGGACCCTTTTTATTTTCCATGTTTATCAATGACATTGGCACTACTTTATCGAGCCAATATCTCCTGTTTGCTGATGATGTCAAGATCTTTGTTGAGATATCATGTATCCAACATCAGCTGGAACTTCAAATGGATCTACAAAGAATTCAGGACTGGTGTTAAGCAAATGGTATGAACTTAAACACTGATAAATGCAACACTATGTCAAACACCAGAGCTCACGAGATCCTGCAGTTCAATTATACGCTCTATGGCGTCACCCTTCAGAGAGTTGCGAGAACTCGTGACCTTGGAGTTGTCCTTACATCAACGCTGGACTTCAGTGAGCACATTCGCAACATCGCCAGCAAAGCAGTCTCAATCCTAGGACTTATATGCCGCACCTGTCGTCATGGTTTCTCTGCTACTGTAGTCGGGACCCTGTATGCTGTTCTGGTCCGTCCGGTCCTCGAATTCTCTTCTGTGGTTTGGTCCCCCTACCAGGTTGGACACATCTCAATGCTTGAATCCGTTCAGAGGCGTGTGTTCACAACTATTGGTGTGAAGCTTGGTTACCAGTATCTCGATTTCGATTTGGAGACAATGTATAATTTTCTTCACCTTCCACCGCTATCATTTCGCAGAACCTTAATGGACATGGTTTTCCTTTTTAAGATTTTGAATGGGATGATCGATTGTCCAGCCATTCTTTAGGCAATGGACCTTCATGTACCTCGTAGTCAAGCACACAGCTCCCAACTGTTTACCAGACGTCACTATCATACCAACTACCTTTACCACAGCACGATCCCAATGCTGATGAGAACAGGCAACAGTATGTGTTCTGACGTGGACTTCTTTGGCCCATCTTTTCGTCACTTCAGGAGAAACGTACAGGCAGCCATAGCAATAACTTCACCAACTGGAGCCTGAAAATCGACAGTGTGTTCTAAGTGATGAGTGACTGGGTGGTGCCTTTAAAGGGCCTCATCGTGCTTTATGCACGAATATTGTGCTGTGATAGCAACTTGTGTTTTTGGTGGTGCCTTTAAAGGGCTACGTCGTGCTCTGTGTGCGATTTGTGCTGGATGTGTCCAACCTTAGCGACTTTGGTGGTACCACACTGATAGTATGTTCATTTTCATTGTTCTCTGTTGTTGCTGTTATTGTTGTCACTTTGATTGTTGGGAATTTTTGTTTCTCGTGTTGTTATATCTTTCACTAATATCCTATTGTTATCGTTTATATATTTTTTATTATTACTGCTACAGTATCTATAAATCATTTTTCTATATTTTTTGTACTAAATAACTTTTTTTTTTTTTTTTTTTTTTTTTGAGAGGGCTGTACTGTTTCTGTCATTGTTTGTCACTTTTGATTGCTAGCTTTGTTAGGGAATTTAGGTCGTTTGTTCTATATTTTCACCAATATTATGTATTTTTACCTTATCTTATACATTTTCTTAATGTTACTGTTATCTATATTTTATTATTTATATTATTGTTACAATGTATTATATATAGTTTATATCCATTGTATTATTCTAGTTATTTATATTGTTATTTACTGTTATTAATTTATTATTGTTAAATATTATTGTTGCATGCTGCTTCTAAGTTACTAGTCTTCTTCTGAACTAATTATGTAAATTTTGTAAAATGGTGTATTGCCGTAGGTGAATGAAAAAATAAATAAATATTAAACTACAGGCAAGGACACGGTGAATAATGAAATGTATTTTCTAAATTTTTTTGTGCATTTTAAATGGTTGTAAGAATTGTCTCGAAATCTGTCTGAACTCAAAAACGTAAACCATTTAATCATGGGCCATGTAAATTAACTCAGTGATGCAAATCATTCGTTGGTCATACCCTTCCCAAGAAGCATTCGGCAAATTAAAATCCCCACAAAGTAGCACATTATTAGTGTTCTGACCCACTGCAAAGGCCTCTTCAGCAGCTTCACAAAAAGACTTATACATATGTACTTGTTGGCTCGGTGATATGTACACTCCTCCAAAAAATAAATTTGTATTACAATTAGTATTGACCAAGAAGAATACAGCCTCTACTGATTTAACGCTGACAGTGATTTGTCGACTTACACATTTCTTAGATACACCAATCAGAACGCCTCCTCCACAGCCTTACCACTGCAAAGAATAGATCTATCCATCCTGTAAATAATGAAGCCTGCTTGCCCAGTAACCTCATCATCCGTTATACTTTGATCCAAGTTTGTTTCAGTAATAATAAATATGTCATAGCATGCAGACAATAATTAATTTTGAAGTCATGCAGTTTTAATTTCATTCCATTAACATTCTGATAAATATATGCATGCATGGTAAACCGTTGGAATTTTTTAGTTTTTGACTGCACTATTTATGAATGCCATTTTAGTACTTGATGGTGTGATTATTATCGCCCCTCTTCCTCCGGTCTTCAAGGGAAGCTCTCAATTTTTGAGCCATTGAGAGGAAAAGTGGTGTAAGTCAGTTTTTTTTACAAACCTAGCTAAATGCAGTTTTGGATTCCTGAAACCCTATTTCATCATTTGGAAAAGTGGTTTAAGTCAAAAACACCTGTTAACATCAATTTAGAAGGCAGTGAAAACAAGTCAATAATGAAACAGGTGATATGATTGCAAACAAAAGTGGTGTAAGTCTGACTTACTTCACTCTTCCCTGAGATCAGCTTGACTTACTTCACTATTACATGAGAGCTAGGCATGGTTATGTGAGTAGACAGTTGATCATGGTCTCTTTATACTTATTAAATAATACATCCTAACCATAGTAAACCCACTTTCGCAGCATCTAAAGCTAAAGAAGACAGCAAAAAAGATGCCTTAAAGGTGTATGCTTTAACTTTTGATCTTCAAAAAGCTCTTGCATTCCCTACTCTAACGTGCTCTGTTGCATACTATAAGCGAAACATGTACGTTTATAACATTGGATGTCACGAGTTGTCAAGTGACTCATTGTACATGTATGCTTGGGACGAAACGGTAGCCTCCCGTGGATCACAAGAAATTGCATCTTGTTTGGTTGAGCACCTTCGTAACAAAGTACAAGAAAATATCGACCATGTAATTATGTTCAGTGATAGTTGCGGAGGACAAAACCGTAACATAAAAGTGGCATTGATGTGCATGAAGTTTCTTCAAGAGGAAGGGAGAAGTGTTAAGGTAATTGATCAAAAGTTCATGACTAGTGGACATTCTTTTTTACCCAATGATGCGGATTTTGGAGTGATCGAGACGTATTCAAAAGGGAGAATAATGAATGTGCCCCAAGATTGGTATGATGCAATCATAAAATCAAAACGAAAGAAGCCCTATGCACTTAAAGTTATGGGGAGAGAGGACATTTATTGTACGGAAAAGCTGGAAAAAGCAATCTCAAGAAGAAGAAAAAACACTCTGGGTCATCCAGTATCTTGGCACAAGATACAATGGCTTCGATACTTGAAAGAAGAACCATACAAAATCTTATACAAGGAAACTCTGAATGACGACATTGAGTTCTTTGCTGTTGACGTTACTCTTGCAAGGAAAGGAAGGAGAGTGGACCACCTTGGTCTTATCCCGTTAGAGCTCTTGTATCCTGGGCAGCGACCAGTGACTGCAGTGAAGAAAAGGGACATGATTGACTTGTTACCCTACATCCCACCAGTCAAACATGGGTTCTTTACCGGTTTGATCGATGACTCAAGCGAACCAGGTACAGTAGATGAGACACCTATTATTGACAGACAGTCAGAATCGGAAACTGACGCTGAGTAAAGTGAATGTGAAGTAAAATAAAGTGTGTTTCTCAAGTATTTTGTTCTATTAATTCCATATTCATTCAAAGGTGTTTAAGGAAAAGTGGTGTAAGTCTACATTATTAAATTCAAAATGGTATAAAAATTAAAAAAAAAATTAATATTACCAAAAAGATTTAAGAGGTAGTTGTATTAAACCTTAAATAACCTTGATATGGACAAAAAATTATTATTTTTAATACCTGTGATTTGCAGTTACCTTTCTAATAAACCTCTAATTATCTCAAAACTAAGTAGCACTGACTTACACCACTTTTCCTCTCAGCGGCTCTTTTGTAAGTGCTCTCTTTCCTTCTTAGTTCTATCAATCGAGAAAGAGATGCCCTTCCACTCCTCATCGCCATCTTTGCGAAGAGAGGAAAAGGCTTTAAGAATCCCAATAGCATCACCCTCAGAAGGAAGAATAACTTTCAACGGTCTTACTTTACCCGCGGACGACTTTCCGAGGCGGAAACATCTAAACTTAGGCAAATTATCTTCAACTTGAAGTCTCATAAATATTTGAGAAATAGTTCTTTCATCCTCCCGTTTAGCTTCATTTGGATTAGACAGCTTGCTTTCCTTTAAACCATGTACTATAACATTGCGTTGTCTAACTAACCTATCATTGAGTTCCTCGATAATATCCTCCTCAGACGTCGATTCTTTTTCCTCTACTTTACTTTTAAAAATCTTTAGGTCTGCAACGACCTCATTCAACAAAGCTATATTATTTTCATTTGATGCAACCCTTGATTCGAGCATTTTCAAGCCATTCTTAATTTCACTCACCTCTTTCTGAATTTCTTGGACCCCCTTTGCTAGTTTGTCCAACTTCTCCAGCTTACCCAGTTTGTTAATGACCAACTCAAATTTCCCATTAAGATCTGCAAACTGCTTAGAGAGATCGGAGTCAGTATTTACACCAGGAGCACAATCTACTCTACCGCATGTTCATGTTTTTTGTGTACCATCAACTATCTTCTTATAATCAGCTTGAGAGATATTCATGCATTCTGGATGAAATCACCTACGACAATCACTGTCACACTCCACTCCTTTATCGAAAACCTTTTTATAGAATACTCCACAAATCTCTTTATCAAGGAAGCTTGCCCTTAGTTAGTAGGAAGGAAAACAATATTACGACCACCGACTAAAAGCTACTCGATCCACGCCAAGTCGGATAGTCAACAATATATAAGATCTTGTAGAACAGGGACGACGAAATATTTAGTACAGTACAGCTTCAATGGTACCGACAAAATCTAGATGGCAGCGGCAAGAAAAGTGTTGCAGGTCTATTCGTAGGTGTATGGTTGAATTGACAATGAATTTGAGTTGAATTGTAATTTGAGTTGACAGTTGACTTGACAAACAGTTTGAAGATGTTATTAACAGGCGGAATGATGGAACATCTTAGTTAAATTATTTATTATATGACTAGTAGAGAGAGAACAATGTTTAAAGATATGATCGTTAACATCGTTGGAGTAAAACACAGTGACACAATTAACTCACTGAACGAAGATGAGATTAATTGCATATAACCAGAGTCCAAAGAGTCACTAACTCAGGCAAATAACGAAGTTCAACGAGAGCACTATTTACAATAAGTTACTTGATTAGCCATCTTGAACGGAAGTGCAACTTATAATGCATCAGCTGATTAGTTTTATTGAAGTGACAATTTAGTGAGGTGACGGATACACAACATTCAGCTACACAAATACTCACAACCCATCAAGGTGTGCGGATATGGAGCAACAAAACATAACAGGTCCGTCAAAACAAACAAATCAACACGTTCAACGGGAGCAGTAGACACTCGAACTCAAAAATCTGTCATTTTGAAGGAGTGATGATAATTAAATCTTCTTAGTTATCGTGCCGCCGGTTGATTTGTGCTTGTAGGGCCTCTCTGTGTAGAAAAGAATGTCTTTTCGCTTCATTTGTTGTTTGTTTACATTTATTATAACGGCCAATCAGAAAGGTCGTTTTCATTTTAATTTGAATTAAAACTTCTTATTGATTAAATAAAAACAAAGTATTATGCTGTCTTTGCAAAGTCTGATCTGGAAATAAGCACATTAATTTGCATATAAATCAAATTATGATATATTGAACATATCTATAAACAAATAAATAAAAAAACTTTAAACGCAGTAGTTATGGTGAGTTTGTTTACCTCAAGTACAAACCGAGCGTCGGCTCGGATTGGTTCGCCTAGCTTCGGTTTTGGGCAACTCCGCTAAGTCACGTGACCAAAATAAAGAGTAGTGATCGGCTAAAATATCCAATATGGCTGCCATATAGACTTTAAAATTAGGGATGGGAAATGTAGTTCATCAGACGGAGTTAGTTCACTCCGGAGTTATAATGACTCGGAACTAGTTCCGCGGAGTAGTTCCAACTCCGAACGTCGTTCCAGTTCAACGTGGAGCGAAGCTCAAGAGAGTCGCTCCGAGTGGATGCGCGCGCATCACGTACTTCACTCCTTTGTTTTGATCGTTCCAACAACTCCGGAACTATGTTAGTTCCATGGAGTGGGGAGAAATACGTCGACACTGCAGCCGCTCTGACAGTGGTTGCGCGCGCATCTCGTTCTCACTCTTTTCTGATAGTTCCAAAAAGATAGAAACTAACATATGATTTTTAGGTTATATCCAGCTAACAATTTGAATTGTGTATTTTATTTAATTATTTTACAAAGAAAAAGTATGGATGTCTTAGGAATTTTCCAGCAGAAAGTAAAGTATTGTATATTTTATATGCGTATATATGACATAATACTCATTCTATTCTAGTTCCGAAATGAACTAGTTCCACACTAGCACTCGGAGTTGGAGCTGTAACTCCTTAACCGGAGTAGTTCCTTTGTTGTCGTTCACTCCGGAGTTACCCATCTCTATTTAAAATAATTATAATTATTCGTACCTGGGGTGTCAGTAAACGAACACAACATAACTACTAAACGCGTAATTTATTAATTAAATAGTAATACTGTCAAAATTATTAATAACTACAATTATTTATTATATATTTATTAACAATAAAAAGGTTAAGTCAGGTTGTTATAAGTTCAATCTAGAACTTCATCGAAACCACCATGTCCCGGTTTGCCAAAACTGCAGATTGGCAATCAGGTGATGTGTTGGGGTCATGACAGTTAATTGATTTCCAAAGTTCAAGGAGTTCGTGTGACACTTAAAAACGTTTAAAAAAATATCAGATGATTTTATTTTTATTAGTATTTTTTTTTTACCATATAGCACAACTGACTCAGCGGCTTCCCCCACTTCAATTAGTCTACTGTGCATCGCCTGGTCAAGTGCCTCGGTAAACCTCGCGAGTTATACATGTATGTTCTCCATATACGTCCTTTCGTCCAGTGAGTTATAGTGATGTGCGATTATGAGATGTTGAAATCAAGACCTATCGATTGTTTTGAACTTTTTGAAACATCTCCATTGTATATTTCATAATCAAGAGGGTTATTGACGAGTTTTTCCTACATATACAAGAACTGTGGTTATACAATAGACCTTCTAATAATAAGGTATAAACCTAGGTATAGTCGGTACAATAGAAGGTCTATGGTTTTACTACTTCATTATCACTGCTTCTGCAATTTGAAATTGTTAATAATTTAAAAAAGCCTATATGGTTTTGAACCCCACAATAAAGAAATTGACTAATATTTTACATCATGATTCCGTATGATATCTTTACATGGCTCGGTAAGAAAATTCTTGATCGAAGAATTCTTTCAAAATGGTTGACTTTTTTAACTTAACCAGTAGTAGAAAGGTAAATGACGGTTTGTTTCTTTAAGATCCTACTTATTTCTCTTCCTGCAAACATACATATGAAGCCTGAACGAGCCATGAGACATTCATTGATTCATATCACTTGTATATTCTGCAATGACAGTCATTTCTAACAGAGCTTTCTTCACGACCGAAATAAACTTTTATTAGCATGGCACTAAGCGTTGACTCAAAAAGTCGCAATAAAAAGAGACAGGGAAGGAGGCTGTAGAACTTAAACAACAAACCTTTACTTCATACTGTATCATAAGCTGCTGTAAGACCAATAAAAGATGCAGATCCTTCTTTTCACACCCATTTTCGATAAATGATGGGACTGGTCACTACAACTTCGGCCAGGGAGAAAACCAGCCTGCTCAACTGGAACATTAGAATCAAGAATGGGTGGTATTCTATTGTATAACAGCCTTTCAAGCAACTTATAACAAACACTAAGAAGAGGCGATACAAACACTGGAAAAGATCCACTCGTTCAGGATCTTTTCCAGGCTTTACAACAGCTAATACTTTTGATCGCTCGAATACTTTTGGTAAAATTCCTGTAGCTAATATCTTAGTGTAGGCTTTTTGAAGATATTGTTTCACTTTGCTACCAGCATGCAGCAGAAGTTCCGGAAGACACCGTCAAAACCGGCTGCTTTCCCTGCTGGTATAGCAGAAATCGCTCTGTCTATCTCTTCCTCCGTGAAATGTCTGGAGAACTCCAGGGATGCCAATTGACTCTTTCTTTATTTCATTCAACTTGTAAAGCACATGTTTGTAGAAGGATGGCGTGTTGACTTTGATAAGCTGACTATCCGTTTCGCTATTTAGATGCCTTTGGGTGGAGCACTTCTCTTTGATTTGGAGATTTACCAGTAGAGAGTTTCCTTAAAAATGACCACGTTTTTCTACTGCTGTGGGTAAAGTTTATATCTTCAACAGTTTTAACCAATTTTTCTCTTCTGGTACCGTCAAGAGAGTGC
Source organism: Stictocephala bisonia (assembly GCA_035578905.1). NCBI lineage: Eukaryota > Metazoa > Arthropoda > Insecta > Hemiptera > Membracidae > Stictocephala > Stictocephala bisonia. The sequence goes on from JAQJVL010000808.1 coordinate 338,873, forward strand.
AGCAGTAGATTAGATATGTAGGAGCTACTGTACGCTATGTACGCTACCAAAAGAATACTCCTTTCTGTATTCTTTTGGTATGCAAGTTTTAGCAATGGACGAGACGAGATATGTAAAACGATCATAATTTCTTATTTTAGGAGGAATGAACCTGATACTATCGTGAAGCCTAGTGGTAACGGCCTCCAAGTGTGCTTTATTAAAATTCCATCTAGGCTGTAGAAAAGATGAAATCCCCAATGAAACCAGTACTGGCCTATGTAGAGAATGAGGGAAAGCTTTAAAAACTTTTCTCCTAATTGGCTTTGGTCTTAATGATCGTTCACATGTGCAGAATCTTAAGTCAGGGGAGTAACTTCGACATAAAAGACCTGAATAAAAAGTGGCTGAATCTTTAGCATCAAAGATCAGGTAAAGGTTATTCATTTCAGCCCAGTAAGCAAGCTTTCTGCCATTCTCATCGTCGGTGTTGTAACTCCATTGGCTATGGTGACTGTTAAAGTCCCCACATATAGGACTGGGTGTTCAAAACTATTCAAAATCCTATCGGCAGGCCACTGGATGTTAGGAGGCTTATAAACATTAATTATTGTAGTTAATTAAAAATTGTAGCCAACAAACTACCTTAAAATTAAAAAACCGATGTTATTTATGGGTATTTCTAGCTCAAATTTACAGGAAACGTTCTTCATTAGTTGCTTTACAATCCAAAGCAAGAGTTTTCTGTTTATTTTCAAGTATTACCTAATAATGTTAATTTTTTTAAATATAACATTTTAACTTAATTTTGTTAGTTATTTTTAGCTTTCGACTCTAAATTAAATTAAAAATATAAAACCGCCTCCATATATCTGTTGAGAATATCTTTACAAAAATAATGACACCAAATACATTATTTTATCTTTAAAATTAGCGAATTTCCAAATATTTATTTATACTAATGCAAAATTGCCTTGATGGTTTTGGGTAGCACACCGCCGCGCCGGCTCGGTGTCTGGGCAGTATCAATTAAATTATTGTGTAATAGAATGACTGATCTTGATATCCCATCCAAATTTATAAATTACTGTCACAAATGGCTCATTGATAGGCATAATATATTCTAATTTCCCATTTGCAATCCATATGTTTTAAGGATTGACACAAGACAGTGTGTTATTTCCCGCTCTTCTCTATATGTCGCCGACATAATTGACTGTATACCCCAATAAAATCAATTCAATATACTTATTGTTGTAGATAAATCTCAAAAAGATTAAATTATAGGGCAAGAACCATTACTAAAGTCCCTCACCAAAGTTGAACACAATTTCAAACCATTACATCTGGTGTATTTAATTCTTAACTGGTATCCTGGGGTGTTTGAACATTTCAGGTACAAGAGAAAACAAAAACAGACATTGAAATAAGAAATTTTATAACTTTCTTCCCTTTTGTGATATAAGCTTTTAGGGTGTCGAGACATCTCAGGATACCATTTCGTTAGTGAAAAGGAATACCTGTTTCTGTTTCTCCTGACCCTAATATCCTTCTTTCAAGTGACTAACTTCGATTTAATTTAGTTGTAAGCAAATGTGAGTTAATAAAAAATCTTTTGTTCAAATCTTATAAAGTAGATGAAAAGATTGCCAATGATAAAAAGAAGAGAAAAATACTATCTTTTGACATGGTTGTAAAAGTTTGCACTTTGAGGCGGCATGAAAACTTTAAAAGCCAAAAAACATAGTTGCTTTTATCTTTTTAACATAGTGCACACCACTTTGCTTTTATATATTTGTTTAGGTTAGGAATAGTTTAGGGTCTTCCTAAACGTTGTACCTATTACCTACATATAGTTGATGTTAGTTGGTCTATATCTGTACAGTTGTTAAAGTTTCAATGTTATCATACTCACTTGGCTTACAGTAAATTGATTCTAGTTGTTTATCTTTATATTAAGTCAACTCTAACCCGACTAGAAGGTAAATTTCTTTTAGTGAAAGGCGATTTTTCGAGTGAAGAGCGAGCATATTGTGAACATTTGTTTAAACATTTCAATTTGCGGATTATTATATGCTGTTTTACTACTAATTAGGTAGAATATCATTTAATATACAAACATTGACATGTTATGTTCAAAATTTCTTCATTTTCATAAAATATTTTGATATTTAACCCTTTGAATCCCGGGTATTTTATAAAAAATATCTGCCAAAAATCCTACCATTTTTTTTTTTTTTTTTTTTTTTTTCTGTATTTCAACGCCAGTGGCACTTTATATTGATTATTCAAACGTTGTTATGGGACAACGGTCCAAACCCATCAAGCTAAATTTAGTTGGACCTCCCGGGATTTGAACCCGCGACCTCCTGCATTGAAGTCAGGAGTGCTAACCGTTAGGCTAGCATATTTTACTGTGGTATATGCCATAAATCCCGGGCCTATTTTGCCAATTTTGCAGATTTTACAAAAAAATTAATTTTTCGCTTTTTTTTTAAATAAAACCTTATGATTCTTTTACCACTTTATTCCTAATAAAGTGTACTACAACTCTACATTAATATAAAATAAGTATTGAAATAAACTTTTGTAAAAAAAAAGTACTTACCGAAAAAATTTGTTTGCCGAAAACTTTTACTTTTTGTCCATGAAGGAAGTAGTAAAAAATTAGATGTGACAAATATGTTTGTATCACCTTGAAGCCCATTGTTTAATTAACAACTTCATCAAATTTCATCAATTTATCACAAAAAATAAAATAGAAATGACTTTTTCAAACTATTACATTTTTGAAAAATTTTATTTTGCTCTTGAATGTCTTGAACAACTCACAATAGAAATAATTGTTTTGTATAGAACACTTATAATAAAATGTATAACATATTTAGAACATATTTACAAACTTATTTTTGAGAAATATTTTACTTAGTGAAAACAAAACTATTTACATAAAATATACCGCTCAACATTTATGGTATGGAGGCCATATTGTTTTTGCATATGAAGGTGGATTTTTTTCTCTTTCCTCCTTTACTAATACTAGCTGCACTGCATTCGTTCTCAACATAACCAAGACACATATTACGTGAAATAACAGTACATAATGTATGATGCAACAGTAAACTGAAGTATCAGTTGTCAGCTGACCGCCATAGAAATCGACGCGAATTGCAATGCTCAGTTGATTATAGGTTATAAAATCTATTCAACGTGCTATATAAAGTTCAGAAGTAATTTATACATAAACCATGATTCTTTACGATTAACTTAGTATAAGAAATGTGTAGTTTTATCATAATTTAATATTAGAAAAAAATTTGTTTGCGAAGGTTCGTATATACGGACATCACCCTTCAGGTCCGTATATACGAACGCCGGGATTTCTTGCAGATACTTTTCAGGTTCGTATATACGAACCTCGGGATCTTAAGGGTTAAACAGAGTTATCACATCTTTGATCCACCTAAATTGTTTGAAATGGGTTAAGAATTAGTTATAATTTCACAACAGATACTTTTTACTCTATCAAAATTATAATCCGTCTGCACGATTTTGGTTACTAGTACCGACAAAATTTAGTGAACCAATTTCACAATTTTTAGTATTTTTTATCTCTTAGGCTACAGTGCCAGGAATTTTTTCAAAAGTATTTTTCTGAACCAGTTAACTACTTTATCCTATGGAATCGCTGAAGAATGCCAGGCCATTTTCAAGCAATTTGCAGATTTTTACTTGCCTATGATTAGAATTTCATAATTTATTTTCAGTCTAGGCCTTTTTACGCCAGTGGCATTTTTAACTTGTTCTACAAATGTTGTTATGGGACAATGGTCCAAATCAGGCAAATTTGTTGTTAAACTCACGGGATTTGAACCCATGACCCTTGCATATGAAGCAGAAGTGCTTACCAATAAGCTAGCAAGAAGCCTTTGAAAAGCCTTAGCAGTTAGGCCTAAAGTAATTCAATTTTAGACCGGATACTCAATCACAATAGTAATAACTATAATATATGATATTTTCTTTAGTTAATGAATAGAGGACTATATACCGTATTCAGAAAAGATATTCAAAATGGATATATTTGGCTAAAAAAAGTATGGTAATAAATGCACTGTCTAGAGGCCTAGCGAATCTTGACTTTTTTATAACCAGTGGTTAGAATCAGGTCTATATTTTATGAGAAACCACTTTTTATTCTGTGGATATAACGTTTTATACAAAAACAAAAATTCTAAATTTTTAAAATGTTATTTTTCTAATTATCTCTGTTATTTTTTGGGGTTTTTTCATCAATTTTTTTTATTTGATTTGTTTTGTGCTGAACACGAACTTAAACATTATTTTGGTCTACAATAATTATGTCTTGAAATATTGCAGAAAAACTACATTAGCGGCTACTGATGAAAAATTCAACAGCAAATTCATTAACTTCGTCTTGAACTTCCAGTGCTCAGTTTTGTGTGCTTGGTGTGGAGGGTATTAAGCTAGGAGGAGCGGTGGAAAGGAAGATGCGTAAACACTTCTGGCAGAAATATTTTTTTATGGTTAGATTTTATAGTTTGAGTCCTATCTTTAATGAATTTTATACAGTTTAATAGTTTGAGGTAACTTCTCATTAATAATCACCAAATTTTCTTTTTTAGATGAAAACCAACATGAAAACTAGTGGTAAAAATATTAGCTTCAAAAATAAAAAAAAAACTAACTTAAAAAAAGGTAAAAATATTAGGCAAAATGAAGAACATTTGAAACAAAATAAATTTAAGTTGTACAAAATACAAAAGCCTACAGAAATGATTAATAAAGTAGATAATCAGAATGTACGAGCCAATTTTACTGATATCTCGTCTGTAAAAAATCAAACTGAATTAAATATAAAGAATAAAAAATTTAAAAAGAAAAGAACGCTACATATTCCTATTAAAGTTCAAGAAGAATCTAAGGAAGAAGAACAATCAGGTAGCAGTTTAAATGAACTTTCACCAAAAAATCGTCAACTAAAATTGATAAAGAATAAGAAAAAGATGTTAGATACTACTAATGAAGAATACAAACCTGGAATGTTATCTGACAGTATCCAAATAAAGAAATATGGTCGTGTAATAATACCTTGGGATCCAAGTTTTGGAATGGATAAATCATACACAGTTTCAGTTAGGTAAGTATTAAAATAACTAATGTATTAATACCAAGAAAAATTAACGAAAAATCAAATCTTTAGAACCAGATAGAAGTTTAAGCTGGAAAGAGTTTTTACAATTCTAATCTCATCTCAAAAATAGACACTTTCAATTAAATTGAAGAACAATTAACCCTATGACCCCTGAGGAATTATTTTACGTTGTGTCCCAGAACTTCCGGGCCCAGACACCGTGCTGGCGCGGCAGTGTGTTGTCCAAAACCACCAAGCCATTTTCAACCGATTTTGCTTTAGTACAAATAAATATTTGCAAATTTGCTAATTTTAAAGATAGAATTTAAAGCATTTGGGTCATTATTTTTGTAAAGATATTCTCATCAGATATATGGAGGCGGTTTTATATTTTTTATTTAATTTAGAGTCGAAAGCTAAAAATAACTAACAAAATTAAGTTAAAATGTTATATATATAACATTTTAACATTTTTTAATATTAACATTATTAATACTTGAAAATAAACAGAACAATCTTGCTTTGTATTGTAAAGCAACTAATGAAGAACGTTTCCTGTAAATTAGAACTAGAAATACCGATAAATAACAACGATTTTTAATTTTAAGGAAGTTTGTTTATTATGCAAAACTATATAATGCTTACGTATGTAGCCTACTTGCATTATTTTTCATGCATATATAACTACTTAAATTGTGCCCTATATTTTAATAATTTGTAACAAATAAATAAATCTCTAAAAACATTAACAACCATAAAATCTAAACAAATTTAATATTAACAACAATAAATTTTTCAAAAAAAAAGGTGTGACGTGTTTTTTATAATAAATATGTGGCAAAAATTAACCAAATTATCCATGGCACTTTTTTCTGCCTAGGCCTATTATTAAAAAATGTTCTGCACAACACGGAAAATGTTCAATGTACCACCCCCAGCTCAGCCGCCGGGGACAAAAAGAATGGACTGACCTGAGGATATAAAGGAGGCTCTTAAAATTGGAAGGTGGGCAGCTGAGGATCAAAATGACTAATAACACGGTCCCCAGACCAGCACAGTCTAAATGTTAGAAGTTCGGCCAGACGGCAGGCTGAGAGTCAAACATCAAAACTCAAGGACTCTGGACTGAACACAGTACCACAGCACAGTTAAAAAAAGCACACCCAAAAAGAAATACATAAATAACAACCTAATAAATAAAACTTAAACAAATGTTTAAAATAATAACGTACATAGAAAATTGCAAGTCTAAAAATGTCTACTAGGTTATGAACGATAATACTTGGAAATAGGGATGGGTTGGTTCTCTGTAAGTCAGAAAATATTCGCCCATAGTCTGGCCACTTTCTTATCAGCACGTGAAAAGAGACAGATAACATTAGTGAATAGGAATTCACACGCAAAGGCAGTGAATTAAAGCCATTAAATTTTGTATTCAAGAGTCCAGTCGTCCTTTATGCCTGAGCTCTACCCTTGTTTATTGTGACCCTTTCTTATCACTTCCTGCTTGATAAAATACACATTGTGGAAACATTCCATTCTGATTACAACTCATCTAATATTCTGAAATTACGAGGGGTATCCAAAAAGTAAGTTTCCCATCTTCATTACTTGAATGAATGAATGAAAACGTCTTTATTGAGCCAGCGTTATTCAAAGTACAATTCTTTGTTTTTCAATACAACTGTTGTCAATGTTCTTATATTAAACATATTGAAGGTACATTTTGTATCAACTGACTAATTACTGGTATGAAATAAATCCTTCAAACCCTTCAAATACTTGCATTAAGTAAAACGCTGATAGGTGCAAGGCACAGCGTATTGTAGCTTGGTTGTATTGGCACCCCTGAGGGCCGATTTGGCAACTGGGAAGTTACAGCTCAGTCGCCATGGAGACACAGTTGATTGTTGCCGCCAGTTGTGAGGTGCGTAGTGTAATTCGATTTTTAAATATCGTCAAATATGCACTGTATATGGCGAATAATGTCCATACCAATGGTTCGCCGTTGGTAGAAAATGTTTATTGAAGAGAGGGCAAAATGTGCATGTTGATGACCGTAGTGGAAGACCAACGATATCTCACGAAAACATTATCATTGATGCGTGCAAGCAGTTATTGATTCAGACCAACGACTAACAATTGATGGAATTTTGGTTAGACTACCCTCTAATATTGATAATAGTCGTTCCTCATTGCATAACATCATTGTTGACAATCTCCAGTTGTCGAAAGTGCGTGCGAGATGGGTGCCACGCTTGTTGTCTGACTTTCACAAGCAGCGTCATTGTGCAGCTGCTCAAACATTTTTGCAGATCTTAGAACTTAGGCTTAAGCGGCCAGTGTCATAACTAGAATCTACAGTTTTCGGTGACAACCGCGACAAGGTACTATCTACAATATTTACAAGATGACCAGATGTTTCGCCCATACTGTGATGTGGCATCCTCATTGGTTTCTCTGAGACTGTAAATATTGTAGATAGTACCTTGACGCGGTTGTCACCGAAAACTGTAGATTCTAATTTTTGCAGATGTTTGAAAGTGAAGGTGAAGCTTTGTTTTCAAGAATAATCACTTGATCTTGACGAAACTTGGATTCACCATTTGACTCCTGAATCCAAATGTCAGAGTATGGTATGGATAAAGAAAGGAGAGAAATATCCTGTTAAAGGAAAAGTGATTGAGTCAGCAGGGAAAGTGATGGCCACAGCTTTTTTGGACTGTAAAGGAGTATTGCTTGTCGACAATATCTGCCCTGTGGATCAACAATCAATGCTGAACGGTACTGCGATGTACTCATGAGACTTTGTCACGCCATCCACAACAAGCAACGGGCTTTTGTCCCGCAAGTTTTGCAGTTTCATGACAATGGCCGGCCTCACGCTGCTCGTGCAACACAAGATGTTTTGGCTGAGTTTCACTGGAATATTTTTTAGCACCCTCCTTATTCTCCGGACCTTGCTCCAAGCAATTTTTATCTGTTTCCACAGCTACAAAATCATCTTGGAGGTTGGAGATTTGCCAGTGATGAAGAGGTCAAACAGGAAGTCGGGAACTGGTTGAAAAACAAGTGGCAGATTGGTACGAGGATGGTATAAAAACTCTTGTCAAGATACCAAAAATGCTTGGATTTGAATGGGAGTTATGTAGAAGAGTAATTTAAAGTCTGTATAAAATGCAATAAATAATTTTAGTTAACCCTTTCGATGCCGCTGTCCGATCAGCGGTAGTTACGCTAAAAATGCCGCGGTCCGATATTTCGGACCTCGTAATTTTTTTTTCCGATAAGGCATTTTCATTAATATGCCACATATACGGTACCAATCTGTTGAGAATTGATTATTGTACTCAGAAAAAGTGTTTTAAACATCTTTTAAATATGTGTTTGTTAAAATATATTTGTCACACTTGAAATAATCGCTCGAGTGTGACAAATATGTGACTTTGTACTGTCGAAAAAAATTACGATAAATCCTGGGATTTTCAAGGTAAGACTTTGAAATTTGGTATGCATGTTAGTAATTAAATGTTCTTTCAAATAAAGTCACTTTTAGAGCCCTAGTATTTTTTTTTTATGGTCTGAAAAGTTTCAAAATTGAAAAATTAAAAAAAAATTTTTAATTTTTTAAAAAAGTTGATTTTACAAATTAAAACCAATATTTTATTTAAGAAAATATATAAGTAGTAAAAAGAGCATTTCAAAACAAGAAAACCCAAAAAATAATTATGAAAATATATTGAAAAATAACAAAGTTAGAACAAAATAACGTAAACTATGCATATTCACTAAAAATACCCCCGGCATTTCTCGCATACCAAGGGAAAATATGCCCGGCATCGAAAGGGTTAAAACAAAAATTACCTATGTCTTTTTTAAGATAGGGAACTTACTTTTTGGATGCCCCTCGTAATTATGCTTCTAGTTTTATTGCGTACAGTACACTCTTGATACTCCGACATTTACTAGTCCGACACGTTTGGTAGTCCGATGCCACATCAGATGACGTACTGTACACTTAATACTGTATGTAATAAACCTTACTGTGTTACTGTACAAATGTTGTATAATTTCTTTGCTTACATTTATTCAATTGTGTTGTCAGCCTCATTTGATCACGGCTGATAGCGCGGAAATTCTAAGAAGGGTGTACGTAGTGCATTCAGTTTATCTTAGAAATCATAATTCTCGTGAATTACAATGGACATTTGGTAATCCAACACACCGTCGGTCCCTTAACTGTCGGATTATCAAGATTAAACTGTATTTTGAAAAATAAAAGGTTTTTATGATGAACTTAAGGTATTGGAATTTATTTATTTAGACTTGTAATGAAAAATATGCATACAAACCCTAGGGAATTGGATGAAAAATAAATGTTTAAGATTAATATTGTATCAAAAACAACAAAATGAGTCTTGAGTATTTTTACTTTAAAATGGTTACATTTTAGTTTTATTATTTTTTTATCTTTTTACAAAGTTTTAAATTGGATTAATGTTTTAAATTTAATGACCCAAAATAGTTTATTATTTCTTAAATTTAAAACAAAATGTATTCTGTAATTTCTAAAAATATGTATGGTATTATTGGCTATATAGTTTTTTATTAATGTGAGTAGCATTTATATTTTCTTAATTCAGTATTATCACCAATTGAGAAAAGAACCAATAGTTAATAAAAATAGTTTATTTTCAATAATTAATAAAAATAATTTGTTTAAATTTACTATATTATTATTTGTTTTTGGTGTTTATTTTTGACGTACTATAATTACAACAACCTCTTAAATTTAGTTGTGGTAATTTCAATTAATTCTTGTATTTGTTTTTGAATAAATTTTATTACTAAACCAGACCTAAAATGGCAGGTAATTTTTCAATTTTCTCTAGGCTTATAAATTTGTAGTTTCCTCAAGGTAATTTTTTTAATTTAAAGCAAATACTTTTTTGTGCAAACAGTGTAAACAATCATACCCTTAAGTTTGAAGCCTTAAATTTGATTAATGTTTTAAATTGCATTGACTTAACATTTACTGACCCAAAATAGTTTATTATTTCTTAAATTTAAAACAAAATATACTGTCATTTCTAAAAACATTTATGGTAGTATTGGCTGGATAGTTTTGTATGCATGTGAGTAGCATTTATATTTTCTTAATTCAATATTATCACCAATTGAGAAAAGAACCAATAGTTAATAAAAATAGTTTTTTTCAATAATTAATAAAAATTATTTTTTAATTAATTATTTGTTTTTGCTGTTTATATTTCACGTACTACAATTACATCAATCTCTTAAATTTAGTTGTGGTAATTTCAATCAATTGTGCTTTTTTTAATAAGTTTTAATACTAAACCAGACCTAAAATAGCAGATTATTTTTCAATTTTCTCTAGGCTTATAAGTTTTGTAATTTCCTGTAATTTCAATTAATTGCATACTAATTTGAGCATTATATTCCATTTAACTTAATGTATACTTGTTTTAATATAAAGTAAATACTTTTTTGTGCAAAATGTTTAAACAACTATACCCTGAGAATAAATAAAATGTTACTAATTCTCTAGTTATTGGAAATATTATAGATTTTTAGGGTGTATTCTACTTCACATTGGATAAATAGCCAAAATAATGTGCACTGTTTTTACTGACTGATTCTACATAATTTGTTGATTCACTGGTGTAAAGGTATTGTACAAATTTTCTGAGACTTTCTCAAAAAGTACTCAGAACCGAGAACCGATTTCAGTAAAGAACCGAACCGAAACCGAAAAAAAATGGAACCGACCCATCACTACTTGGAAATTAAAAATAATATATTGCAAAAATTAAATGGATAATCATAGTAAAATATTTGGGCAAAAAAATTAACAGTTAAAGCTTAAATTAATTAAATAAACACCAAATTGCCACATTAGGGGCACATGGTCTAATACAAAGACCCTACCTAGAAAATGTAAAACAAACATATAAAATAACACAAGTGACGAAACTGAAGGAGGCAAGAATTTTTTGGGTGATTAGGTATTTGAAACGAAACAAAATTGAACAATCTACGTTAAAAGTCTCTCATGCCTAGTGACGGAAACTAGTGTTACTTAGAAACTGTTAAAAGAATGAATCAATACTGATTGAGAATCTCTCCAGAAATCGGTTGTTTTTGTATCCCTTGCTGTGTCTAAGCAATTTCTAGAAAAATCGTCCAAATGAAATGCTGATTTTTTTATATGTACACTAGAGGACTTAAGCATTCAAATGGCATTTGGACTTTTTTAATTGGTTAATTTAGTGAGTACCGCAACAGTGTTGTTATAATTGATTCTTATTTGAATTCTAAACAAAGAGTAAATTTAATCATTCTAAGATTTATTTTTTAGTGTTATTTAGGGATGTGCCAACCTGCTGCTTTTGTTTAACTGATGTAACATTTAAATTTGCCAGCGGGTATCAGTTTAAATTAACTGATGCGAAGGAACAGGAAGTCAGGCATTCAGTTACTGTTGAAACTAACCGAATTGAAATAAACCATCTGTTGTGTTGTCTTATTTAAATAGAAGCAGAAAATGCGAGCGGGATATATGGAGTATCCATTTCCTGTTATATCAGGTGGTCTTGTACATCAGTTCATTTTCGCATCAGTTAAATTGTATCAACTGATGCGGTTACTTTTGGCCATTCCTAGTGTTAATCAAACCAACCAATGGTCATTGCCGCAAATGACATATTGGGCAGGGTTTGTTACTGTACTGTCAGCCCTCGGTCTTCCGTCTTCCTAGTTGCCATGACAATTTTTTAAGTAATGACACAGAAGGGGGAAGAGTAGTTCTCTATCTCACTTCCACCACTCAGTGCATATCTCTCATACAGATACTGTTAGTAAGTACTTTTATAAGTGGCGTATCTGTAATTATGAAATTAGAAATCATTTGATGTAGTATACAACTTTTTGTACGGATCTTAATAATTTTTAAAATGTGTTTTTTTCAGTAAAACTGAAGATTTACCGAAGCTTAAAATGAATCCTCTATTCAATATGTCCAAGAGATCATCATCAGGGGGGAAAACTCAACGTACAATTTTTGTAGGAAATTTACCATGTGATAGCCGAATTTCAGATGTAAAAAAGTTATTTAAGAAGTGTGGCTTGATTCATAAAATAAAAATAAAAGACAGGAAGGTCATAAGTTTCAAAGGAGGCACTCGTGATACAAGTAGTCATAAAAATGCTTTTATAACATTCAAGGAAGCGGACAGCTGTGAAAAAGCATTAAAATTTAATGGAACATTATTTAACGATTGCCACTTACGAGTAAACAAAGCACAAGATACATGCAAACCAGAAACAAGAAGATCTGTTTTTGTAGGAAACCTTGCTTTCAGTGAGTGATTATTTGTTTATAAACAGTCAACTTAGTCTTTCACAACTTAATGGTAAGATATGTACATAAGTTAATGGTTTATTTTTATTCATTTCTTTTTCATTTAATCTGCGAGGTGGCAGTAAACCCTTTTGAAACCAGCCTTAATACAGTAAACTCTCGATTTAACAAACTGTATGGCGCAGGATTTTTAGTCTGTTAAGTCAGGCCTATACCTTTTTTAAATAAGAATTTTGTATAACAATTCCTTCAGTGATTTGTATACAGCAATTTAGATACAGTTAAACAGCTGTAAGCCGTTCATTAAATCGAGGACCTTCTGGAAAATGGCTGTATTATCGTAACCATAAATCATATCTTTTTTCTTTCATTGATTATAGTTATTATTTTATCGGCTATCAGCTAAATATATCTAGAGATAAATATTTTACCTTACTTATAACTTGTTAGTAAATTTGAAAAAAGAATTTCAAACTACCCCTAACCGTAGTAAAATAAATATTGAGATGTCAATCTACATGGTTTTTTTTTTTTTTTTTTTTTTTTTATTATTTTTATTATTAGGTAGTATTTTTTAAAAAGACTAAAAATAGATTCAATCTGGAAAACATTCGCAGTTAGGAAAATTTTAAATTTATTTGCAGTTCAAGTAAATCCCTAAAAACCACCATTTTAAAGCTATTGCACTCAAGGTATTGTCAAAAAAAACATACAGAAAAACGCATGAATTTGTTCCAATCATAAATAGAGTACACAAAAGGCAACTTATACAATCAAATGTTCAAACTAATTACAAAGACACAATGTAAATAACACTGTTCACAAGACCTAGCTGTTGTTAATACATATAGGTAGTAGTGACTCGGCAAAGCAGGACTAAACAGATATGATATTCATGTAACTAAATTGTTGTTAATACATAGAGGTTGTAGTGATTCAGCAAAGCAGGACTGAACAGATAACGAATATGAAATTCATGTAACAAAATTGTAATGAAATATACTATACAGGATGGTCTGGACTGTAGCGTTAAACTTTTTACCTGATATAACTACATAATAAATGTAATAAAATGGTGGAAATTTAAAGTTCCCCACGTACACCGTCTTCACTCGGGAGCAATTTTGAGATTTTTTCGTAAATCTTCTATAGGTTTTCTTTTTGCGGTCGTTACTCCCCTAAAAAATTGTTTTAAGGTAAATACCCAACATTTACAAAATCTACATAAAAATTTGAATAAGAAGACATGGTTTTACATCACATTTATTAAAACTAGTATGGGCTTTTTCTACGTAAAAGTTAAATTTCTTAAAATTTGTTTAGAAAAATTCAAAAAAAGCTCATACTTAGCCTACTAGGTACATTATAATGCATGACACTAAAAATATTATTGTGAATTAGAGGTTTAAAAAAATCCATAGATTTTTGAACGGTATTAAGCTTTTTTGCTGCTGTCTCTAATTTGTTTTAGAAGAATGAGCTAGTGTAATCTCTGTTTGCCTCTCAAGCCATGACATCGGTGTAGCTGTTGATTTAAATGCTTCGGCATGATTATTTATATTTATGAAACATTATTATTTGTTAAATACGAGGCGTGTTTTTAAAGTAAGTACCGTTTTTAAATTACGCCGCCGCAGCGCTGCGGTCGCCGTTTAGCGCATGCACGCCGTGTAGCCACATCTGTTGGGAAGCCACAGACGCCATTACGGAACCATCCGATCGAGTCTACATCTGTTTGCGTGATTTTAAAATGACTCCACCTATTGAGAATCCCGCCGACTGTAAAGTGCGTGCTGTAATACGGTTTCTCTGTGTTCAAGGCTTCAAAGCAGTTGACATTCATCACCAAATCAGTGAAGTGTATGGTGAAAACCGATGGGTAATGACTGAAGGTCGCCCACTTCGTTCCTCATCATGAAAGTTTGTACGGCCATCTTTAAAGGCCCTAACCATTTCCGAACCATTACATCACTCATAATGTTTTCACCATACACTTCACTGATTTGGTGATGAATGTCAACTGCCTTGAACACAGAGAAACCGTATTACAGCACCCACTTTACAGTCGGCGGGATTCTCAATAGGTGGAATCATTTTAAAATCACGCAAACAGATGTAGACTCGATCAGATGGTTCCGTAATGGCGTCTGTGGCTTCCCAACAGATGTGGCTACACGGCGCGCATGCGCTAAACGGCGACCGCAGCGCTGCGGCGGCGTAATTTAAAAACGGTACTTACTTTAAAAACACGCCTCGTACAATTATCAAATTTTCAAAAACAACAAACTACCAAATCTTCGTTCTCAATCAGACTTTAAAATACCATATCACAGGACCGCTTTGTAAAAAACACACATTCATTACAATGGAATAAAATTGTACAACAAACTACCAACTTATTTAAAAGAAAAAAAATGAAAAATGTTAAAAATAATTTAAAATTAATATTGTTATATATTTATATTACATGTAACAATACAGGTTATACGTCCAATTACATTGTGCATGTTCTGCAGACGAAGACATGCAATTAAATATTCTTAAATAGTTAATATGCACTCAAAATAAGTTTTTTATTTTTATTAACTCATTTAATGTTTCTTTTAATAACGTAACTAACAAATATTTTAGCTGGTCCCCTAAATAATTGCATCATGGGCCACCACTCTACTGCTTATGTCAATTGATTGACTGAATCACATATTTACAAAAATACATAATACCCACAAAAGCATATAACATAAAATACCACAAATAATCAGCTGAACAAAGTTTGTTATAAGTAGCAGCACAGTAAAAAACACAAAGTAGCGACACTTGGTTAAAAATTTGTGATAAGCACGGCACTAGTACTTATAGCGACTGGAGCAGAGAAGCGCGTATTTATGCAATATTTACATCCACAACTGTTATTAGTAAAAGTGAAATGAATGATGATTAATGGACTGTCGTAGTGCTTTTGCTATTGTTAGTATATTTTGTTTTATATTCTTGTGTTTTCTTTTTTCAGTTTTATTTTTATTTTTTAAAGAACCCCTTTATTTATAAGGAGCTTTTTTATTCGTTTATTCACGCTTTTACCATACGCAAATCTCTCACTATCAATAATTATTATTTAACATACAGTACAAACATTACAACCGGTTAGATGTAGGTGACAAGCTCGTCGCTAGCCAGTCACCAGTACACAAAGGGTACATTGACAGTTGTTGTTATTAAATGTCAAATAATGTGTCATGGCCCTTTTTCTATTGATATTATTCTACTTCTTTGCAAGACACAATGCAATACAACGGTATTGGGGTGTAGTTGAATGCTCCTGGTATTAAGAGCGCTAGCTCCACAGCACTGCAATGGGAGTGTTGCTACTGGGTGTTTTATACTGTGGTAGCAATACTGTACATTAGCACTGCTGAGAGAGAAGGTAGTGAAACTGAATTTTTATTTTGTGATTAGAAGAGTGGCCTCCAAACTTTCTTGAGTATTCTGTTTTAAAGAATGTTAGTTCCTAACATTACTTTCAATTCAATTCAAAATTTCTTTATTTATGTAAATGTACACAGGTACAATAAATAGCGTCATTTTATATGTTATCAAAATTTGTTCTAAAAACTAATAGCATAAAATCATTGGCCCTCCTTAATTCTTTATTACAGTAGGGGACTACCTCTAACTTAGTAAGTATTCATCTATAGAATACAAGGCTAACTTTATCAAATGTTCTTTGGCTCTAACTTTAAATTTATGAAAGTTACTTTTTATAGTGATATGCTTTGGTAATTTGTGCAAAAACTTTGTTCCTATAAACTTAGTATTTTTTTTTTTTTTTTTTTTTTTAATTCCAATTTATGTGTTTCAACGTGTACTTATTCTAGTGTTATAAATATGGTTATTTGACATTGGAAAAAAGTTCTGTTTTACATAAGCTGTAGTTTCTAGGATAAAAAGACCATATACTGTCAGTATTCCCAAGTCAGCAAAGACTGAGTCCGCTTTTTTTAACTTGCACATAATTCTTAAAGCTTTTTTTTTGTTGGACTAAAATTTTATCTAAGTTTCTCTTTTTTGTAGCTCCATATATACTTATTCTGTAAGTTAGATGTGCATGAACTAAGGCAAAATAAATTGTTTTTAAAGTGTATAGATTACAGCACTTTGCCATTTGTCTCAACGCAAATAAGCCTGTTGACATTTTACCTATTACATGATCAGTATGCTTATCCCAACTTAGGTTTTCATCAATAAAAAGACCTAAAAATTTTGTAACTGCAACTTGTTCTATTATTTTATCATTTAATACTATTTGTGGGTTTATTTTTTTTTCTTGTTTGTTTTGTACAAAAAGAGATAAAATTGAATTTACTCAAGTTGAGAAGAAGATTTTTGCTATTTAAGATTTCTTTAACAGTAGACAGACTAATAAATGATGAAATTTATACATTTTCTTTAGTATCTCCTTTTATTGTTAAGTTTGAATCATCGGCAAATAGACAAATGTTGCCACCAGCAGGGATAACATCCGGTAAGCCCTTCAAGTAACAAAGAAACAAGAGTGGGCCCAGGACCGACCCTTGCGGCACACCATGCTTGATTATTTTTATTTGTGAATTAAATTTCCTAATATAATTATATTTATTAGAACTATCTGTTATTATATGTTCAATCTCAACAAACTGCTGTCTATTCTGGAGATAAGATTCAAACCACTTTAGCTCTTTTCCAATAATTCCTAATTTTACTAATGTTTTCATAAGTTCAATATGGGACACACTGTCAAAGGCTCTTGTCAGGTCTAAAAAGATGCCTAACACCTTTTCCCTTTTATCAATAGAGTTAATTATTGAATGGACAAATTCTATTGCGGCAGTAATTGTCAATCTTCCTGATTAAAACCCATGCTGTTCTTTATCTAAGAGTTTGTGGTTGACTAAATAATCTACTAACTGAATATAAACAACTCTCAATTATTTTTGAATAAATAGGTAGCACCGATACAGGACGGTAACATGACACATCCGTGGGAATTCCTTTTTTAAAAATAGGAATCACTCTGGCAAGTTTCAAAGAGTCTGGGAATACGCCAGAAATAATAGACGAGTTGACCACGTGCAATAAGGGTTTCAATATTATGGGAAGTACTTTTTTAACGATAACTATGGAAATTTCATCACTACCAGCAGAAAACTTATTTTCAAAAGATTTGATTATTTTTTTTTAAACCTCTTCTGTTATTGTTCTAAATTTAAACCCAAACCTAGCTTGTGCTGGAGGGTTGCTCTCCAACCATGAATTCTGATTCTTTTGAGGAATTTTAGGCAAAACAGAACTTTCAACCACGGATACAAAGAAATCATTAAAAACATTTGCAACTTGAATAGGATTAGTAACTAAAATCCCAGCCCGTTCAACAACAATATTAGGGTTTGAAATTGATTCCTTATTTATCTCATTTTTTATAAGATTCCATGTCATCTTTGATTTATTTTTAGAGTTACTTATCTTATTATCAAAAAAACATTTTTTATTCATATTGATACAATGTTTTAGTTCTTGTTTTAAATTCTCAATTAATAGTTTGGTTTGATTTCTCTTATTTTTTCTGAATTCTTTTTCAAGTTCAATAATTTGATTTTTCTTACATTTTATTTCACTTTTAACAACTTTTAGTTCAGTAGTGGTCAGTAATAGAAATTCTCTCTACTAATAACATGAATTATGAAACAATGTTTACAGTCAGTAACATCCAAGACAACAATTGTAGGGCAAAGCATCTGGACTTAAGGAAAATTTATATTTTTCTTATTGCCAGTTAGATAAAAATGGTGAACCAGTATTATTTTAAAACAAGTGATATAAACTTGGCATGTCATGAAATCATCAAATAAATATAATTTAAGTATTTACCTTAGTTGGAAATATACAAACATTATGTATAATGTAATTGAAAAGACTGAACACAATTTTTATAGTTAGTAACAGGCAGTAAAATGACAACCATTATTACTTTTGCAGAAACAGAAGACGAGGATCTTTGGAAAGCTTTTGAAAAATGTGGAGAGATTGATACTGTAAGAATAATAAGAGATAAATCAAGTAGTATTGGAAAAAGTTACGGCTATGTTAATTTTAAAGTAAGTAATACTGTTTGTTTTGTATTATTTAAAAGTTACGGCTATGTTAATTTTAAAGTAAGTAATACTGTTTGTTTTTTATTATTATTCATGTTATTTAACACGTTTGCATCCTCTGATGGTGCAATTACTAGAGATGCACTTGTACATTAGAGCAATGCAGATGCCTCGCCTCAGTACCTGTGACATTTAACCTCACTAATCCGTGTTTGGTGTTTTATATCTGTTACAAACCAAGAAATATATTAACATTTAAGTTATCTTACGTAATTATAGATATAAACAAGAAATACTTCCTGTAGTAAATCTAGCTATGACATTTGTATTTTCTATAATAACAATAGAAGATTTTACTTCATGGAGCTACTCATTGATTTAATCGTATGTTATATTTGAGGCATGTTTCTAAAGTAAATACTGTTATGGAATTCCGCTGTTATAGCGATGCGGATGGCATTCAATCTGTTGGCAGGCCACAGCCTCCATTATTGATCCATTCGAGTTTTTAAGGTCGTTTATATCAGTGTTTAAAATGCCATCGACTGTGATTGGTTTTCTTAACGCTAAAGCAGCTGACATTCACTGTGAGATCTGTGAAGTTTATGGAGAAAACACATTGAGTGATGGGATGGTTTAGAAATCCCATGGATGGGTGGGAACTTTTGAAGAGGCAAATCCAACACAAGAACTTATCTGATATTTTGGTTGGGAACAAATTGATCATCTACCATATAGTCCTGACCTTGCTCTCAGTGACTTCCATTCACTCTTGAAGAACTATCTGGAAGATCAATGCCACGGCAACGCTGACAATGTCAAAACGGCCGTGCTGTACTTATGTCCAGTCAAGCAGCAGATTTCTTTGAGGAAGGTTTTCAAAAGCTGATTGTACTATATAACAAGTGTCTTAATATTGATCAAAATTATGTTGACACATAGCACTTTAATAATTTTAATAAATTCTGGTTATATTTTTGTTTGAGTATTGGAGATGCAAAAGGATTAATTTAAATAAATTAAAATTTTTTATTGAACCCCTTTTTATTGTTTTATACAATGGAGGTTAGATGTGATAAGACGCAATGTTACACATACTTTGTTACAGTAGCCCAAGATATCTTGAGCTGTGCCTTACGTCACAGTCAGTGTCGGGGGGGGGGGGGGAGGGGGGACGACTAGCCGTACTTTGGCTAGTACAAAGCTAGCGTGCATATGTCGTACCCTTCTCCTCCGCTAACCCCCAAGCATTTGAAAAGTAATGATTTCGAAAGATCAAAACATTCAGTGGCTACTATAACTTTACAATGCATGTTGTCGACACAAAATTAGCTGATTAGTACAATCGTTGTAGTTTGCTTAGCAGCCGTTAGTTTGTATTTTTTTATCCTGTATCTCACTGTTAATTTTTGCACTCTGTTTGAATATCTCAGACCTTTTACTGTTAAAAGAATTGTTTTAAGGCTACCTTCAATGAAATATATGCATTTTTGACTTGAGTACCCATGTCCTCTATGCTAAGTAAGCTTGGATTTAATAATTTAGGGAGATTTAATTGGAAAAGCAGGCCTTACTGTTTTTCTGTGTTCACATCTGTAAAACACAGTTTAATAATAAATGTTCATGATCACAAATCACTTTATCCATTATGAAGTACTTGTTTAAATTGAGGCTAGTTCTAAACTCTCCAAGTGCCATTTCCTTAGTAAATGATGAATTAGTTATTTGTGATCATACAAATCCTATATTCCATTGTGATGTAATTGACTTTTTTTTATCTTATTTGAAAGTGGACTTATAAATGTCATGTTTTTTCTTGATAAACCGCTTGAAAATTGTTTATTATTTAGAAACTTTAAATTAGAAGCCTCATTATAAGAACAATTTATCAACAAATCTTAATTTTAATTTGTTCAATATAGACAGAAGAGGCAGTTGAAAAAGCAATTCAACTGGATGGCCTTAATATCTTAGAACGGGATATTAGAGTGAGGCGAAATGAAATTGGAGCACTTGATCTTCCTAAATCAATTGTTAAAAGGAAGAGGAGCAAAAAGAAGAAGATATCTATATCTCCTGATAATACAGATGGTGATGAATCTAAGGAAAAGAATGTTATAGACGGTAGTTGTGTATTGACACAAATTGAGATTGAACAGAAGCGAAAAAAGTTGATTAAAGATAAGACAAAACAAATAAAATTTAGGAATAACCAGCAAAATAGCCTTAGTAAACCAAGTACTGACAAGAAACTAAAGGAAGTAGATCCATTCAAATCAAAGGTAAATAAATTATGTCAAATTGATTTATATTCTCTAGTATTTTAAAGTTATACTTAAAAATACTATAAATACTTAAAAGTGAATGATGTGATTGTTTTGTTAAGTTAAAAATAATTGTTCAACTAAATTTTGCTTGTTGCAGATTTCATTTATTGCTTAATAGCAATAAAAATGTACCTTTTCACTACACTACTATGAGTTCAGCTGTTTTCGTTATGTGTTTACAACCTGCGAAACATCATATTTTTAACAGCTGTCTGTTGTTTACTACCGAAAGTGACATTGTTTACAACCGAAAATTTTCCACAGTCAACAACCCCTGTTTTTATTCCGTAGTGTAGTGAAAAGTATCGTTCAAAACTCGAGTGAAAGTGTTTTGTATGTTCTCGACCATTTGAAGTGCTAGACAAGTCTCGCACTTCAAACATATGGTCTCGAACATGCAAAATCCCACTTTCCACTCTTGTTATGAAATATACTATATCAATACCATTAATATCATACTTTATTTACTTGCATTCTAGTAAGTTTTTTATTTTATTTTTATTTTTTTTACTTACAATATAGGCACTGGCTTGCCAAGAAACTGACCTGAGTTATGTTTATGATGCAACACTAAGCACTTTTATCCTCTCTGCTCCTGATAACTGAAAGTCCAAGCTAAGCCATTGGTCCTAATTTTATCTGAGTAAATACATTCTTCAGTTTGCTTTGTTTGTAAGTGAGTCCAAGACCAAGTCTATACTGTACAACAATACCCCAGCTGTCTTGTGTTATTAAAAATGTACTATCGCCTTATATTTGAACCCTGGTATATGGTACAGAACAACGCTAATAAAAAGAACATAACAAAAACTCTTTAGGGTATAATAGTGATTTTCAAAGAAATAACAATGATGAATGAGAACAAGATATTTGCAAAAATAATCTTTTCATAAACATATTACTTGTACATGGTGTCCAGTAACTCGCTGGACATTTTTGTGGAATTGTTCCATGAGTCGACACATTTTACAATATCAACATGGGACTTCAGTGCTCAATTTTTTGTTTCTATAAAAAATTACTAAAATAACTTATTTTAGAACATTTTAGGTTTGGTTATAGGGTACCAGGCCAAGCAAGAATTGGTATATTAGGAGAGATAGGGCATCAGCAAACTTAGCTAAGAAGAGAAGTTCATTATTACACCTTGGAGATAAATAGTTTGCTGATGCCTTATCTCCCATATTACACTAATTTTTAGAACATTTATGACAAATCTTGATACGTGATAATAAACTTAGTTTAACCTTACCGAATATGACCCATTTATAACTTTCCTCAATGAGGTAACAATTAAATTATTATCAGCATTAAATATCTACTATAAGTGAACTTGAGTATTTAACCCTTTTGGTGCCAGATCAATTTCACATTTCCTATGTGGAAAATGTCAGGCCATATTTGGTGAAATTGCAAGGTTTCAAACAAACTTACGTAGCATCTATGTTTTGTCATATTTATAAATATCTTTTTTAACTGAAGGAAAAGAAGTGCTCTTTGTAATGAAATATAGTTTAATCTCCTAATTAAAAGATTTTTTTACTAAAACACAATATTTGGTACCAAAAATTAAAAAGAAATTTTTTTTCTAATTTGAAGGTGCATAATATATTTACAATTTTTTTAAATAATTTTTCTCTACCATTTTATAGAGAATTTTAAACTGAACAAAGACAAATAATTTCAGTAACCATACTTTAAAAAATTTCATTTTATAAAAATATAACTAAAGTGCAGCATTTTGCTAACCTAGCAAAATACAGACTAATTATTCAAAATTTTAAAGCAGTTTTCCCGAAATAAAACTAGTATTGTTGATTTACCTCTGTAATGTTCTAATAGTTACAAAATAAATATATATCTTACTGTCGGAAAATTAAGAGTTTTCGTCAGATGAAATTATATCAGCAATGAATTCGTCATCTACATCAAGATTGTTTTGGCCTAACCTAATAGTGCTAGTAACTGATATCAGGATCACTTACGTTTTCTAAAACGTTAGCAAAAGTCTTTTGTCTTCTGCTGGAATAAGTGTATCGTCACTCATTGTAATAAACTTCTAAGTAGATAAAAAATAATTATTGTTCACAAACTAGACAAACATAACACAAACATTTTAACGATACGCTACATTGGCGCTAAAGACGAACTCAGCTGCACTGACAACTGACATAATCTAATGTTTACTGTAATCAGCTGCGCAATTTCATGAATGAAAAGTGTGAAACTGATGACGGCGATTATTATCGATTCGTCTGGTATGACTTCTACGGCGGCAGATTGATGAAAAATAGTGATATAGTTAAACAACAACACTGGCATTTTTCACACTAGCATGGGCGTCACTCATGACTACTCCCGGCACTATAAGGGTTAAGTACCTTGACGGCGAGGATTATATAAAAAATTTCATTTCAAATTAATATTGTCGTTAATGTATAGTTTTGATAACAATTCTGAAACATTTAAATAACATAGACTTTTTTACTTTACAGTTTTTCAGCTCGTTTATTCTATTGACAAAGATTTATTCTATTCTTTTTCATAGTAATTGCTTGAAATGTTTACCATTTCAAGCAATTACAATTTATGATTGGTAATGCAAGTTGCATTACCATGATTGGTAATGCAAGTTGCATTACCAATCATAAATCGGAAACCATGTACTATAGGTATCTTCTAGCAACTAGGTCCACCTCACATTAGTAGATAGATTTGCCTACAAACTCCGAGTTTGTAGGCAAGGTTTTTGAGGGGTGGGGGGCGGTCGGAGGACTCGGCCGGTATACGGCGGGCGTGCGGACATCGGTTACGTAAGTGGTTTGAGTGGTCTGGCTTGGTGTTGCCAGCAATCTGCTGCCTACAAAGTCCAAGTTTGTAGGCAAGGTTTTTGAGGGGTGGGGGGGCTGTCGGAGGACTCGGCCGGTATACGGCGGGCGTGCGGACATCGGTTGCGTAAGTGGTTTGAGTGGTTTGGCGTGGTGCTGTAGACGTTGCGTTTAATACATCACAACAATTAGGTCTTTTGGTATTTAGCAGACAAGAGGGAGGCTCTGTCGCCGGTGTAGTTGTACGTCTGGGTTCTGTAGCACCGCGGGTCGTGGTTTCAGCAAGTGTGTGTGTGTGTGTGTGTGTGTGTGTGTGTGATAGTGTGTACTGTGTCCAGCAAGTAAGATCAGCTGTACCCAGTACGTAGAGTCCAGCAAGTAGCTGTACTCAGAGTGTATGTACGATGTAATAGTGTGTACTGTGTCCAGCAAGTAAGATCAGCTGTACTCAGTATGTAGAGTCCAGCAAGTAGCTGTACTCAGAGTGTATGTACGATGTAATAGTGTGTACTGTGTCCAGCAAGTAAGATCAGCTGTACTCAGTATGTAGAGTCCAGCAAGTAGCTGTACTCATGTGTGTGTGGTAATATGCCGTGCGGTGTGCTATGTCTGAGAATGTGGATCCAAAGTGGAACAACTTGGAGCAGGTTGTGTGTGTGTCAGTGCTTACATAAGAAGTCGACGAGGCGGCCAATTAATGCTGCCCAGCCGACACCCGAGGTCGACAGCCCGGTAACAGGTGTGTGTAAACTCGGCAGTGGGTCACTAAATGAAAAGTTGGGACTGCTACGTAACGTGGGTGTGTCTGTAGGTCGTGGCTCCCGCGACCGCGCTATATATAACTGCTTGCTTTCTCCGAAGAAATTACAACATGGCAGCCCAGCTCACCGTCAAGTTCGCCCCTCGCAACAACAGAGAGTTTCAAGAACTTCTTCGTCACATCCGACAACTGTGCGGCGGCGGCGGTTTATTAAGAAACTGCAATGAAGAGGAAGAAGAACAACAAAATCCATTATCACCGGGTAAGTAATCATTGTTTATTTAAAGTAATATGTACTACAGGTGACCTCCCCTCAACCCCCGAACAGCGGAGGACATACTTCTTCTCGGTGTTCAGATCAGATACCTCCTCATCTGTTAATGCAGCAAATCGTTTAGGTAAAAACGTCATTCTTCGTCCTTCGGGGGTTTCCACCTCAGCAATTAAGGCTCTGCCAAAC